>JAODOC010085506.1:0-11227 GCA_027575955.1 Nemapteryx nenga | reverse complement strand
CTACCAAAGAATGGTTAAAGAAGAATAAAGTTAATGTTTTGGAATGGCCAAGTCAAAGTCCTGACCTTAATCCAATCAAAATGCTGTGGAAGGACCTGAAGTGAGCAGTTCATGTGAGGAAACCCACCAACATCCCAGAGATGTCAGTGATAGAGAGCATGCGTGTTCTCCTGCCTGTAATATGCTTCATGAGGACATTGACAATTGGGTGGCACAGCAGTGCAGTATGTGGCATTGCTGCTTCACTGGTGAACATTAACATTGGTGTTAATTTGTGTGAGGAATGGTTACCTGATGTTGTCCCATCCAGGGTGCTTTCCCTTCCAGGGTGAATTCTCCCATCCTGTCGTGTTGCTGGAATAAATTGAAAAGAATAAAGTGATTACTGAAGACCAATGAAATGAAAATGAGAGTGGACATAATTTAGACCCAAAGAAATTAAGCACGAGATGGGAAAGTTGATGAAGCTGGAGAGAGATATGCAGAGTAATAGTGTGCTTTATTTCAGCAGTTGAATCTACATCCAGTTGGCAAGTTGACCTTAAAACGTAAAGGAGGACTTAAAATTACTGGATTGCTGTGGAGGGATGAAAGAAAGAATAGAAGGGTGAGATAGGTGTCACCGAAAAGCGATTCAGTACTGTACTTTTGCAGTTGAGTCCAAGTTTCATCACTCTCCCTGAAAAGATGTTGGAGTTGTAAAATCATTGGTCTCTAATGGGAAGATATTGGGATGAAAAAGAAAGGACCAAAGAGGAGCAGAGAAAAAGTAATGCATATTGACCTAAGTCATGACAACTTAACGATATACGTATATAAACTTCGATGGTCCTTGCTTTTAATCTCAAGGAACAATTAGGCTTTGAAAAATGAACCGAAGCCAATGGGAGGAAAAGTGAAGAATAAAAAATAGAAAGCAGGAGTTACAGAGGGAAGAAAAGAGCTTTGTAACGTTTTCCAGAACATGTCGAGCAAGTTTGAAAATGTTCCCATTCAAAGTCTATGGGGAAAATACAGACGGATAGAGGGACAAAAAAGGATGGATGCCGGTGGAATATCAAAAAGAAAAGACCTACAAAACATTTTGAATGAGGTTTCTCCTGAAATGGCACTTGCATTATTAAAATAGAAGAACAATAAGAAGCCTAGGGATCACAGTTAGTGGTTGTAAAACAAAGCACATTTAATTAAAATAATTAATTTTATCAATAGTATTTTGATTTAATTATTTTTGCAATTATAATTATGAATGAATAATTTATATTAATTAGAGGATTCAAGGAAGTTCATTAGTTCGTATTACTTAAATAAATAAACAATACCATTTCCTCGAATGGAGTACAGTCAAATACATGTGTATTATCTGATAAAGAGGGGAAAAACTACTTGGTGGAAAAGAAAAATCCATTTGAGGCTGCAGGCACAGATATTGGTTTTTGCTCGATTGCTCCGAGGTTTGAACCAACGTGATGACTACTTTGACTACTGGGGAAAAGGAACTCAAGTGACTGTGACCTCAGGTAAGTGTTTTAATGTTCTTGTTTTTATTTCGAAACAAATATCGATTTAAAGAAGAATACAAACATAAAAGGTCAAGGCTGTCTGAGTCGTCCGTAAAAAAAAAAATTTAAAAAGAGGGAGGAAATAGTGACCGCTCTGCAAAAACAGAGCTTCGGGGCAATTTTGTACAGAGACGCAGCCACTTTACTTACTGTGACAACTACGGCTACTCCTTTGACTACTGGGGAAAAGGAACTCAAGTGACCGTGACTTCAGGTAAGTGTTTTAATGTTCTTGTTTTTATTTCGAAACAAATATCGATTTAAAGAAGAATACAAATATTAAAGGTCAAAATTGAGTCGTCCGTAAAAATAACAATAAAAAAATAAAAAGAGGGAGGAAATAGTGACCGCTCTGCAAAAACAGAGCCTCGGGACAATTTTGTACAGAGACGCAGCCACTTTACTCACTGTGACAGCTACGGCTCCTTTGACTACTGGGGAAAAGGAACTCAAGTGACCGTGACTTCAGGTAGGATTACATTTGTTAGACACGTTTAATATCACCTTAAATTTACAACATTTTAGAAAATAGATGAGTCTCCACTTTTGGTCCCCATATTGTCCGAGTAGCGCCTTAAACTTTCTCACTGTGCCGCTGCTTTTGATTACTGGGGAAAGGGAACGACGGTGACTGTGACTTCAGGTAAGAAATTCAAGCCAAACCTCTTTCAATTCGCCTCCTCGAACACCAACAATATTACAAGAAAAACTGGAACAATTCTATTGTTTCATTAAAATGATGAGAAAATGGGGTTCATGTGAAAAAGTCGCACTTCATTTAAAAGAGAAATATTTATCTGATTGTTGGGGAAAATAAAGAAAATAGCACGTCCGTGTATGTTTTTTAATGTGCGTTTATTATTATTTTATTTTCTCGTATAAACCCAGCATCGATCAGCAATGTGCTGTAAAGTTTTAATTCTGAATATAAAATAACACCTGGTGGATCTTTAACGCTGAGAAACTTTACAACTTTTCGGATCTGATTTTTGTGAGTGACTTTGAGACATGATCAGTAATCTATCGTTAGATCGGACAGCAGGTGTTTTTGAACGATGTCAGAGTGGATTTGTGTCACTGTGACTACGCTTTTGACTACTGGGGAAAGGGAACGACGGTCACCGTTACTTCTGGTAAGAACCACATCTTAATCTATTCGTGCCGTGAAACCGACATGAAACTTTTTTCCCCTTATTTTCTTTTCTTTAAAAAAGATCAGACTGTAGACTGGTGGTAATGACTGTGCGCTGTGAGGTTTTCTCATGAGCCTGGACTACTCTTCTGGAGAAAACACAGAAAATAACGCTTCAGTTCGCTTCAAACTTTAAAAATGTTCACTTCAAGGTTTTGAGTTTTCAAAGTCAGTTTTAGTAAACATGATAACGCTGTTAATATCCTACAAGATCGCGGTTTTTCTGGTTAAAACAAAAACCTTTTTTTATTTTTTAAATAAGCTGTCGGATATTTTCAGCGTTTCATTGAATAAAGTTCTCTATTTGGTTGATTTTTAATGATGCGCGTCTGAAGCGTCAGTGAGCGCGATAATGTCCCTGGTTTGGTTTGGTTTGGTTTGGTTTGGTTGAGTTGAGTGGAGTGGATTGAGTTGGGCTGTGAGCTTGAACACTGTGGAACTGGGCTTCTGGTTACTGGGGAAGAGACTCAGCTGTCACCGGAACAAGCGGTCAGTAATTCAGAGATTTGACCTTCAGCTTTATTTCTGTGTCATAAAGCGAGATTTAATGATCTAAAATGTAAAGCTGGGGGAAAGTTAAGGGACGTTAAAAAGTCGGTTATTTGCATTATATTTTAGGGCTTTTTTCTCGTTATAAGTTTGCGAGACGATTGTATTTAAAGTCAGTGAATGATTATTACTCCGTCTAATAAAGTGTGCATGAATGTGATGAGTTCCTGCTTTAGACGGATTTGTGGAGAGGAATAATGGAGGGAAAAGTGGGGAAAGAAGAGACAGAAAATCCCTTTAACGTTGTGTGACTGTTTTCGCTTCTTCTCATCGTTTATAAAATAATTTGGTGTGAAAAATCTGAACGATTTGAAATGATGGATTTATTTTGTTTTGCGCTTTTCTGCTTTAGAGGAGTCCGTTGTTTCAAAGGAGCGGAAATGTAGAATTAGTATAAAACATAAAGGGAGATTCTGTGGAAGAAAATCCTGACAAATAATCCGAGTGGGTTTACTGATAATAATAATAATAATAATAATAATAATAATAATAATAATAATAATAATGTATTTAGCCTTTGCTTTGTGTTTTATTGCTTATTATGAGTCAGTTGGTTCAAGTCGCCGACCTTCATGGTCTAGAATTCTCGATAAATAAATAAATCGGTCGAACTCTGAGTAAATGCTTTCGATTTGTTTTAAGAGACTAAATTGTATTTATTAAAACGGAGTTTTATAAATGTGTTTTTTTCTCATGTAAAGAAATTAATTTAATTAGTTTTGTTGAATTGTCTCATGTTTTGAAAATTCGGCACAATTCGTTTATTCCGAGAACGAATTAAATCGTAAGAAAAGGGCGGGTTTAGTGATCGGACCCTTTTTCCGGCCCACAGCGTCGATCTGAAATGAACGAATAAAATCTCATTCAGGTGGAAAACTGCGGCCGGAGTTCGCGCGAGCGGTGAGACCGAGTTTCTCATGTTACCGTGTGTGTGTGTGTGTGTGTGTGTGTGTGTGTGTGTGTGTGTGTGTGTAAAATAAGTATAATTATTGCAGTTAAACATTCGAATGTATAATAATTATTAATCATTAGTCTGAATGAATTGTAGATGATTAATAATTTAAAATGGAGGCCAATAAAAATGTCCGTGTGTTCTCTGATTGGAAAGGAGAATAAAGTCCACTTTGAAAAGGGAAGGAGAGAAAAAAATGTTGATTTCTGAATAAAATCGGTTGCATTTGAAGCTTCCAGGCGCAGAATAAATCTCGTGTTGGTTTGCGGCTCTGTTTATCTCCCGATCTGATCTGTCTGATCTATCTATCTACAGCAGTGCCAAGCGCGCCGAAGTCCCTGTTTCCCGTGTGGCAGTGCGGCTCGTCCCCGGACGGTTACGTCACTCTGGGCTGCATCACGCGCGATTTGGCCACCGCCGACGGACTGAGCTTCAAATGGACGGATGCGAGCGGGAGCGCGCTGACTGACTTCGTGCAATACCCGGCGGTGCGCGCGAACGGAGGCTTCACCTCGGTGAGCCACGCGCGCGTCAAGGCTGCCGACTGGGACCAGAGCAAGAAGTTCACGTGCCAAGTGGAAAATAGCGTCGGTTCCAAAAAAGAGACCTTACAAAAGGGTACAGGTAAGACACACCTGAAAACACCCTTTTTTTTTTTTTTTTTCCAAATCTGCAATCGGTGGCCACTTGATTAAGAAACCTACACCATACACACACTCCCAGAAACAAACTGGGACTAAACTTTCCTTGCCACTGGGGTGGAACCGTCAGGGGGACAGTTTTTAGCCCTTTAGTCTGTATCTTTTCCCTGGAAACGTGAATATAGTGTACATTTTTTTTTAAAAAATGTAACGTCCATAATTGGACCTTAAAGCCCCTGGATGTGCAGCACATTTAAAGCTTTACTCTGAAAGCTAATGAAAGGGGCTCGACGTGCACCTTCCTTGGTAAAATGGACATATTTAAGGTAGAAAAGACGAGCCCTTGATGGTATCACCCCAGTGACAAGAGAAAACAGTTTGTGTCTAGATTGCAGGATTACTGACACTGGATATGGGAAGTGGATTTGATGAAATGGTCAGTGAATGTAAACACACACATTATATATTATGCCTCGGAAGCAAGCAAACAGTAATAAATATGCTACAACGTGTATAACTATGCTTAAACACTGATGATCATGTTATCTTCTGTACTCCATTTGAAAGTGTTTCTTCAACACGGTTTTAGCGAGCACTGAAGTGAAGTTCCTGTAAAACTCCATCATTTAAAAAGAAGATTTGAAACCAACCATTTAATCGTGATAGACTGAAGTTTCTTTTCTCTCCTGGCACCAATCAGAGTTTGTGGTTAATCAATCCGAGAGACCAAAAATTCAGATCCGACACTTTGACTGTTTTCCCAGCAGCCTCAAAGGCCAGAGAGATGGCGATGACTTGAGAATAATTAGTGTGAATATTTCTCTCAGCTCCATGTGTAATCTAACTCCAGTCTCGGTGTGAGCATTATTCTTTCAGAAAACTCTGCACAGGACATGAAATTAGACTGTAAATTAGACAAGAATAAATGTCTACAACAGTTTCAATTCCTTCGAGTCCTTTTCAAAGAGGATGTTGCATGTCTAATCACACCGAGACAGTCTGCTTTGGCCATTTAAAGTGTCTGACGGAAAGTTTATTATTCCTAAAATGTCTGTCCATTTTTTTTTCAATCAGCACCGGAATATTTCATATCCACAGTCAAACACTTTAAATTCCAAAGCTGACGTACACTGTGTGCTCTTTCTCTGCCAATGCTAAACAAAGCCTGTTCCCTTTTTTCACCTGTAGCTTATGACTTCTCGCATGCTTGTTGCCACAGTATGTTCTCAAAAATCCTTGCAAAACTTTGCTGTGGCATCAACAGTTATGAGATCGATTCAATTTTACAGACTGGGAAACTCTAATTGAAGGGGTTCTCAGCCTCAGTCCCAGAGATCCAGTGCTCTGTACAGTTCAGAGTTTTCTAAGAAAATAATCAGCAATTTGGTGATTGACAATGTTTGATCCCTCTCGAAGTTAATAAGAAAAATATATCCACAGCTTCTTTTACTGAGAAACCGGAAATTTCAATATTCCAAGTTTCAACGTATAGAATATGTATTAACATGAAGAATTTGACAGCACTGATATCCATTCAGAGATTATTTGGTCGAAAAAAATGCACTTTTTGTGGACTTGAGAAACTGTGGCAACACAATCTATTCCTCAACTGCAAAACCTGCTGTGCCCATTGCTGCTGCATATGGACCTGTGTGTGTTTTTTGCAGATGTGATCGAGCACCCCCCTACATCTCTGCTTCTAACAACTCCCACCCAAAAAGAACTAGAAAATGGAACAGCTACCTTCATCTGCTTAGCTGCACATTTTTCGCCTAAATCACACACGTTTAAGTGGACTCTTGAAACCCAGGACCTCAATTCGAAGGTCAAAGGCACCATATTAAGCCAGGATAAAGGTGCTTACACTGCCATAAGTATTTTGGAAATCGGGGCCTTCGAATGGACGGGTTCAGTGAAGTGCGAATTCCAGCAGAAGAAATGGAAAGGATCCGAAGAGGCGAATTATGGTACGTGTTATACGATTCTTCTACTCCTACTTTGACCTTTACCTACCAATTTGAAACCTGTCCAAACAGCTGAATGACTCACTTCTTCTAAAGAAGCAGTCAGTTTTACTGAACTAAATGAAAATTTCCTGTGACGGGGTTTGAGCTTGATGGTACTCTCACACCATAATATGAGAGACTGTTTTTAAGGAAAGACTACAAAGCACTTGTGAAATGCTGTCATTGGAAACTGAGTTATCACTTGTGATTATTTTGTTTAATCTGCATTAAAACTTTGTAGAATCTGAAAATGTACCATATATTAATCTCTTCACTGTTTGTTTTTTTTATTCAAATACTTGCTTGTTTCATGAAAAAAAAAATCTGCATCTTCTTTACAGTGTCAGTTCCAAAGCAGCCCGAGGTGACCATCATCCCACCTTCCGTCAGGGACATACTGTTCGATCGCGCCGGCGAGCTCGAGTGCAGGACCGACTTGGATTCGGGTTTCAGGAGCATTAAATGGATTAATGACGAGGGTGAGGAGCTCTCTTCTGTCAAAAAAGTCTCGACGGATTCCAAGGTCAGACTCATCACCTCGATCAGTTTCGATGACTGGAGCAAAGGCACCAATTTCACCTGCGAGGTGGAAAATTCAGCGTTCATCCAGCAGTATAAATCAGTCGTCTACCAAAGAACGAGTGGTAGGAAATGCTTTTATTACTTTATATATATACTCTTGCTCTTAATTTGTCTGATAAATCTCTGAGGAATTTCTTTTAGGAAGCAGAAACGCATTTTCAGAGGTGATCTCTAATAATATTGCAATTGTGTCCAAATTCTGATTTGAGTTCACGCATGACCAATGTTCCTGAACACTCAAACTGACCTTAACTGTGATTTCATGTTTGTAGGCGAAAAACACTGCCCCAAGGTTTACTTGCTCCCTCCACCAGAGAGACCAGGCAAATCGGTGACCCTGACTTGCTATGTAAAAGAATTCTACCCTAAGGAGGTGTATGTGTCTTGGCTTGTTGACGATAATCAAGTGGACGATGCGAAAGGCTATAAGCACAACACCACTCGGGTTCTCGAGAGAGACAACCTGTTTTCAGTGTACAGCCAGCTGATTGTCAGCAGTACAGAATGGGAGAGTGGCGCTGTGTTCAGCTGCAGGGTTTATCACGAGTCCATCGAGGACACTGTGCGCCTCATATCCAGATCCATCAATAACAAAGCGACTCCACCCACCTTAGTGAATCTCAACCTGAATGTTCCCCCGACCTGCCAGACGTATTAGAAACTGTGTTGTCTGCTATTAATGCTTGTTTTATGTTTATTTTTGCCCCGTCTTCCATGTCCTTTTTTTTTTTTTAATTAATGCAATGTCATTGTCCTGAAGTCTGTCTGATGCTTGTGTGTCCTTGGTCTTTGGAATATGTCTGATGCAATATTACACTGAAACAATGACAATAAAAAATCCTTCAGCATGTACCCTGTGCAGTACGGAAATATGATGTTATTATATTACACTAACTTAAGACATCGTGATCCGACCATATCCTAAATGTGGACTGTGTAAAATAATGCCATGGCTGCACCTGGACTGGCTTTGTTTGAAGACATTTTAGTTACAGTTGGTTTAAAGTCCTCCTTCATCATATTCTCAACACATCAGTCTTTAGTTAAGGGACATGTTGGACTGCATTTTCCCTAAAACTGGACAGGATCTTCCAAAATGCTCAAGTTTCCAATTAAAAAGAAGCAAATAATTAATATGGACTTTAAAGGTCCATCAAATATAATTTCAAGTAGTTTCATAAAATTTAAGAAAGACAAATCCATTCATAAACTATTCATTCTGTTAAATATCAGAGAGAATGTTGCAGTTTTCTGTGACAATTTTTGTGTGTGTGTGTGTGTGTGTGTGTGTGTGTGTGTGTGTGTGTCTTTCTGTAATATTTGTCAAGCTTTTCTGTTGCTCTGTGTTGATGACTATTCGTAAATATATCCTCGATTAGGCCGTAAATCAAAATGCTGCAACGATTGAGTTTAATGCTGTTTTATCTGCAACAAGCCAAGACATTCAGACTTTCATATAATGTGGAGAATTTTTTCTCCCCTTTTAATTGACAGGTTGTCACCGGTTTCAATTAACAAACCTTCATGCATTCAAACATCGACGAATCAAGAGACGCAATCTTAATTTGAGAGAAACACAAACAAGAACCTGTGAAGGCACTTTGGCTCGAGAACCTTTTGCTGATTTTGAACAGTGACACCACTTTGATCAGGAACCACTGAAACACGAGTTTTCTCCCCAGTCATGAGATAAATTACAAAAGACGTGAAATCCATTGAAAGATTTTCTTTAAACACACCTCGGTAACCTAGTCAAGAAATAAAATGCAGTTATTTGCTGTTATACTTTCACTGTCCACTTTATTAGGAACAGCTGTACACCTGCACGTTCATGCAGTTATCTAATCAGCCAATCATGTGGCAGGCAGCACAATGCATACAGAGAGTTAGTCTGTGTCCATGATGGCCTCAGATTCCTTTCCTTGGCTGAGAGGAGTGGAAGCTGATGTGGCCTTCTGCTCTTGTCGCTCATTCACCTCAAGGTTTGATGGGTTGTGTGTTCTGAGATGCTTTTCTGCTCACCACGGTTGTAGAGTGACTATTTGAGTTACTATGTTCTTCCTGGCAGCTTGAACCAATCTGTCCATTTTCGTCTGATCTCTCTCATCAGCGAGGCGTTTTCACCCACAGATCTGTCGCTCGCTCAGTGTTTTTAGTTTTTTGCACCATTCTGTGTAAACTCTACAGGCTGTTTCTGTGAAAATCCCAGGAGATCAGCAGTTTATGAAAAACTCAAACTTCTGGTACCAACATCCAAGCCACGATTAAAGTCTCAGACATCACACTTTTCCCCCTTTCTGATGCTTGATGCGAAGATTAACTGAAGCTCTTGACCTGTATCTGCAGGATTTTATACATTGCACTGCTGCCACATGATTGGCTGATTTGAGATAACTACAGGAATGTACAGGTGTTCCTAATAAAGTGGACAATGGGGGGTATTTGTTATCATGTGTAAAGCACATCCCAAAACAACTTAACTGTTGTTTTGGGATGAACAAAACTGACTTCAAAGTGCGACTTGTCACAAAAGCAAGAAACTGCAAAGTGCAAAGCCGTCCATTCGAAAGACATTCCCATGTCAGAAAACTGAACATTACAGCTTGACTTCTGAATGTACGAAAACGAATGCTAAAGACTCCTTCCATAAATATTCAATCAGTGTCTCCTGACAGAAAACATGACCATATCGACATGTCCAAACCCTTTTTTAAAAATCCATTCATGTGCATGTTACTACAGAAAAATAACATATTAGAACAAGCACCTTGTAGCCAGAACTGATGTTATAGAAACAAATCGACCAAACGGACTTGAGAATTCAACAGCACTGTGGGACGAAATGAAATAAGTGTCAGGATGTTACATTAAATATACCCAGTTTGGCCATTTTAAATGTAAACGTTTCCATTTAACGAGAGCTGAAGCTGATGTAATGTTGGAAAGCATGTTGCATGAGACTGGCACTGGAAAATTCCATGCTTCATATTCAGTATGTTGAGTCCACTTTTAATCCTTTACACTGTATAGAGTGTGTAAGTTGTGGTGTACATCATCTGTAAACTGATACATGTGTGCTTTCTGTTCTTATTCTCATCATGTACAAATGTGTGTGTATGTGTACACTAATAGATTGCCTGATGTTGACCGAGATGTTCTACCATGAGACAGATATGGAGGATGACAGCATGGCAAACACTGCCTTGACGTTTGTGTTCCTCTTCCTCATCACCCTCTTCTACAGCATCGGAGTGACTGTTATCAAGGTGAGACCTGATCCAAGAAACAAACAGGGTGAATTCAGATTGACTGGGACAAACAAATAAATCAATGAAAGCAGTCTGCAGGTCTTTTAACTTCATATCCTGTATTTATATAATTTTCCAGACTGTGCTGTGTTCATGTCCCTGTAATATGGGATGGTTGGCTTGATGTTTTTAGTCAGTCTGCTGGGGATAAAAATAAGTGCCAAATGAAAATGGGAATGAAGGAAAAATGTCTGAAGCTTCTTTAGAATATTATAAACACACGTTAACTCATCTCATCTCATTATGAAAAAATCAGAAATGTGTCGTGTGTTGGGGATTTTGTTTCAATTAATGGTGTGGAAAATGTCCCAATATACTAGTGCATCTCAAAAAATTAGAATACCATGAAAAAGTTCCTTTTTTCATAATTTAATTCAAAAAGGTAAACTTTCATATATTCTATATTCATTACATGTAAAGTGAAATATTTAAAGC
>JAODOC010085059.1:0-16045 GCA_027575955.1 Nemapteryx nenga | reverse complement strand
TGTTGCAAAATGTTGCCAACTTGTTCATTCCATGCCTAGAAGACTTGGTGCTGTCATTAAAAATCATGGAGGCCATAGAAAGTACTAGAGGTAGTAGTTTTTGTTGTGGGGTGTACTCAATTTTGCACCACCCTAATTGGAGTAAAACTGAAAAATGTGTAATCTAAGTTTATATTATTAACCTTACTTTCACCTTATAAGTTAAACATATGTTATATTAAAATTTGTCTTTTCAACATTGTTTGTGTTCATTGAGATATTGTTTAAAATGTTACTTTTCAAATGGGGGTGTACTCATTTACGCTGAGCACTGTATATATGGAAGTATGGAGCTCAGCTCAATTCTGCTATAAATTCACACTCAGCTTCAAGCTGTCACTAGCCCATATTTGAATGTTATAAGCTATTGTGGCACATTGCATGTCTATACCTGTATTCACACACGCAACAAATAAATAGGCTTTGTAGCTAGTATGGGCACACATATATACATAAACATATGCCCACACTGAGTTTCTATATATAATAGCCTACTTACTGATTTATGAGTTCTCCATCTAGTGTTGGCCCTCTCACATCAGGTTATCATGCTCTTATGGTACATGCTACACATCGACTCTTCTGGTCTATATATTGTCAATTTCCAACGAAGGCTTGTGAGTGACATAGGTTTCCAAACCAGGTTTATCTGTGAAACAATTAAATGACTGTGCCTCTATTGTACCATATAATAGTTCATGCTCTTTACAACAAACACATTTAATGTCAGTTTCCCACTTAGCACACTTTCCACATCACTATTTATGATGGCTAATCAGGTGGCTGCACTTGTCTGCATCATTGTAATTAGAGATTGTACTATCTATATCATCCATCCATTTTCTGTAACTGCTTATCCTGTGCAGGGTTGCTGGCAAACAGGAGCCTATCCCAGCTGACAATGGGCGAGAGGTGAGGCACACCCTGGACAAGTCACCAGATCATCACAGGGCTGACATAGAAACAAATAACCATTCACACTCACACCTACAGTCAATTTAGAGCCACCAATTAGCCTAACCTGCATGTCTTTGGACTGTAGGGGAAACCGGAGCACCCAGAAGAAACCCAAGGAAACATGCAAACTCCACACAGAAAGGCCCCCTTCAGGAGTCTCAGGAGCCTTCTTGCTGTGAGACGACAGTACTAACCACTACACCACCATTATCACTAGCAATCATGTTTAAATGCTATACCAGTACCCTTTAATAAAAGAAAAGTAAGAGTCCCACATCACCCAAGAACTTGCCTGTAAACAACACCCTATCAGCAGCACTGAATGAGGAGAGGCAGGAATTCTGACCCACCTCATCACACCTAAGTATAAAGTCCAGAGACTCAAACATATCTGTGAGTGGGGCATTATATTTCCATCCACCTGGATCTCTGATCATGAACTTCAGAGTCATATTTTCAACTCTTAACTCTGGCTGATCATGCCTTGATCTTAGCCAAGTCTCCACTGTTGTATGACACTACTTCTACCATGCTTGACCAATGAGCTTGTATATTTTCAATCATGACCAGATCTTTTCTTTCTCCACACCCCTACCAAAACCTTTCCGTTACTTTGGTAGGGGTAAATCTTGGTCTTATCAGTCCAAAATAATTATGTTACAGAACTTTTCATGTCTTATCTCTGCATTTCTTTGCAAATTACAGTCTGGCCTTCTGATGCTTACTACTGATGAGCAATTAGCATCTTGTGGTATGACCTGTGTTTTTGTTTTCAAAATCTTTTTCAAAAGGTAGATTGTGATACCCTCACTCCTGCCCTGTGGAAGTTCATGATCATGTCACTGACTATTTTTTCTGGGGTTTTTCTTTAGTTCTCATAATATTTCTGTCAACAACTACTAATGTTTTCCTTGGGCCGCCTGTTTGATGTCTGGTTGTTAGTACACCAGTGGTATCTTTCTCTTTCAGGACATTCCAAATAGTTTTATTGGCTATTCCCAGTGCTTTTGCAATGTAAATATTGTCTGTTTGTGTGATGTAAATATCTGCAAATAATCGCTAAAATTCTGATCGATCATTTCATATTCATCTTTTGTTCTCAAATCCAAATGTCTTCAGTGTATAGCAAAAACAAAATAATTGATATTGCCTTTCCAATACCTCTGGGGGAGAGTGCATAATATTAAAGCCTTATAAAAATACAAAAATGTTTGAACAAGAGATTTGCATAATAGTCTGAGTGAAATTTTTAGATTGAATTCCTATTTTCTTGGTCATTTATTGGTAATGACAAGAATATTAAACTATTAACTTTAAAATTAGAAAACATAAACTTATATTAAATATTGGTGGGGTCATTAGAAGGACCTGGCAATATATTTTTGTGTGTACTAGTTATTTCCATATAAAACAATGAAGTATATAACTAAAGCTAGTGAGGATTCTTATGGCAAATTGAAAGATAATTCAATATGCCCTTTAAAAACAAATTGTGTGATAATTAGGAAAATTAATAATTTAGTAAATAGTTTGATTAAGGTCTTAGATAGATAGCTAACATTTAATAAAAATATAAAATAAGTAAATATTTACATTATGTCAGCAAGCATTAAACTGAGCTTCTATCATTTGCACATGCAAATCATTTGCATATACATTTTTCCTGGTCATTAGAAAGTAGTATAGAATAGCTCACTGAAGGAGACAATTTCATCATACTCATATTACAATGAATTGTATCACTTATGATTTTAAAGAGGTCAACCAAAACCTGAAACCAAACTATGCACACTGTTCCATGAGATCAGTTGCAAAGGATATGACACACACTATGACATATTGCATACACTTTACACCTCTCCAACCCCAATTACTATATTGACCTCTGTAGGAAGCCAGGTCATTTTCAGGGGAGCATCCACAAATGGTAATAAATCTGTATTTATAGAAAAAAGATACACAAAAGGCTCAAAAACACACTAAAGACTCAGTCAGGGGGTATATGAGTAGAGACACTATTCTGATGTCAGTACATGAAGATGAAGTCTTCTCTCATTAAAGATATAAGATTGGTAAAATAAACAACCTGGTGAAAGTAAAAACATTTCTTCTTGCAGTCTTTGCGCATAAAGTTGTCTTTTCAACTATGTCTGGATGAAAAAAGGTTAAGACGTCATCTCTCAAAATTGTGTCTGTGAAGAGGTGGATTGAGAGAAATGACACACAGATATAGTGATCTCAGACATTTGTTAATGGGAGATCTATTAGGCCACAACAAGAAACAAAGAGACTAAGCAGTAAAGCAACCTTATTTATTTTCATTAATGCACATACTTATACAAATAGTCATAAAAGAAGCAAAATTTACCAAGAAGGAAGTTAAAACAGAATGTTCAGAACTAGGAAAACATGCATTGTCTGCAGGCTAATCAGACTATTCCAATTTTAAAAAAAGGGATCTTTATCACAAAGTCAAGGTTGGTTAAATAAATAAATAAATAAATAAATAAATAAATAAAATGCACTCTTAAGTTCTTCAGGCATTCTTTAAGGGTTCATAACCTCCTGAAAGGGCACAGAACTTTTAAGGCTTCACCCAAAGGGGAAAGAGTGTATACCAGTGTAGCCACTGGTCAAACCATGACGTTAAGCAAAAAAGAATTAAGAAATTAATGCAAACCCAGAGATAATATAACATTGATCCATAAAAAGCAATTAACAGAGGGGGAGGGTAAAACATTCCAAACAGCAAAACTGTGTTAACACATTGAATGTTTGCTATAAACTGTGTCCTAGATTTGTAAGTAACAGACCCAGAAGTAAGTAGAAGAATGAAAGCTACTCTTTTTCTCTCTTTCCTATAGGAAACAATAGCACAGAAATTAGAGAAATAACAGCTCAAATAACTGAACCAGGGCAGACTGTTTACAAGCAAGACAATGAACTTTTAAACAAACTTGGGATATAAGATAAAATTTGATATAATTAATAAGATATAATTTGGATGAAAAAGCCCAAAATGTCAGACAGCCTACAGACTGTTGTTGCCATGCAATGAAACAGCCAACACCAGTCTGATAAGCTATCTGACACACTGGGAGAGATGGATGGAAAACCTGATCTACACATGAAGAAAAAAATTGAAAGGAAAGAAAAGAATGCTTACCATAGACAAAAAGGAATGGTAGGAGGTGGTTGTTGGAGGACATATTCTGTAATTTTTCAACAGAGTATGCCCTGTTATAACAGATCAAAATGTGTTTCCCATTCACTGACGAGCATGCCTGCTAGCTGAACACGCTCTAGCCTCTTGCCTGTTTCCCCCTTTCTCTCTCTTCTTCATATCCTTCCTGCCAGCAGTACAGTGCATTGAGTTCAGCCCAGGGTTCAGCTAAGGTAACAGCA
Organism: Nemapteryx nenga; assembly: GCA_027575955.1. Classification (NCBI taxonomy): domain Eukaryota; kingdom Metazoa; phylum Chordata; class Actinopteri; order Siluriformes; family Ariidae; genus Nemapteryx; species Nemapteryx nenga. The sequence continues at coordinate 11,644 of JAODOC010085059.1, read as the reverse complement.
AAGAAACCCCACACTGTTCCTTTTTTTTTTTTTTTATATGCCTGGAGCTTCCATGCTAGCATACCAGGACAGTGTTATGAAAAAAAAAAACAGATGAGGGAGAGAACATTTTACAAACAATTATTTAAAAAAAGACAAAATGAAGCAAAGAAGCTTTTGTACCATCAAGGAAAAAAGGAAAAATAAATTATGACATAATATTGCATTAATTGTAAGCCACAGTATGGATGCCATAATAACACAAAAATCTTTAACATTGTTTAGAAAATTCTGAATGAATAGCACCTTAGAAAGAAAAACTAAAGAGAAATGTAAAAAGTACTCACAATGCCAGACATACTATTAACATAACAGTCTGATTAACATAAGCAGTGACAGGCCATCAATAATCAATATTCTGATGCCAATATAAGCACAGTTTTGATCACGGTGTATTTTAGAGAAGACCTGTTATCTCACATTCATGTGATTGAATATATTATTGCATTTAATTGTGAAGCCCTAGCGCGACTAACATGCTGTTTCCCAGTCTATGAAAACTAAACAATGACAGAAAACTACAGTATGATTCATTGATCTTTATTACAGTTGTGTTTCTATTTCAGAATCCAAATGTAAAGGATGACAAAACACCCAACATTTTAATAAAATGTGTACTCAGTTATGCAAGTATCATGTCCAGCCATTCTAAACAAAATTGTTAATAATTTAGGCACTGTTTATATATTAATTTATCAAGACTAAAATATGCCTAGATGTCATAATATGAAGGCCTTAATGATCAATAACTTCCTGCACATGCTTGTAAAATTAAGTTGATCATGTTTTATATGATGCTTCAGTGCAACTAACAACCTTACACCTCTCCAGCCTCATTTACTATATTAAGAAGCCAAATAATTTTCACAGGTGCAAAGTAGAAATACAGATAGACAAAAAATAGAAAATTTGAGAAATACTCAGGTAGTATGTGAATGAAACAACATGGTGAAAGTAAGTCTATTTCTTTCTCACTCTTTATATGAACACACATCTACACCTACACAAAGTTTCCTGATTTTATCCTCTCAATATTTCTGCAACACACACACACACGCACGCACACACAAAAGATGGTCACCACCTTCTCAAACACCCAGGAGAGTGAGTTTTCATCCTGCACAATGGAGAGAACACACACACACACACACACTTAAGGAACAGACCAATGTAAAATCTCATTTAATGTTCAACATTTTCACCATCCCCTTTCCTTCTAGATTGCCATTTAAAGCTTCTGATACAAACAAGTATTTCCAGTTAAATAGCTTTTCACGCCAAAGCTTTTTGAGGCAGGAGGATTAAGATACAAGAAAAATATGGATTCAGATTAAAAAAACAAAGAAAAAAAACAGAAGTAGTCAAAAGCAGACCGACCTAGAAGAGCAGTGAGGTAAAAGGTGTAGTGTCTTTGTTTCCACAGCTTGCACAGAGTTGTGAGAGACTGTTAATGGCAGGAATTGGGAGTAGAATTCCCCCACCCTCTTAGCCCCTGGGGGCCCCTCCTGTCTTGGTCAGCCTGCATTGAGTTCAACAGGGTTCGCTTGCTAAGGGGAAGAGAGGGTGGGGAGGGTTGGGGTTGTGAGTGAAGTGGGGGGAGTGTACACTTCAGTCATAGCAGCTCCACCTGCTGAGCATGACTCAGCATTGCTTAGGAGCCAGAACCTGAATAGGCCACAGTCACCAGACTGTTTTAACCCTAGACACACAATAAACTCTGCCACACCATGCTCTCCCACCAACAAACAATGGCACCAACCCATTGTAACACTACAATTACAAAAAATAAATAAATTATGCATGTACAATGCATTAGCAGACAGTGATAGAGGAGGAACAGTAGAACTGATGCAGAAAAAAAGTTATACTCACTGCTGGTGTGGCTTGTACACCTCAAGGTATATCTTCTGAAGAGAGGCAACAAACTACTGTAGGTAACAGAGCTTAAGAAGACAAGAAAGGGGGGGAGAAGGTCACTAATTTTACTTACGCATGCTAAAAGGTTGCCTTCTATCTCTGCTTCTCTCAGGAGTGCTAAGCAATATAAAACCTTTACTTAGGTAGAAAATTTTACCAGATTAAAAAAAAAAACATGAAAAATAATGAGTAGAACCAAAAAATACATATAAACAATATAAAAATTGAGGGTGTCCTTAAGAAATGATAACACAAAGAAGCATCCACACTGCCCTGGAGTGTCCCTTAGCTGTGAGGAAAGAAGAAATGAATGACTTCTGAGAACTCTCACATTTATCACCGACAGTTCCTGTAAGAACTGGTTTCAGCCAATTAATAGGGAAGTGAGTCGTAGCTGTGTCATCACTGGCTGAATAAGAGGATAGAGTCCTGCCCACTTATAAGGAAAAGGAGGAGTCTCAGGAGAGACAGCCCATATTAGGAAAACCCTTTTACAAGATTTAGTCACCAACTACCATCCTTCTTTTCTCCCCTCACCCCCAAAGACATGTGCATTCAAATGCATGCACACACAAGGAAAAAAAATGAGGATTGCCTTGGTATGACATGGCCCCTTGCTTGTAAGTCAAGAGTAAGCAATCAATCAAATCTCACAAATTCCCATTAAAAACCTTCAGCAATATTGCTTTTAGTATGAAACTACAACATATAGTATGAAACTACAACATGTATATAATGCCTTCATGGTCGCAAGTATGTAAACCAAATATTTACACCGGACTAGAATGCCTTTGTTTTACCTGTTCAGGACATTTGTTTTGTGGTACAGATAACGTTTCTTAGAAAGACATAAAAAAATTACCTGTTTTCTTCCAAATCTAAAGTATGTAAGTACCTTAAGTACATGCATAGACAATGGATGAGATCATGCTGGTTTATTTCTTTGATCAATAACCTGATCTGCTGTTTTAAACACTACTAATATGGTTAAACAGTGAAAACCTGACAAGGTTTATAATAGACAGGGAAAGAGAAAGGTGTGAGAAATGTGTGTGAGAAATATGAATAAGATACCTTGTTTCGTAATGTTTAATAGATGGAAAAAACAATGATCAAAAACTTTTACTAGGTTTCTTTGAAGAAGGTATATAAAAAGAGATAAATATGTATACTCCACACATTTGCTGTTGGGTGTAAAATAAATGTAAAAAAAAAAAAAAGGATGAAAGACAGACCAAGAATTTGTATCTTTGGTTTGAAGAAATAGTGGGTTTGATGTGAGCAACAGTGAGTCAGTGGCCAAAAAAGTCAGCCTTTACACTGGGACAAACTAAAACCAACTATCAGAAGCATGCTTCCATCATCTGAGGTTTATCGTTTTGTCCATAAAACAAAGGATATTATATTGTTTTTTTCACATTTTCTGGAACTTTTAAAAGAAAAATGCAAGCTGAGACTGTGATATATTCTATATTCTTTCTCTGTCCATGTATTTACATTCTGATAAGAGAATATAAATGTAAGTGCTGTGGGATGTCTTGGGAAAAGCCTTCATATCTTAACAGTGGAGTTAATGCATTTTGTACAGTGAGGGACAATAAAAGTGAGTATGTGAAAAATTTCCAAATATACTATGGAGCCTTGTATAATGTAAAAAATCTAATATTAAATGGACATATCAGCTTATGTTTAGACAACTACAAAATTAACACTTTACTGAATTAAACCTAATTTTACCAACTTTTCAAAACTTTAAGGATTTTCAACGAGGCTTGACAATATAGGGGGCAATGTGTTTTTCTCATTATGCCAAAAAGTATTGCTTTTGTCATCATGATTTCTCTTTTTAACATGTTAAAAACAATGTGTAAGTGTGAGTGTCAAACCCAAGTTACAGTCAATTCCAAAATATGTGTCTTAGTATACCTGGAATAAACTTGTCCCCTATGTAGCATATTCATATTCGTATTTTAACTCATTCATGCTGATTTAAATGTGGATTTAAATTATTATATTTCATATTGGATTAATTAAATGCAAAAACTGGCTTAATGTATAAAATTAGTGAATTAATGAAAAGTAGTAGTCTCTGCAGATCTTAAATTTACCTTTAATAAATTATGACTAGATCAGAACTGTTAAAATACAATTTTATCTTTTAGTACCTTTTTACTTTGTGATGAACAAATAATTCCCTAAAAATGTATCCATATTTTAAACAAGCATTTAAAATGAGAATTATAGTCTTACTAAAATGTCATTTTAAAAATTACTATTTTATCAATTTACAATTTACAGAATGTAACAAAGACAAAAAAATGACTGCTTAAATGATATTACATTATTATTAAGTAGTAACATAACACTGAATACACTTAGGGTATTTTTTATATAACTTTTAATCGTAATATAGTTCACAAAATAGACTCAAAGCACATACATACGGTACATAGATACTGTACCACATGGAGATTCATGATCTGATGGGAATACAGGGAATTAAATAAAGATATATCCTGAGGTTTTGGCGTGCGCGTGCACACACACACTGTAGGGGATGTAGCAAGTAGAATGTGCAGTGTGTAAGACAGATCAACAAGACATGTCTATAAGTTGTTTGAGAGATATGATGGAAAGATAGTGTGTAAGGCACGCAGTGCATACTTTGCAGTGAATGAAGCCATGAACTATGCAAGAACAGTCTGTACAGAAGCAACATAGTTTATAAAGGAAATAGTGCATGATATAAACATCTGTGAGAAAAATATTTTATTAATTTATATCATGGAAGGCTGATCTCTTATTTTCCACTGTTGGATTTCAATGTTGGAGAGGAACAGAGGACAGCAACTGAAAGAAACAAAGGAAAATCAAAACAAAAATACTTTTATGCTTCATTAAAAAAGCAGATTTTACTGTATATTGTTTTCTGTTGACACATATAATGAAGCACATGCAGTTTCAATAGGAATAAGGCTGGATGGAGCTGTCAGAACCCACAAACTGGCTAGAAAATAAAAATGTACCATGTGGAGATTCATGATCTGATGGGAGTACAGGAAATTAAATTGTTCTAACTGACAGGTGTTTTGACAGAACAAAAGACCTATCAGTTAAAACAAAAATAATTGCAGATTTATTTTTGCAACACCAGACCAATGCATTATCATTTTAACATTTAAAAAAAAAAAAAAAAGAAGAGTACTCTAGTCAAAGGTGAGCTTAAATGTTTGTAACGGATTAGCCAAACCTTATCAATTGTTAGATGATCCCCTGCTTCCATTAAGCTCTTCAAGCTCACTGTTAAGTTCAGCCTTTTCTTCTGCTCCTTCCACCTTAAATAAGAACATCCTACATCAATAGATAACATTCTAAAAACCCAATATTATCTTTAGCAGTTAAGTTCAGGTTTTTCGACTGAACTATTAAGTTCCTTGATATATGACTTCACAGACTGAGTCACACTTAACCTTTAAATCCAGCACCCTTCCAAGCTAAAAGCAATCATCTTGGAAAGCATGGAACCCATACTATCATGCCAGGTGACATCTGCAAGTGCCATGGCTTTATAAATATATGTAAAAGCAGTAAGCAACCACTCCATAAAACAATCACAACATGGTCCTGTGAAAATACAATCCATTAGAATCTGTTTCCTTACCTCATCAGCAAACTAAAAGGATGGAGATGAAGATCCCCATGAATGGAGATCCCCATTTTAATTAAAATAAAGTGTGTGTGTGTGTGTGTGTGTGTGTGTGTGTAGAGGGAGACAGAGAGACCTAATGAGTTAATCACACACAAATGCAGAGGAAAAGACCATGTGAAAAATGATCAAGAGTAAAAAGACTAAACAAAGGAGAAAAATAAGTATGAGATCATTCCTATTTTGGACAAGTCACACAAAGGGAGAAATCTACACTAATTATGGCTGATTGATGCTGCACCCACCTTTAGACTACATGGACAGGCACACACGTACGCGCGCACACACACAGTTAATTTAAAAAAAAGCCCCCTTTGATTAAAAAAATGCTTTTATTAATGCCCCCCTTTCATTGAGCATTAATAAAAGCATACAGCCAAAAGTTATTTCAGAAACAGTGGTAAAAAAAGAAAGTAGTAAGAGACAAAAATCTGGCTGTACAAACACCATGACTGCTACTGACTTCTGGGGTTACTACTGTATGTTTTTCTTACACTAATTAAGTGTTGTAATTCCTGTAGTGATTAAAAGTAGGGTAGTCTAATATTTCTTTTGTTACTACTACTCCTACTACTACTATTTCTCCTATTCTTGGGTTTCAGTCACGTGACTTTTCTTAGCAGTTTTATCAGAAGTGAAATAGCTGGTGGTTGAGCAAACCAAAACAGCTGTCGTAGTCCAAACAACTAGCAATAACTTATCAGAGTATGCTCATAATCTAGAAGCCACTGCTCACTTTAAATATATTCAAAAGATTGCTATGTGCAATGGAATGGACTCCTACAGTCTGAGAAAGAAAGATTTGTCATACAATCACAAAAACTACCCTTCAGTTGAGTTCCCTGACATCTCAAACTATCTGGTGTTGAGGACATCCTTCTACGCTGCAAAACAGATGAAAGCGTGGAAGAGTATGGAGGATTACAACTTTTTTGTATGTGGCTGGGTAAAGGACCTCAGTATCAAGTCGCTGCCAAATGAATCCTGTATTGTTTTTGCCCGTGTAAGTATGTTTTTTTTTTAAAGCTTTCTGTTCATGTCTTTACAATGAAGTGCTGCAAGTTGAAGTGTAAACAAACAGTTCGCTTGATTCTCACTTGTGTTCGCTCTTATCTCTCAGGTAAATCATTCACAAAGATCATCAGAAACCCTTTTAAAGACCTGGATCTTAGAAGACGGAGAAGTGATCACGGCACATTGTAACTGTATGGCTGGGTAAGAATTTTGTCGCGACCTTCATGTATATGGACTTTGAGAGGAGTGAGGAGTAAACAAAGAAACAGCTGGGGACTTTAGTGCCTCGTGACTAAAAAAAGTACTGTAAAATAATGACACATAGCAAGAAAAGTACTTGGAAAACACTAATGACATAGCTGAGGGGGATAAACAAACCTTTCATGAAGTGATCCCAGCAAACTCGAGCATGCTTCAACTCGGCTCCCTTCAATTTCAGTGAAAGGTTCAAAAACCACCTTTTTCGATGTCTTTTTGTGAAATCCTGTGTTTGTTCATCCTTTTTATTAGTTCATGGGGAACTCTGAAGAAACTTTTAGCAATTTCACAGTTTGATCAATTCGAACAACCTAAAACAATGCAAGTGTAAGGCATTTTTCATGTGGGCAATGCACCTTCTCCATATAAATGCTTTGTCAACTGAGCTTTGGTAGACCACCAGCTAAAGTTTTGAATAACTAATGAGACGGATATGACGTCACGAGAAACTCAGCAATTACTACTACCACCACCACCAACAACAACACTTGCATATAGTAGCAAATTTAATTGTTTCTTGGTTCCATCAATTTCAAGGGTAAATACTGGTACCAAACCATGCTAAATGTATTAAAAGGAAAGAAATGAAACAAAAGGAATTATTTCAGCATATACAATTTCATAAAGCCACAATTTGATATGTACTATATAACTGTGTATAACATGGTTATATTTGCTTTGTTGTAGACTAACCTATCAAAAGAATACATCATATCTTCTCTGCCTGAAATTTTGATAAGCCTCAGCCTGAAAAAGGCTCTGACTGCACATGCTTCATTTAAAACAAGTCATCAGGATGTGTCTTTCCTGTCTTCTGTTCTTCCTAGTCTTACCCCCACCTCCCACCCCATCCCTTTTTTTCCCCAAAGAATCTTCTGTGGAAGCCAGAGAGGGTGATCTGTGCTTGCTTTGTCCTAATGTTATAATACAGTGTGTCCTTAAATGTGACCCTCTGGACAGTACAAGTCTGTTTAACAAGAATGTGGGTGCATACATTTATTCTCTGCATGCTGTTCAGTTGCTACACACTGTACTGTGCATGTCTTAGTCACATGTAAAGAAATGCTGTAAAGCAAAGATGCCTTCAAAAAATAATTAAATTAAACATTTTCTACATTTAAAAATATACTATAAAGGACAGTAAACAACACTAAAATAAACAAAGACAATATTTGGCATGACACACCAGTATTTGGAATGACATTTAAAAAATTCATCAGTACTTACAGGTATACTTCATTCATTTTTACAAGAATAATAACTGGTAATTTTTTTCTAAGCATCTTGGAGAACCTGCGATTGAGTTTGGCTGTCACTTGCTTCTGATTTGGCATAAAACTTCTTATAATGATATACAAATATATTTCTCTAATATATTGTTGGCAAAGTAATGTTTGGAATTTTTATTTTCTTTATGATTCAAGTTATAAAATAAATAATCAAGACAAATTTTGTTTAAAATAATATTAAAAATTAGGTTATCAAAGACTTGCACAGTACTGTAGCTTCAGACTGCCATCTTATCCCACGTAGTGAGATAATTAACCAAACTTGCCAAGACAGTGCCAAATAACTCAAACAATAGGTCTGACCTGATTGCAAATGAATAAAAGTGAGTAAGAATGAAATTGACAGGTACCTGGTGTTCAGAGGTAAGTACATGAGTATCTTGTATTGTATTTTAAATAACTACCAAACATAGTGTATTTTGTATATTGCTTCCTCTTGTTCATCTATGCTTGGAACTTTTAATTTATTTAATTTCTGACTAGATTATCAGTTAAAATGATAATACTTTTTGAACATTTTTTGTATTTTTATTTTAGGTGATTATGAGGACATTTGGACCTTTTTTTGGTCCTCACAAACAGCTATATAAGTGTGTATACACACACACACACACACACACACACACACACACACACACACACACACACACTTTCTCTGAAAAAAGAGCCACACTGCACATGAAACAGGGGAGATTAAAGGCTGCTAGAACCAGCAACAATGCAATGTCAAATCATGCACCATAAAAAATGATTTGTTCTTTTAAAAAAAGATCATAACCTACTTAATTTTTTCATTGAAACTCATGACGTAAGTTAGCACAATTAGCATTGTGCTATCAGTTAGCATTGCGCTCATTTACTATAGGAGTTTCAAAGAACTCTAACCTTTATGGCAGCCAGGTGATTAACTTTAAGTTAAAACAGCAATTATTTATTTATTGCAGTGTGCCTGAAATCAGGATGATTTTCAGTGACACAGCAAGGAAGTGCTTCCAGTAATCATCAGTTTTTGTATGGTCTTTTTCTCTTCTAAGAAGGCTTTTAAAAAACACTCATGATTAGAGAGGGAAGGGACCCTAACGACAACACTGAGAAGTTATCAGATCATTTTTCAAGATTGGGCAACATACATGACTAATTCCTAAGTAAAATAATTATATCAGTAGTAATGAATAGGAAAATAGAAGTAAAAGTTTTTAAAATGTAATAATTAAGGTCCACATTGTACTCATTTTGACACCCCGTATCATTCAGTCAACATGGCCTATATTTTCTTCTTTTTTTTAATCTGACTAGGCTCAAGAGGTTATTGAAGATGAACAAATGAATTAAGGAGAAAGAATTTTACTGATTTATCTTGATGCTGAAATATTAAAATCTGTCTTTTTCTAAGTAGAACCCCTTTAATGGAGTTTATATAGTTGGTTGACTGTGTTGGAATTTACTACCATTGTTGTTTCTTTACTAGACAATTGACTTTTTTTATTTAATTTCACAATTTACTTATATTTCAAATGGATTCCTCCATCCTTAATTTCCTGGTCACTATCTGTAGGACCAGATAAAATTAAGTATAATACCAGAATATGTACCAGAACATCAGACAATTGATTGATTACAGTCTTTAAAAACTATTTGAAACAAAAATAAATGCAATTAAAATGAATGAAAATTGTTGAGCTCTTTCACAAAACACTTTAAATTAAAAATATGACAAAACATTTTGTTTTAGTTTTACTTATATCGAGTAAAGAGTAAATTTATTATTGAAGTACAAACTGCAGATGGGCTTTATTCAGAGTGGAATGATAAATATTGAATTTCTAACTCAGTTTGTATTCAAATGGCTATACATATATAAACTCCAGTGTAGCTCTACATTTATACCCCAGATTGATAGTCCTTCTTTGAAGGTACAGTGGTAGGCCTAATTTAAATATTAAAACTCTCTCTTAAAAGGATTCAACCCCTAACTTTCTGAGCCTTGATCCAGTAACTTTTTTTGTCTAAATAATACAATAGAATAACTAATATTGATACATTTAATGGTATTTTTGGAAGGTTATTCAATGAAATTTATACAAATTCACATAGTTTTAAATATATGCATCATTTGTTTTTAATTTCAAATACAGAAATGTACATTTGTCCAAATTAATATAATATAGAATATACATTCACTGATGATGACCAATTTGGGTATATAGCTGGGAAGTTCAAAAGCATAAAGCAAGAGCTTACATGAAATTTAATTAGTTTTCTTAATATCAGAAATCATTCATTGTTAAAAGCAATTTTTTAAATGCTCCCACACTATGTCCTGATAGGAGCATAGTGGGGGGGGGGGGTCTTTTCCCCTCATCTTTCCTCATGTTACTACTGTGTTTCTTTTTCTTTTATCCCTGTCTTCCTGTCTTGTTCCCCCTCTGTAAGGACAGGTTGATGGTCAATTTCACTGGTAACAGTGATAAAGGGTTCATTCATTCATTGTATTAATATCTAGTTTACCAATAAATGTCAACAAGCAATTGGCATTGTAACCAGGTCAAAGGCTGCATGTCATGAACCAAAATAAAATGTCTACTGATATTTTAATGTGGTAGATATTTACAACAAACTGCAAAAAAATATTTTCAGAATGGAATAGAAAAATCTGAATTTAAGCATGTAATTTTTTTTTTTTATATGCTAGGAATTTAATTCTGGTCCAATTCTAAGTAATTGATTCCAAATACTCTACAAGCTTTCCATTCTGTTATAAATCAGAAAAAAAAAAAAATAAATCACAACTTTATTTTTTAAAGTACTTCATCTACAATGTTACACAAAGATTGAGACATAACAGTTGTCCAGCCATCCATTATCTGTAGCTGCTTATCCTGTACAGGGTCACAGACAAGCTAGAGCCTATTCCAGCTGACTATGGGTGAGAAGCAGGGTACACCCTGGACAAGTCGCCAGGTCATCCCAGGACTATAACAGTTGTAAATGTCACCTAATTCTACAGGGTGTTAATGGTGGACACCGGTGAAAGTGAGCACTGTTATTGAAACATCACAAGACTTCTCAAACATGCATTTAAATACAAAGTGGTGACAGTCAAATGAAAGCATAAGAAACAAAGTGGGTTTCAACAAGGATATCATGAAATCTGTGAATTTGATAAGTAAAAACATGTCCACAATCTTTCCACCATGCTTACCTACGATGATAATGTCCAGGTTTTCCTCAAATTGCCGATCATGCTTAAAAAACAAACAAACAAAAACTCTCAGGTAACAAGCAGTGTCATCTTGATGACAAGATCAAAGGGCGAGGGGGTCTTCTGGTTGATTAACCAATAATTGTTAGGTTTTGCTGGGAATCGAACCCAGGTCACTGGTGTGGTAACCCAGCAAACCCCCACTAGGCCACCAGGGGA
>JAODOC010085017.1:0-11431 GCA_027575955.1 Nemapteryx nenga | reverse complement strand
CTCTCTCTCTCTCTCTCTCTCTCTCACACACACACACACACACACTCTCTCTCTCTCTCTCTCTCTCTCTCTCTCTCACACACACACATACTCTCTCTCTCTCTCTCTCTCACACACACTTACTTACTTTAGCTCCTGCAGTCTGAGCCGCTAACAGAAGGCAGGTGACCGTAAGCGCAGTGACTCCGGTCTTTACACTAAACTCAAACATTTTGTTTTTTCAGTCAGCGCCGCTCAGTGATCTGTAATAATAAAATTAATTTCTGAAATATAAATATATAAAGTCTCTCATGTGATCCTCAAATTCAAATAAACAAAACAAAACCCTGCTGCTAAACAGACTGCAGCAGCACTTCCGGAAAGATCAGCTGATCATCAGCAGCCTGGGCGGTGCGCACTGAACACACTTCCCCCCGGAACCGGAAACAACGGCGCAGGAAACGAAGGTTCCGCCCAGGAGTTCTGAAACTTCAGGCCCAGAAACATTTTTTACAGTTTAAACTAAACCTTAATATTTAAATAATGTGAGTTGGGTATTTCCAACTAATTAATGAAAGAACTAATTATTTAAGTAATTATCTAACTAATCACATCAGAGCTGTAAACACTGACTGATCCCTGACACTGTGTCAGTAAAACTGGGATCAAATCAATAAACAGCAGATTTTTATGGAATTCCAAACAATAAAGATCAGAAATCTGTCACTCAGTGACTCAAAAAATAATAACTGGGTACAAGTAGTTTAAAATCATTCACCGAAATCTTTAAAAGCATTTTATTAAACTGTGACTGACTTGTAGCTTATTATTGTTTTATAAATAGATTATATTCACTATTTTAGATTATAATAGTTCATTGTTTTTTTAAAGATAATAATTGTTGTGAAAAAAATGACAAGGAAAAAAAAGCAGTGAAGGCCAGTATATTACTGCATGAGGAGAACAGGGGCCAGGGTTTTGATGTGCAGCCTGAGTTTTCTAAGAATTTCTTTCACTCACCACCGATACAAGAGTTTTAGTCATTACAGAAGAATATGATTTACAAAAACTCTATCTATCTATCTATCTATCTATCTATCTATCTATCTATCTATCTATCTATCTATCTTCTTCTCTGAGGGAGTTTTTCCTTGCCACCTTCGCCACAGGCTTGTGGCGATAAATTAGGGATAAAATTAGCTCATGTTTAAAGTTTTTAATTTTCTGTAAAGCTGCTTTGTGACAATGTCTGGTGTTAAAAGTGCTATACAAATAAACTTGACTTGACGTCTCGTTTCAGATATTGTATGTTCTGGTTTGTTTTTCAGAATCAGAAATCATTTTGTCTGAGTTGCACCCGAGCCTGTTGTGTTTTTTATGTTAAGATATTCATGTTTGTAAATAAGGATTTTGTTTTAAACAAACCTACAGAAAACACGACCCGAGCCCTGATCGGTACTGTAAGCATTACAAGGTGATGCTGGGTCCCTCGGCTCCGTCAGTGGATTTACTATTTTGAATTTAACTTCTGTATGCTAAACCTGAAGCTACCTCAGTTCATTATCTCCTCTTATTCAAAATACGTCTGAGCAATAATACTGTATATGCACTTTGCCATGCCACTGTGTCAAACATACATTCACATCAACTACTTCACAAAGTTTTATAAATAATCTCCCAGAGTTATCAACTTTGTTTGGATCACCGTCAGACCCCACAAAACTTAATCAGGCAACTGAATGCTTCGAGTCAACATTCTACTATACTTTAGATCAGCGTTTCTCAACCACTGGGCCGCAGCCCACTAGCAGCGTCTAGTGGGCCATGAATTTTTTTCAGGTTTGAAGCCAAATACTAATGGTTCAGGATGTCGTAGTGTCCTAAATCCGGTAGCTGGTTTGCCGTATACTTTTCAAGTGGAATAAATACATTTGCGGGTAAATTAAGAAGAACAAGCCTTTATTTTGTCACATTTAACCCCCCCCACACACACACACACACACATGCACAGTCAGTCCTGCACACTGTGGCGCGTGCACCTGAAAGTGTGCCCCGGCTGTGCACGTGTCGAGCGGACTCCAGCACGCACGCCAGTAACGATGCACACCTAAACTCAATTAAGGAGCTATATGCACCTATTTAAAGACTGTGCTGATGTACTATCTTTGCAAAGTGTTACAATATGTCAGTACGCATTACCGAGCCTTTCTACCCATGTTCCTGATTTCCTGTTTCCTGACTCCTGTGCCTGCTTTTTGTTCCCGTTTTCACTTTGCCTCTGATATCCTGTTTGTGCCTTGCCAGACCATTTTGCCTCTTTCACATTTTTGGATTTTGCCTGTGGATTTGGACTGTTTGCCTGTGTGTATATTTGTTCACTGTATATATACTCTGCACTGTTATTATTAAACTGATTACTTCTGCACGTACATCCGCCTACCTCGCGTACCTCAGACACACGCACACACACACACACAGGGGGCTGAATAAATAAATACGTTTGTGGGTAGATCTCTGATGCCTGCTGGAAGAGAGGAGCAGGAGGATTGAGAGTCAAGTGGCTGTGGTTTGTTTACACCTGATACTAAAACTTGTAGTGTCCTAGGAACCTTCTCAGAGACGCGTACAAAAAGCCCAGAAACTCCTCCTTACCCGGGCAAAAACGATACGGGATTTATCTTGTAGTGTCCTGATCCCCAGCTCTTTAACCCAGCCACATATAAAAAGTTGTACACCTCCAGGCTCGACCAGGTTTTCATGTGTTTTCTGGGTAGAACGATGTCTGCAGCACCAGGTAGTCTGAGATGTTGGGGAACTCGACAGATGGATAATTTTCCAATTCATAATGAATGACTGAATTAATGAATGACTTTATTTAAACACGATAAGTTGATCAGCAGAGCTGGTGGGGTCGTGTACAGATACAAATAATTACAAATACAAAAGACTAAAAATATACACAATCTTTAAAAAACCTTAACTCTATTGATTATCTGTTAATTATCTTCACATTAAGTTAATTAATAGTATGCATAACTATTGTCTTTGTATTTAGTTACGGCTACAATAGGATCAACATTTATTCTACTTATGTCAAATTTAGCTAGTAAATTTTTCTTTCATAGGAAAAATCCTTCTTTGTTAGTGTGCAAGGATCTATTCCACTGAGTGGTTTCTGTATCCACTTCTTTTGAGTGTACTTCTTGGTTTTAATAGCTTGCTTGTTAGCTGTATACAAACATGGCAATAAGTTCTCGTGTTAATGAACCAGACTCCACTTTTGGATGATTAATCCCTTTTGACTGAGAATGCCCTGCATGCATGGTTTGGCTTCTAGCATATCCATACGGTTTTAAATACAATATGTACAATTAAAGACAGTTTGTTTTTATTGCATTTATTTAATTCCTGGGCTTCCATCTGTAAGAAGGAGTGATGTTGCATTGCATTTAATACACTTTACAATAAATTATTAGATTCTAATAGAACAGATGAGCCAAAATAATTGAGGATCTTTTTTAATGGGCTCCAACTTGTTACAAGTGTGAATAGGTGGGCCTCACAGTAGAAAAGGTTGAGAACTCCTGAGCTATATAAATGTGATAGACAGGCATAAAGATGCATTTTGCCAGTGTGGGAATGAGCTCAGGCTCAAATACAAGTAGAAGTTTCAGTGTGTTAGTTGTGCTGTGGCCAACTCACAATTTTATTATAAAAGTCACTAATGCCTAAACATTGTTTTTAAGTTAAAGTCAGAAATGATAAGAAAAAAAGACAATGCAGTTCAAAATAATTTTTGTCACATTCTTCATGAAATCTGTGCAGTTGTTCTTTAAGCAAGATAAAAGTTTCTAATAAAATGTTTACTGCTGTGAATGTGTGATGAAAACACTTTTTGGTTTCTATCTTTCAGAATTATAGACCAGAAATATTACATTCAACTGAGCTTCCTGCAGAAATTAAGGATTGGGATAAAGAACATGTGAGAAACTGGATTCTCAGGTTAACGGATGTGGACAATGAAAATGCAGAGATTCTGTATAAGCAGGACATTAATGGAAAAAGTCTTCTATTACTGGAGAAAGCTGATCTTCACGATATGGGGATAAAGATGGGACCAGCACTACTGATTATTCACAAGAGAGATGAACTGAAAGCTCACCAGTTGAACAGCTCAGGAAGCCAGCTTGGTATTTCATGTAAGCCCTATCCTTTTAACCGATTCCATGCTGCCTACAGATACAAAGAAAACAGTATACTTGATATACCAGAAACAGGTCCTCTCAACTACATAGAACCATGTCATGAGTACAAAGCATTTGTTAATTTCCAAAATGTGACAGCAGAGGACAAGCTAAATGTGACAACAGAGGACAAGCTAAGAAAGTTCACAAATGACGTTCTTAGATTTGCTTCTGCTTGCATGAACAGTCGTACTAATGGTACAATTCATTTTGGAGTTGGTGATTTACCAGACTACAGGCATGGACAGATTTTGGGTGCTTGTGTTGAAGACAAAGAAGCATTTGATAAGAAACTAGCAAATATGATTAAAATGCAATTTGATCATAAGCACACTGATGTGGCAAGAAAATGTATTAAATCACCAAGGTTTGTTGAGGTTCTTCAAGCAGATATGACGTTCTCAGGAAAATATGTCATAGAAGTAGATGTTGAACCATCTTTTTTGGTTTGTAAAGACAGCTTCTTTCACATCTACAATGTAGACTCAAGAAAAACAAAAAAATATAAAAACACAGCTGATGAGAAGGGTAGTGGTAAATTGTTTAACATTCGAGAGAACAGCAGTAGCAGAAATCTTTTTGTCCAAACTTCTTCCCCAAAGTCCTTAGACGAGTACAACAAGTATGTTGATAATATAGCACATCTGTCTAATTTGAGGAAGGAAGCTGAGGAAAAACACCTCACTGATGTTAAACATAGTGTGCAGGGTTCTAAGCTCTGTGAAATGCTAACAGGAGGCTCACAGTCTTTGGACAAATCTCACTTTGAGCGATATGTATTAGTCATTAACAAATCCCATCCAGTTCAAAGCGAATCTCTAGCATTTCTTCTGGACATGAACCTAACTGCTGTTTTGGACTTTGATCCAGAATCTGCTGAGACTGGCTTGAAGAAGTTATTTGCTGAGAGAAACACAAATGTTCATTTGCCTATGCAGTATAAAATCACAGAGCCGGTTGAGGACATTGCAAGTAAGCTGAAGCTGACCAGGACCACAAGCTGGGTTTTCTGTAATGGAGGAGTAAAAGATGGAAGAGTAAAAGATGAACCGCCCTCTGATGTAGATTCCTGGCTAACTGAGAAAGGTTCCTCTGTTCGTGATGTTGTGTCATTTCTCTGCCGAAAGGATGTGCTGCCTCACAAAAAATTTCTTATCATATTCATTCTGTTGAGTGATGTTACTGACAAGCATGATCCTCTCCTTGAGACCTTCAGTATGTTTTTGCAGGAGTTGCAAGGTACAGAGCAAATTCTATGCATATGTGAAAATGAAAGCGCATACAATTACTGGAAAGATCTCGTTCAAACACGATATGGAAAAGACATATCTAGAAGAAGCATTTATGAGCTCAGTTTTGCAGAGATTAATGGTACTGTTCTCAGTCTGTGGTCAGAAAATCGCAAATCAAGCAGATTTTTGCCTGGTGTTCATGGTAAGGTTTTATTACCAAAGAAAGTGGAGGGCAGCTTGGATACACTGAATATTCTATGTGTAAACCAATGTGAGGGAGGTAATGAAGACAAACTGCAACTGGAGGAAACTTTTTACAAAGGAGGAAAGGTGTCCTGGTGGAACTTCTACTTTTCAGAGCAGCCAGGATCAGTGCCATTTATCAAACGAGACAGGCTTGACTACATCACTCAGACTATTATTCCAGATATCTGCTCCCTCAGGCAAACTTGTGTTCGCTTCAACATACTCCACATTCCTGGTTGTGGAGGAACTACTCTGGCTATGCATGTTTTGTGGACATTAAAAGAGAAATTCCGTTGTGCAGTCCTGAAAAAAGATGTAAAAGATGTTGGCTATGAAGAGGTAGCACAACAGGTAGTTAACTTGTTGACCTATGAGACAATGGAGCAGCAAAACCAGCTTTCAGTGCTGCTCCTGATAGATGACTTTGAAGACTTTGATGCTGTAAATGATCTCCAGCAACACATTGAAAATGAATGTCAGAAGAAAAATGTATCTGCCAAGTCTCCCCAAGTCATCCTTCTGAATTGTATGAGGACTGACTCACAGGAGCACCCTGAAGCAACAGATGACACAGTTTTCATCGGGAACAAACTATCTGAGCTTGAACAAAGATTGTTTGAGAAAAAGCTAGAGGAAATTGAAAAGATTTACAAAAATGCTGAAACATTCTATGGTTTCATGATCCTGAAGAAAGACTTTTCTCCAGAGTACATACAGGGTGTTGTGAAAAATACACTGAAGGACTTCAACTTTAAAAAGAAAGATGCTCAACTCCTTGCAGTTCTAGTACTCTTGAATTGCTACTGCAAGAATGCAAAAATGTCAGTCTCTATATGTGAAGAATTTCTTGGTCTGTCAACAAGGCCAGACTCGACTTCATGCAAGGTTGAAGATGCATTTGGGAAGTATTCCACGTTTGTAACACGATGCACAGCAGAGTCTAGTGTGGAGTTTCAGGCTATGAGAGTGATCCACTCAAGTATGGCAGAGCACTGTTTAAAGGAACTTGCAACTACTTTTAATGTATCCCAAGCAGACATCACTGACTTCCTATTGACAACAGATGTGTTTTACAGTTGCATTCAGGGAAAGGAAAAGCTCATGCAGGACATTCACAATATTTTGGTGAAAAGACATTACTCGGCTGAGAATCTCCAAGGAAACTTTAAATTTTCACCACTTATCCAAGCCATTGCAAAGGACACTCCAGGGTGTGAGCAAAATATTTTGCTTAGTGCTGCTCAACGCTTTGAAAAAGATGCAGTAATATTCCAGCTCCTTTCCAGGTACTACTATCTGATGAAAAAAGACTTTCGAGAGGCAACGGTTTGGGCAAAGAAGGCAAAAGACCTCCAGAGGGATAACTCCTACATTTGCGATACCTCTGCACAAGTAATTAAGCATGAACTGAAAGATGCTATGAACAATGACGATCCAATAAACTCGAACAAATTGAACGAATACCTCAAAATGGCTGAATCTGCAACATTGGCTTTCAAAGAAGTCCAACAAATTGCTTTAAAAGAGGTTTCACTTTCGTATCAAACAAAAAAAGACTTTCGGACCTATAATATTGCTGGTCGCCTTGGGGAGCTTCAAGTTGCTGTTATGGTGATAAAGGTACTGGAAAAGATCCCAGTGTTTTCCTATGATCTTGCTCGTTACATGAGTCAGGTTCTCTCGGATGAAATAAAAATACCAGACATGAAAATAAATGACCCCAACCGGCACAAGAATGCAACCTATTACCAGTGTCTACAGAATTTTCCAGACCTTCTGTATAAACTCAAAGACAACATGAAGCAGCAATTTGATTTTTTTGACAGACATTTTGTCAACTTGTGCTCGTATCACTTTCAAAATGATAACAGAGGGATTGGGACACAAGAGATTTTCAAGTGCTTTCAGAGGTATGTTGACCTCTTTTGCAGTTCAGATTTGAAGAAAACGGACAAAACTAAGAAAACACGACAGTGGCTGGAAAAGACCAATGCTGATTCCTACAGCGGACTGCTTAAATTTCTTTCCAAAGAAGACAACAAATCACAAAAAACAGCAGATAAGATTGAACACATTGTCGAGCTCTACAGGGAACTATCACGAAGGTCCTTAGATGACACAATAAACTTCATTTATGCAAATATTGTTCTAAGTAAAATTAGACCTGAATCTCGGTTTCTCCTGCCCTACAAGGATCTTTGTAAACTTCTCTGTGACACACTTAAACGTAGTGTCTCTCTCACGTACAGCTTACCGTTGTATTTTATTGCAGTGATGATGCTTTGGTCAGAGACCAATTCTAAATTGTCTGCAGAAGATTTCAGTTACAGCTTGAGAACTTATGTGTCAATGATGAGAAGTTGTTTTACAAAGGAAATGAAACCAGTATGCAACGGCATGAGAGCAGTTATTCATTTTTACCTGGGGAAGAGAACAGGTTATGATCGTCTGATCACTCAGATGGACATTGATACATGTGTGGGCTCACAGCAGACAATGTCAGGGAAACTGCGAAATGGAAAGATATGGGAGAACGAGAAAGTCCAAAATATGCTCCACAGAGTCACTGGAAGGATTTTGAAAGATGTCATTATGACAGATGCATCAAATCCAAACATGGAGGTCGAAGTATCTCCATTGTTTAAAAGTCAGTTGTGTGGAGATCTGGGTGACAGAGTATCATTTTTTGTTGGATTTTCCATGAATGGACCAGTTGCACTTGGCATTCAGCCTGAGCCATCAACTTTCTGATTGACTTTGAAACCCAGACTTTGGAATTCATGTTTATGATGACAAAAACATCTAAACAAGTAGATACCAACCTACAGAAACATGTGCACCAGGTAAAAATACAACCACCACCAGCTGTTAAACATCAGTGCATCATTTTAGATCTGAACCCATCACATCATCAACAGGTTTAATTTTACAGATCTATATCCTATGTTGTAACTAAACAGATTAAAGCTTGTGTAGCTGACTAATTGCAGGAGAGTTTAGGCCTGTTACGAAGCCTAGTTAGTTTATTCAATTTATTTTTGCTTTTGAAGTGTTCTAGTGGCTTGTGTAATACTAATCAATATGTTCATGGTAATTAGCATGTTAATACTTAACTGATGGAACAGATTCTATGATTGCTTATTAGTTTCTGGGTTACTAGACCAATAACTGAAATGTGATGTCATAAAAGTAGAAGTAAAACTTTTCAGTTTATTTTTTTAGACCCTGTACTGTTTTTATGCTATAAAACAATTCATTTAATTTTTTTTTTCCTCTCCCCCTTTTTTTATCCTTACATCTTTTCGTATAAACAGTGTCTGTTTTACCTTGTGCTTTTTTTTATGGATTTTTATCTTTGGTTAATTGTGGTGGTCTCAAATTTTATACTTTGTATTCAAAGAGATTGTATCCTTTCTGTACAATAAAATTTAAAAACCCACAAAAACATGGAGTGCGTAGTTTCATGAAAAATAGTAGGAAGATTTTTTTTTTGCCTTTCCTTTATTCCACCACTAGAGAGTGATATAGGACTTATTAATGCTTCATGACTTGATCCCTGGATCAGTGTAAGCCATCTGGGGGACTTGACTCTCCATCTGAGCACTTCCCAACCAGTATAGCAAGACTTTTTGACCAGTTAACTTTTGCAGAGGAAATAACTAAAATTTTTAAGTATTTCCAACATAACATTAATATCCCTCTGGCCGCTAACAAAACACACAAGATCATCTGCATAAGCTGAGACCTGAAAAACATTTCCACAATTAGGGATGGTCACACCGTGTATTTCCTTTCTTAATTTTATCAAACGAGGCTCTACTGCCAAAGTATATAACATGCCAGACAAAGCACACCCTTGTGTAATACCCCTATGAACTTTAAAAGGCACCCACAAGTCACCATTACATTACATTACATTACATCACATGCATTTAGCAGACACTCTTATCCAGAGTGACGTACAATATGTGTTCAGAGCAGCAGTTGGAGGTTAGGTGCCTTGCTCAAGGGCACTTCAGCCATTCCTGCTGGTTTAGGGAATTGACCTGGTGACCTTTTGGTCCCAAAGCTGCTTCTCTAACCATTAGGCCATGGCTTCCCCTGATAAAATGTGGACTAAACCCAAAAGCTGCTAGAATGTTCCACAAATAGTTGTGCTGAACTTTATCAAAAGCTTTTTCTTTGTCTATTGACACCAGACCAAAATCCAGGTTAAAGAGCCTGCCAATGTCAAAAACATCTCTGATAAAAGAAATATTGTTGTAAATCAACCTATTTGACACACAGTAGGTCTGGTCAGGGTAGATGACCTGTTCCAAAACTTAGCTCAGTCTATTTGCCAACACCTTAGAGAGCAGTTTATAATCGGTGCAGAGAATTGACACAGGACTCCATGACATATCATTCAGGTCACCTTGTTTGGCAGTAAAACAAGTACTACTTGGTGGCAACTCGGCGATAGCTGCCCCTTGGCTAGACTGTCGCTAAGTACAGTCAGCACATCCTCACCCATTTCAGTCCAAAATGACTTATAAAAGTCAACTGGTAGGCCATCTACCCTGGTGCTTTACCACACTCCATGCCCTGAAGGGTTCTGTGCAGTTCATCCAGGGTCAAAGCCCTGCCAAGATTTACATTGTTCTCTGTAGACACCTGGGGTAAGCCATCAAGAAAGAGAAGAAGCCAACCCTTTATTTGTCACGTACACTCAAGCACAGACTTAAGCACATAGTGAAATTCCCCCCTCTGCATTTAACCCATCTGAAGCAGTGAACACACCCATGCACACACGTGAGCAATGAGCACACGCACATACCCAGAGCAGTGGGCAGCTATACTACAGTGCCTGGGGAGCAGTTGGGAGTTAGGTGCCTTGCTCAAGGGCACTTCAGCCTAACCTCAGGCCATGACTGCCCCATGTTAACCTAACTGCATGTCTTTAGACTGTGGGGGACCGGAGCACCTGGAGGAAACCCATGCAGATACAAGGAGAACATGCAAACTCCACACAGGGAGAATGCATCATCAGCTTGGTCCTGTGAACTGTCACTTCTGTACAGTTCCTCATAGAAGCTAACTGCTCTCTTGCGTATGCCAGCATGATCAGTCAAGAGTATACCGTACCATCTTCAGAGCATAAAGCATGAATAAATCTTTTTTGCCCGTTTTTTTTTTTCTAAATTGAAAAAGAATTTTGAAGGTGCATTCATTAGCTCTACGTTTTGGAAACGAGACCTGACTAGAGCACCATGTCCCGTTATTCCTAGCAAATCAGATAATAAGCTCTTCTTGCACCCAAGCTTTTCAGAAGACATCCAACTGCTAGTATTTTCAGCTGACTCCTGGAGCCTCATAATTTCCTTCTCTAAAGTTTCAATGGAATGAATTATGTCTCTTGTGACAGTGAAAGTACTGTATATTCTTGATATAATTGTTTTATCTGCACTTTAGCAAAGTCCCACCATTGCCGCAAATACTCGAAAGAAGATTTTGTGGTCTTGAAATCAAGCCAAAAATATCTAAAAACATCCATAAAATTACTATCAGAAAGTACATTTGTATTAAAGTGCCAATTGAGGTTTTTCACCTGATGTCATAGGGTCACGTGACGCCCTGGTGTCCGCCATTTTGAACGGCAAGCTACATACTAACGCTGCAGACAGAGAGGGAGAACCAGCTTGGAAAAAAACGTGTTACAGACACCTAGAATAGATTAATTTGTCAGTAAGC
>JAODOC010084983.1:0-11452 GCA_027575955.1 Nemapteryx nenga | reverse complement strand
TTTTGCTTTTACCTCTGTAAAGCACATTGAACTGCCACTGTGTATGAAATGCGCTATATAAATAAACTTGCCTTGCCATGTAGTGATTGTAAAAATTGCTGTCCATATTTTGACACTTCTCTGAAAAGTCCAGTCTGTTTTGATCAGTTATGAAGGGTCCAGATTGGGTTAACTGTTGTGAGAGGAGGAAAAAGTAGTGCACTTAGGAAAAATCCATCAATGTGGGAAAGAAGAGACACACAAACCAAATGAGGGAAAAGTGTGTTGACCATAAGTCAGGGAATGGTAAATAACTCACCTGAAAATGTCCATTTCTACTGCTAGGGCAATGATAAAATGGACACCAGCTGGAACTGTTACACTGCAAAAAATAGGGGTCTACAAACAAGATAAAAACACTAAAACTAAGGGAAAAGGTACTCAAAAGTGAAATAATCTGTCCATGCAGCAAGATAATTTCACTTGGCAAGATTTCTTAAATTAAGATTGTAGGAATACTTGTTTCTAGATTTAACAAAGGTATTTGGAAGGCTTAAAATAAGACAAATATGTTGATTATAAGATGAAATTACTTGAAATTCAAATTTTATTGCCCTAAATGAAGTGAAATATACTAAATACAACCATTAAAAATGCTGGTTTTTAGATGAAATTGCTTAAAAAGTCAAATTTTACAGCCTCATAATACATGTAATATACTGAATACAAGCGTAAAATACTGGTTTTAAGATGAAATCTCTTAAAAAAGTAACTTTTTACAACTCAATGAGTTAAAAATACTGAATATAAGCAATATCACTTTTTTCTTTTAGCAAATTAAGCTCAATATTAGTTAGGGATTAATATTAAATGTAGAGAAAATTATAGTATTAGTTGATAATGACTTAACGCGGTCTTAAACCAAGCATGTTTATCTTGAAACAAGGCTGACTTCATTTTAAAACTAAACCTTAAAACCCAAGCCTGTCCTTATTTTTCAATATACACATTACAGAAAAACAACCAGAATGACTTGAAAACATGTTAAACATTTATTAACATTCAGTATGTCAGAGTTGCCATGCATTCTTGAAAGCATTGTTCAATCATGTTAACACAAAACATTTGAATATTTTTTCACATTCCACAAAAAACATTGTATCCTGAAATACAGGCTTTGATTGCGTAAAACTTAAAGGGATACCCAGGTGAAATTGAGCCACTCCCGAGTTACATAAGAGAGCAGAAGCAGATTTGCACACCTGCACTGGAGTTAATTGAATTTAAGCTCGGCCGATACCATAATTCTTGAGAGCAGTGATGACCTATAATGTTTTTGTTTATTTGTTCAACAAATACACAGAACAAAAACAACAAACAAAAACATTATAGTTTCATGACATGACTAAACGTTTTTTAGATTTGCACACCTGCACTGGAGTTGTCCTCACTGAAGTCATCACTGCTCTCAAGAATTACGGTATCAGCCGAGCTGATGCTTGTGTCTGTCAAATCCGTCTCCATGTCTTGTTTGTCTGCACTGAAGAGAGTCCTGGCTGCTCCTTTCTGTGGAACGGAGCCCTGCCTCTTTCTTGGGGATCTCATATTCTGGAGTCGCTTGAACATTTTTGTGTAGATGGTCATCTGTGGTGAAAGAATGTTAGATGAGTCATCATATGACAGAGCGGTGTGGCACAGAGTAGAGAGTAGTACACAGTCCACTTCCACAAGCCAGAGTCCTAATGCACAGTCTAGAAAAAGTAGTATCCAGGTAGAGACCTAGTGCAGTATTCAAACCATGTGTACACACACACACACACACGACACGGATGACACATAGGGCTCACGCAAGTGACGCATACGGTTCAGCAGTCTGATGGCGGTGGGTTAGAACTGTTCATGAGTCTTGTGGCGTGGCAAGCATCAGAGGAAGTAGTAGAAAGTTAGACATTAAGCTTACCAAAGAGATAGAAGGCAAATAAAGAAAAATGAAAGGTTTAGAAAAAATATATATTACTTACATATGGCATATTTGCATCAGCATCACGTAACATGGGGTAATATTCAATGATCTTCTGTGACATGACTCTCATTTCCAGTTTGGAGGGGTATCTTGCTTCTTTCCCCATGGGACTAGCATGCAGGATTGCAACCATGCTCATGATCGTGTTCCTTACAAGTCTGCAACATGGCTCCTTTGACATCTTGTAGCTCTTTTTCTTTCCGTTGCGAAGCAATTCAAAGTACTGACTACGCACCAGGTCTAACTCTGTCGGTGTACACCACATACTCTGGAGGGTCTGGCATTTTCATTGTTTTCTCATCAGATATGGTGGTGGAGGTTTGAGGCAGGCATGGTGGCACAGAACTGGTTGATGACGGCATAATCCTGCTTCCACTGCAAGTGCTTGCATCTTGGTCCATGGTATTTTCACACTATTAAGATTATGTAGGATGTAAAAAATGCATTAGGACAATTACAAATATGGTACAATTTAATGTTAATAATGATTACTTATTATACTATATATTATATATAGATATACTGTAGTTTACATTTTGATTGATGAATTCCCAAAGTTTCTTCCTTCTAAGAAAATTTTCAGGACCAGGAAAAAGATCCTTCAGGTCCTCCCGGCTAAGGCCTTTCAAAGTCTCTTCATCAACATTGGCAGCTGTATATGACAAATAAATATCTTTAGGTGAAGCAATGCCAAGTTACAGTACCAAGCAACATAAACAAGGTGTCATTTGTCTGTGCCTCAGTGCTCCACCACATTTGTAAATGGTTTATCTAGTTGCCTGTGCTATGAAGCCTCCTTTTTGTGTAAGTGTAATTACTGTAAAGCCAGTGAATATAATCATCAGAGACTCACAGAGATGCCTGTCCCAAA
Organism: Nemapteryx nenga; assembly: GCA_027575955.1. Classification (NCBI taxonomy): domain Eukaryota; kingdom Metazoa; phylum Chordata; class Actinopteri; order Siluriformes; family Ariidae; genus Nemapteryx; species Nemapteryx nenga. The sequence continues at coordinate 8,579 of JAODOC010084983.1, read as the reverse complement.
TAAAATCAAGGGTAAAAATATTAAAGTCTGGACTTACAATATTCAGCTACTTTTATGCAATAATTTAAGTGTTGGTAATATTCTGTATTGACTAATTTAATTAATTCATTGAAATTATTAATCAGCACATTTGGGCTCCAACTGTGGCTTTTAGTTAAAAAAAAACAATCAGATGATGAATTGCAAAATTAATAATTTGGTTACATAAAATATAAACATTATTAGTGACTTACCCTCCAATAACGACTGAGTGGCATCGTCAAAAATATCCATTCTGGACTCTTCTGCTCCCAGGACAAGTACCAGGCGGAAGGCTATAGCAAAAACACACAATCAGAACTCATTAGCAGGCAAAAGTGCATATGCATGCACATACCTGAACATAAGCGTCAACCCTCCCATTTTTCCTGGCCAACTATTTTGAATTATTTTCTGCCTTCTCATACTGTTATTTTACTGAGCCAAAAATGACTGAAAAACGGTTGGATTAACATTACAAATAATCTCTTACTTGCTGTAGACATAAAATAGGACAGAATTTGTGCTAGTAACAGCAGGAATGGTTTCTAGACTTCGTTCTAACAATCCTATCGGTGTCCCCCTCTCTCTGCCATGGTTTCTGGTGGATTTTAGCTGTCACATACACACGTTTGCTCACAAAGAATACTGTTTGTGGATGCTTGGAACATAGTGAATAAATTTGGTTGTACTATTCTGAAATAGATGTCTGTGTGTGTTGCCAAGATGGCTGCCAAACGACAAGATTTTGAGAGTAGCCTAGAGCTACTCCCTTTGTAGTCACCTTGAAAAACATGCGTTTTGAGTGCATCACCAAAATACACCACAACATTGAAAATCACATGCATCTATTTAAAAATTGTACCCCCTATTGTACTACATGAATGGTGAATGGCACGAACATTTTTGGGGTTTTCATCCGGGAAATGACCCTTTTTGCAAAGCTCAAAGTTGGCGGACATGCATGCACGAGCTAAGACCAGTTAGCTTGCTAACCAAGTACCCCGGTGGTAGAAGACAATTGAAAAACAGTAACCATCATAGCAAACCCCTCTCTAAAAATATGATTTTGGCAAGTAATATTAAAAACAGTTAAGCTTACTTACCTTGCTAGAGTCGCTGTTTCTTCACAATAACGTGTAGCTGCTATAACGTGCCTCTTTGTGTTACTCAAGCTTGAAATCACTTCAAATTGCGTGCATTGATGTAATCGACATGGGAACGTTGGAGGACATAAATTGAGGATGCGCATAAAATATCAGATGTATTATGAACTTGTTAAAAAATAGTTTTTACACCAAAATATTTACCATCTTAAAAAAAATGAAATAAAATGAAATTGAAGACGTTATCTGTTAAAATAATAAAAATACAAATGACAAGTGCTCATCCACCCCATGCAGTGTCATCAACCAGCGACACAACATTCCCGCGCAAACGGTGCAGCATCAAAGAAATGCGACAGTTTGGCATCATGGTGGCATGGAGGTGTTGGATATGTTTCGTCTTTGTTGCTCTTAGGCTTAAAGTCCTACTAAGCCACATTAATGCAAGTCATAGTCGCAGCCCGGATTTTTGGGTTTACTGTGGTATTGACGGATGTGAAAAGGACTTTAGAGTTTTTGACTCTTTCTTTTGCCACATTAAACGGACGCACCTTCAGTATTATAGGACTGGAGGCCCACCAAGTTGGAGTACAACGCCTTCAGCTCCCTCTTTGGGACAGGAAACATTTGGTGTGTCAGTTTTTGCCAACTGTAGCACTCTTGCAGCGGGCACCACTGTGGTCGTTCCACCTGTTGCCGTCCCACCTGTTGCCTCTCTACCTGAACCTGACGTTATCGGCCCGTCCGTAAGTTTCCACAATTCCATTTATTTTCATCTCTGAGTGCCTATCATCTCAGAGAATTGGCTATCTGTGTGATGCTACTGTATCTGTGATCTTTCCTCCTCGTCTGTCCTGAATTATGGCACGCTTTTCTCCATAAGGAGAAAAGGGACAAGATGTTTTCAACTACTGTTAAAGATGTGTGGAAACATTTTCTCGTAGACTGCATCTGCATGTGCTTTAGTTATTCGTTTAGTATTTAGTGGTAAACAAAGTAGTATCTTGTGAAGTTAATGTTTTAACTTGTATAGAGCTGGGTTACTTACTTGCTGAGTAATATCACAGCTCTCGTCAGTTTTACACACAAACCTCATTATAGTCTAATTTATAATCTTGTAAAACATTGTTTTACTCTAAGGGAAAAAAACACATTTTAAATCAACCCAAATTGTGTTTATATGTATGCTTTCTGAAGGAGGATGCTGTTGCTGTGACATCCAGAGCCGGACCTGATATGGCTAGATCTGCAGTGGCATTTGCCATCAGTGTTCGGGAACAGTGTCACTTGTCACAGGTAAATTTGGCTCGATGGACAGATGCTATTGATGTATTTGTGAATAATTTGTTAATGTTAATAAAAATATAAATTATGTTGTAGTTTAATGTTAACTGTGGGCCTGTTATCGATAATTATTTGAGTGTAATTTTTTTACATGTATATTTTCACAGAGAACTGTCAGGAGTGTCATCTCAGGGGTGCAACAGTACCAAGCTGTTCTCCTTCACACGCTAAGGGAGAGAATCAGAAGGGTGTTTGAAGACCATCCAGAGACAACTGCTCAGCTCCAGAATGACGCTTTGGCTACATTCGATACATTCATGGATCCTTTCTCAACCACAGCATATGGACAGAATAAAACCATCCGGGAACTATTCAATCCAGTCAATCCAGAGGAAGTTGTAGTATCCCAGAAGATTTGCTGGGTAAAGCGTGGTCATTCAAGGGTCATGGCCTTAAAAAACAAAAGTTTTTACTATATACCACTCATTCAAAGTCTTCAGCAGTTACTGAGCAATTCTAGAATCTTCACCATGTTGAACACTGCTCCACGAAGAAGTAGCGAGGGATTCCTGTATGATTTTACTGATGGAGCTCTTTTTACATCCCATCCATTATATTCTCAAAGGCCAAATGCTTTGCAAATACTATTGTACAGCGATGAAATTGAAATATGTAACCCTTTAGGCCCACACACCTCTGCAAATAAATTATTGATGTTTTATTATAGTTTAGGGAATATTGATCCTAAATTTAGGTCCAAGTTGGCTGCAATAAGGCCCCTTGCTATTGCCAAGGCAAATGATGTTTCTCAATGGGGTGTTGATGTTATACTAAAAAGAATCCTGGAAGATCTGACACTTCTTTACAATGGTGTTAGGATTGAAACCCCAAGTGGTGAAATTGAGTTGTTTGGTGCTGTGATAGCCATGTGTGGAGACACACTTGCCCAACATGACCTTGCTGGGTTTAAACAAGGTGTTGGATTTGCTTATAGCAAATGTAGACATTGTGAATGTTCCTTTGATGACATGCAAAGTATTTATGAGGAGAATAAGTTTACTGCAAGAAGTTTGGAAAAACACATCAGGCAATGTATTGAAATAGACAAAGCAAGCACAGAAACATTGAAAGCATCCCTCAAAACCACTTACGGGATTAACAAAAGAAGCATATTAACTGATTTTCCAGCATTTGACCTGATCAAACAAACTCCACGGATGTAATGCATGTACTTTTTGAAGGTGTTGCACCAATGGAAATAAAACTTGTATTGAAAAAACTGATTCTGACAGGACAGATAGAATTAGATCAGATTAACTCAGCTATCGTAAATTTTCCTTACTCACCTCTAGATATGCGAGATAAGCCATGCCCTATTAGTGTCAGCACCTTAGCTGCCAATGACAATAAATTAAAACAGTCATGTGGACAAATGTTAATACTTTTAAAAATAATACCTTTCCTTTTGAATGATATGGATAATGAGTATGTCACATTTATTCTCGAGTTAATTCAGATTGTTCAAATTGTCCTTGCTCCTGTTATTTCATTACAAACTGTATTCCAGCTCAGGCACATGATTGAGCAGCATCTGCACCAGTTCAAAGAACTATTTCCTGAAGCCAATGTAATTCCCAAGCAGCATTACATGCTACATCTACCAAGCCAGATCATATCTCTTGGTCCTTTAATAAGAAGTATGTGTATGAGATTTGAAGCTAAGCATAGCTATTTTAAGCAGTGGGCTTCCAAGTTAAATTTCAAGAATGTTTGTAAATCACTTGCAAACCATAATCAGTTCCTTGAATGTTGCAATGAAATAGGCATTGAGCATCCAATTTTTGCTACTGAAAGAGAATCGGGGCCTGTCTCTGCTGTCAAAAATGTTGATTATGTTAAGAGAAAAGTGAGAGATTTTTTAGGCATAGAGGTCATGCAATCTGTTGTTTCTGTGAAATGGTACATCCTCAATGGCAATAAGTACATTAGTGGGAAATCTATGATTATTGTAGATGTAGATGATGCTTTCCCAGTGTTTGGACTGATAAAAGACATCTTTATGATAGATTCCTCTTTTGTTGCTTTTGAGTACCAGCGTTATGAAACACTGAATCTGAGTCCAGAGTTGCTGGCATATGAGGTGGCAGTTCCCAATGCTGCCCAGGCTACAGAATTTGTAAAAGAACTAATTGACTGCATTTCCTATTTTTCAGTTTGTTTTAAAGACAGTACCTTTGTGCCAATAAAATATAGTCTTTGTGATGTTATTGCCCACAGACAGTAATATGGACGAACAATAATATTGTTTGTTTTTTTATCATGTACAAGGTGATCAATTTTGTCTGTTTCGTGTTTCCTGTGCCAGTTTTGTGAACAAACATTTGTCATCTGCTTGAAATCCAAGCAATAAAGTGTGTTTTCAGATATTTTTTGTGTGACTCTTGAATCAAGCACGTTGAGTTTGTTACTGAATCTTAAAACAAGATTTATTTTGTTGAGACTTTGGGGGAGAAATGTAATCCATCTTATTTTAAGCGTTAATTGTCTCATTTTAGGATTCCCTGCCTGTTTGAGACAAAAAAGAAAAGTTTTAAAATTATAGTGTTAAGTTGAAGACTTAAAATAAGAAATTAAATCTTAAAACAAGACAAATTATCTAACACTTATAAATGTAAGGTTTTTTTTCTTGGTAAGAACCAAATAATTTGCAGTGTACAAACTCACCTGGAAGAGGACCTGAGTGTATTTTGCCCCTACATGTAGTGAGGAGGATAGGGTTGGGTAAAAAAAAAAATCTTGGGCTTTCCAAATCTCCAAAACCCCCATCAGGTGTTGGCACCTTCATGCCAACAGATTATTTGGAAGGTTCCAGAAAAGTATTTTGTCAGTTAACCACAAACATGATCACCTGAAGTTTGTGAAACGCTACTGCAGCTTTGACGGGACCAGTGTTCACTGGTCTGATGGAACAAAAATGGGGCTTTTTGGCAACAAACACTCAGGGTGGGTTTGATGTAAAAAGAAGGATGGCTATAATGAGTAGAACCTGATCCCAACTGTGAAATCTTAATAGTTGCACATATTTTCATTGAAAATTACTTCATGATGAGGGATTTGTTTTTCTCTGAATATATGTATTTCAGGTGGCACAGTGGTGTAATGGTAAGCGCTGTCGCCTCACAGCAAGAAGGTCCGGGTTCGAGGCCTGTGGCCGGCGAGGGCCTTTCTGTGCAGCGTTTGCATGTTCTCCCTGTGTCTGTGTGGGTTTCCTCCACAGTCCAAAGACATGCAGATTAGGTTAACTGGTGACTCTAAATTGACTGTAGGTGTGATTGTGAATGGTTGTCTCTGTGTCAGCTCTGTGATAACCTGGTGACTTGTCCAGGGTGTACCCTGCCTCTCACCCATAGTCAGCTGGGATAGGCTCGAGCTTGCCTGTGACCCTGTAGAACAGGATAAGTGGCTACAGAGGATGGATGGACATTTATTTCGATAAATGAGAAGTGAGATGAAGCGACTTCACCAAACGGTGGATTTTTTAATTTAATTTTTTAAACCTTTTGGCTAATCTTTACAAGGGGTTCCAGTAATTGTGGAGGTCTCTGTACATGGGTTGTGCCTGTTGCATCTCTGGTGTTCCAACAGTGCAATTATTGTGTTCCAGGACAGAGTTGGTGTAGGTGTCAACATTAGTTGGAGAGTTTGGGGTGGTTTGGGCAGCAAACACATTCCAGTCTGTGTGCTGGAGTAGGTGGGTTGCATCCAGTGTCACATCCACCTCATTAGATATGCAAGACATGAAGTGTTGGTCAGTTAAGCTCACTGTTCACAAAGCGTTACTATCACTGGGGCACCTTGCTAGTCATTAAAATGCCCTACACTTGTGGTGTTTTGCTCTCCTCAAATCAAATAAATTGTGAAAGTGATAAAAGTTTCTTCCTGGTTCCCCCTGAAGTGATAAAAAAAAGGGTGAAAGAGCAAAGGATTTTACCAAAAGATGATGAGAAAGGTGGCTCTTGAACCTTTTGCTGCAATAGAAGGGGGTGGAGTCAAACAACACAAGTCTGCAGCAATCACTTTGGGAAAGGGTTGTAAATTCCCCTGATTTATTTTGTTTGGATTCACAAATCACTTTTCACTCTTTTCCATTATCCTGTGATGTTTTGAAGTTCAGGAGATGCTTCAGTCCTCAGATGTGTTTTTGTTTACCAGGCATGCTATTTGGTCGCGGATCCGCGAAAATTCACGGATTTGAATAAATTTTGAAAATTTTGTTAAATGCCAAAATACTCAAAAATCGGGAGAGGCGTTGACTTGCGGGAAATGTGCAAACGTAATATTTGCTATTTTGCAATTGATTCCGTGTCCCGTTCCGTGTTTTACGGACTGACCTCGACTCCGATTACGCGTGTGTAATGAGGTTCGTGATTGGAAGAAAATGTGTCAAGCGTTAGTAATGTAGAAAATTGGCGACGTGAATATATTGTAGCTTGTTATTGCTTGTTTACAACGTGGTAACCGCATTTCGAAGTTAGAAAGCGAATATTTTGAACAATGGCAAAAATTATTGATCGAAAAGAAAACCGAGCAAGGGAAGTTGATAGTGGGTGCAGAGTGAAATGGAATTGGAAATGGTGTTCAAAACTGTTAAAAGTCATTTATAACGTTAAAGAAATGGACACCACTGTGGGCGAATATTACCAGAAAGTTGACATTGCTGGTAAATGCAGGTGCGTCTTGTGTGATGCAGAGACTAACTGTGCTGATCGTGGTTGCGTTGCCCTGGTCGACCATATCAAAACAAAAGGACATGCACGGAAACTGTATGAAAAGCGGTCAAATCATCAACTGCTGAGTAATTTTTTCACTCTTCGCCAGGAAGATGCACAAAAACAAGATTTGACGTATGGCATTAGCCCTGTTTACTTGCAGGCCTCGGAAAAGCCTGCAGCTACACAGTCTAAGCGTCTGACGCCATTTGTGGACAGGAAAGCACATATTGAGGTAAAAATACACTTTTTGCTGAAGTTTTTGGCACTTTCCTCTTAACCGTGGGCGGCACGGTGGTGTAGTGGTTAGCACAGTCGCCTCACAGCAAGAAGGTTCTGGGTTCGAACCCAGCGGCCGGCAAGGGCCTTTCTGTGTGGAGTTTGCATGTTCTCTGCGTGGGTTTGCTCCGGTTTCTCCCACAATCCAAAGACATGTAGGTTAGGTTAATATGGGATGGCCTTGGGCTGAGATGCCCTTGAGCGAGGCACCGAACTCCCAACTGCTCCCTGGATGCTGTTGGCATGGCTGCCCACTGCTCTGGGTATATGTGTGTGCTCATTACGCATGTGTGTGTTCACTGCTTCAGATGGGCTAAATACAGAGGGGAAATTTCACAAGTGTGTGATTGAATAAAGTTTCTTTGTCTGATTGGGAGATAGAAACGATGGGACATAAGTAGAAAAAAACAGCCTGCTCAGAAATACGTCGATGCCGGGATTCGAGCTGAAAAATCAGTCCCTATCCGGGACAGCACTCTAGAGCACTCAGCCACGTGAGCTGAGGTTATGTAATATGACACTTACACAGCTGTGTGACTCTGGAATCGCTACTGGAGGCTGGCACGCCAATTACATTCTTAAATACGCTCGAACTCGGTTAAACATAGACAGACAGACAGGTGCCTCTATAGGTTTCAGCCAAAGGCTGAGCCAAAAACAACACACACCTGTGTGAAACTGAGCAGCATGACTCTTTAAAACAACAACAATAACAAAATCCCCTTTATCTACACTCTAGGTAATCATGCTAAAGAACCTGGTGTAAAAAAAAAAAAGCAACAACAACCAAAAGTCCCCTAAAAAGCTAGTCAAGTGACCAAACCCGAAACTTGAGGCCACTTAGAGGAGCACAAGGGGACCGGGCGATACACGTGTGCGCGTGCACGAGCAAGGATTCTCTCGACTACTCCAAATACTGGAAGAGGTGACGTCATGGGAGGGTATTTAACGAGGGACTACCCCGCTGTAACCTCAAAAAATGTGAGAAAGAACAAAAGGCGAGCACTTCTACCTGCTTATAGCATGGGCATAAAGACTTGTATCATTTATGTGGCGGGAAAGACATGGCACGTGCTTGTTTGTTTTTCCTTTTGTTTGTTTTTCCTGTACAAACAAACGTGTG
>JAODOC010084624.1:0-11660 GCA_027575955.1 Nemapteryx nenga | reverse complement strand
GAGCCGAGCTGCATTCGGAATTCGATATTTTTACTAGCCTACTTACTGCCGTGGCAACAGCTACAGCATGTGTCCAGAAGTTCAAAAAAAGTCACGTCACTCACTCACATCGCATACAAACCAGCAATGGGCTGAAATTTATTATAAAAGGCACCAATCGAATAAATCAAGCATTTAGTCTGGCGCGATTGAGGCACCTGCGTATACAAAATACATGACATGCAGCCATTGGGTTAAGCCCTACCATGCACTCCTTCTTAAAGACTTGAGTATTTCTTTAAATTTATTGTCATTTCACATTTTTGGATGTACAACAAAACACTAAACAGGAAGGCCACAAAGATTATGAATTTCAAATCATATATATAATAGAGTATGTGGTGAAATTATCCACGTAAGGATGACCAGGCAGGCGATTATATCAGTTCTGTTGCCCTCTCGGTGCTGCTACCATGAACGCCCGGAAATCACACACACACACACACACACACACAGAGAGAGAGAGAGAGACCCTACTGTTATTATTAGGCTATTCAAAATCATAGGCCTATACTGAGCAAAAATCGCATTAGAACTTCAAAGATCATAAAGCATTAAACCGACAGATATCAAATCGATGACGTCACGGAATCGCGTACCCCCACTTTCAAAATCTCCACTACACCACTGTCCGTGTATAAGTCCGGTTTCTATTCATCTTTGCTGACGCTGACTTGGACTAGTGCATTTGTTTACAACGACGCTAGCAGTCAGTCAGTCAGTTAGATCATTGAGAGTAAATAGTTAATCAGTGCCATCAAGTCCCGTACCATTTTATGCAGACAGTTTTTACAGACCGCACCAAGTCCATATAATAAGTTGCATATTGTTTATTTAACCATCACTATTGTCATGCAGCTGCTAAGGAAACATAAATATATCAAATAGTTAAAACATACAATAAGGCAAATGTCCTGACATGTGCAATTTCTCTTAAACTTATCTGATCAGAGCGGCATTCCTATCAATTGCCTGCTATACCGAAATAACAGGAACGTTGACAACACTTAGAATAGCTATAGTAATTGTAGTCTTTGCCTTTAGTCATTTGCTTGAGATTATTCACAAAAGTGTGGTTTGCAGACTGTAATAATGAGAAATAAATGATACGACAATTAATGTTTGTATTAGTTTGCAAGATAATTACTGGCATGTATATTATGTAGCTAAAAATACAAAATATTTTTAAATGTCTGTCCAGCCTTATGTGAAATTGATAGTGTATGTTGGTAAATGATAACAGTGGCATTTAATGCATCAAACTTCAATTTTGTTGTTTACAGGGACCAGTGGCTACACAGTTGTTGGAACGCCTGAAATCTCGAATTTCCGATGTGTTGAGTCAACCACACTTGAATTTAGATTATTTACATTACATTGTAAATCAAGAGGCATTTATTTTGACGGCTGCCTCCAGTACACTGAACATTCCTGCAGAAATTGTGGACAGTCTTTTAAGCCTCCAAAGTAAGATCCACACTGCTGTTTTCACAGAGAATTATAGTGTTTTAGTTCGAGCTGGAGGGCGAGGCAGACCAAAGTATGTTATTTCTGAGGAGCTTCTCACCCGGCTAATAGAAGTCCCATTACCGGTGTCCTGCATCGCTAGTCTGTTGAGTGTAAGCCAAAGCACCATCTTCAGACGCATGCGTGAACTAGATTTATCTACAAGGTCTACATACACCAATCTAACAGATAGTGAGTTGGATATAGCAGTCCAGTCTATTAAAAGCCGGATACCAAATGCTGGATATCGAATGGTGAAAGGCTGTCTGCAAGCTAATGGGCATAGGGTTCAGTGGGATCGAATCAAAGAGTCCATGCACAGGGTTGACGCTCCAGGAGTTTTGGAGAGAATGACACGGTTGGGGTGCATCGTGAGGAGGAAATACTTTGTGCAAGGGCCTCTGTCATTAGTCCATGTGGACACCAATCATAAGCTTATACGGTAACACTTATTTAAAATTAACATATTTATTTATTTGGGGGAGGGATGGTTGGATGATTGCTAATTGTCATGTCATATTTTGATTTTAAGGTACAACATTGTAATATTTGGTGCAATAGATGGGTACTCAAGAAAGGTTTGTCACTTTTTTATTACAGTGCTTTATAGTGTGTTAACTCTGTAAATGTTTGTATTCATGGATTCACTGTTGTCATAAACTCCATACATGTTACCTACATCGCTTACACACATTGTCAACAATGAATTTTAAAACTTTTTTCATAATGTTTGTCATATTTTACAGTCATTTTAAGTAGATAGACTATGGCCAATCATATGGATAAAAATACAATGGGAGGAGATGAGAAGAAAGGGATTAGTTTAAAAAGATGTCAGGACTAGCAGGCGGATGAAGGAGGCAAGTGGGAGGAGACAAAGGAGGGATGTACAGCAGGGAATAAACATTTTAACTGAAGGTTAGTGTTGTAAGCCTTAATATTTTTAACACTGTCTCTCTAAACAGATTTTCTATCTGGAATGTGCAACAAATAACCGCTCAAGTACTGCTCATTCATTTTTTCTGAAGGCGGTGGAAAACTATGGCTGGCCTTCCAGGTAAACAATATTAATTAATGCCATTAATCACTCATGAGTACAATTCAATGGGATATTTTGTTGTGATGAATATGGTTGTGATGAACATTTATGTTGTGATGAACATTTCCTCCTTGTGTTTTCAAGGGTCAGGGGTGATGAAGGGGTTGAGAATGTCTCAATCGCTGAAACCATGTTCACTGTTAAAGGCACTGGAAGAGGGAGCTTCATAGCTGGGCGCAGTGTACATAATCAAAGGTTAATTCAAATAATTTCCACTATATCAATATTAAGATGTAAAATGGTTGTTGTAAAGTATTTTCAATCGAACCATTTAAGTTAATACTTTGCAGCTGAATATTTCCTTTTTCCTTTTTCTGATCCAGAATAGAGCGCCTGTGGCGAGATGTTTGGACCAGTGTGACACACCTCTACTATGAAGTTCTTCACAGCCTTGAGGAAGATGGCTTGTTGGATTTAGCAAATGTTGTTCATCTGTTTTGTGTCCACTATGTCTTTCTACCACGTCTGTCACAGGCCCTTCACGCCTTTACAGAAGGCTGGGACAACCATCCTTTACAGTCTGAAGGTGGACTCTCGCCCAACCAGCTCTGGGTTATGGGTCACATGATGAATCCTTATGACCCAAATGAAGATTTGCAGGTTTGTTGAGGCTAAAACTAGATTCTTAAAATATTTCTCAATCATTAGCCTTTGGACTTAATTTATATTTTGTGCTACTGTGATATCCACCTAGTTCCCCTAACACAGCAGATTCACCGTACATTATACCTTAGGCAGTTATTCTATCAGGCTAACAAATGCTGTTTGACACAAGAGAACCTTCAAGAAAAAATGTCTTTCAAAGGGCGTTCTTTATTCATTTATTTTTTTCTCCCCAGAACATGGAGCTATTTGGAACTGACTGGGAGATGTTTGATGCAGTGAATGAAGAACCATATGGAGTCCAACTTCAGGAAATTGAGTGCCCTCTAACCCCACATATTATGGAAACTGTACGGTCCATGATAAATCCTTTAGCCCCATCACAGTCGTTTGGCAGAGATATTTACATAACAATGGTTCAGTGTATCGAAAGTCTAATGGCAACACAAATGCCTGACATGTAACATGACCTTGCAAAAGACAGTGGTATGAACTACCATTTACAGTCTACTCATTTAAAAGAAAAAAGGCATGCCCTGACATCTGTTCAATTGGCATGAGAAATTAAAATGTGACTTATCCAAAATTTGACTTACAAAAAAATTCAGAGTATTCTGCAAAGTATAGTGGAACAAATATTGATTTTTATCAAAATAAAAAAATGTGAAGGAAAACATCCTGCTTCATTTAACTGAGTGGCTACATCCTGTCAAAGGTTTGTCCAAAGCATATGGCCATGGTGAAGTTGTTCTTGAACTCGCTGTACGTTGTTAGGTGGGCTGAAGGGAATGTAACAGTGCGAGTGCAAGCACTAGTAAATGGAAAACAAATAGTGTGGTCTGTGTCACAGTCATGTTTGAATTTCAAATGTATGAGAAAATCCCTCTTCTCACTCGGCAAAACCGGTTTGTGCCTCTGCCCGGTCAACCACTGCATGACACGTCCCACTGTCAAACTGTTTGCAGTAAGGCCGTCGTTGCTGGTACCCTTGTGTTCTTAATGAAGAGAAACAATTGACAATTCAGAATTACATTGTGTTAAAGATATATATAGATCACATTGATTTATCAAATGTTCATTTAATCAGTCAACATAGAAATTCCATAAAGATTTTAATAAAAGCTGCATTTGTTATTACTGGATTACAGACATGTTGTGGCAAGTGTTCAGACAGCCTGTCATTGTCAAAATAACTATACAAGTCATCTATGTGTAAGCCCTCCACGTCTAGTTTAATGGAACTTATCCTGGAGGTCACAATATTTCATCAGTTACGTTCATTTTAAATATGGAAATTACATCTCCAAAAGGCTGAGATTTGATTGGGCTGTATAGTCTGAATTAATTAACCATTTTACACTGCACTATATAAGATGTAAGCCAAGATAAGAGAAAAAAAGTTAGTCAAGAAAAGATAATTAAATGACTAAAACGCACCAGAATCTTCAATTTCCTGAAGGAAGTCCTGGAGAAAGTTCATGATGTCTACTTCCTTCTGGTGCTGGGCAGAACTAATATCACTGTAGACAGGACGGATGCTCTCCATAAGGAAGGCTGCATCCACCTTTAAGAAGTAATACATTTCAGTGTGTGTAAATATGGCAATTCTTGCAAAGACATTAGAAATACAAGAGTATTAACTTAGGATGAAAAAAAACGCACTCGCATGCTAAGTCTCATTATTTATTCTTTAAACCACCATGTCCACAAGCAGACGCGTTTCAGCCCTTAGGCCTTCATCAGTGCGTAGTGTGACATTACGCACTGATGAAGGCCTAAGGGCTGAAGCGCGTCTGCTTGTGGACATGGTGGTTTAAAGAATAAATAATGAGACTTAGCATGCGAGTGCGGTTTTTTTCATCCTAAGTTTGTAGACTTTTTACGCGCACCCAAAGGTTGTTTATTTTGTATGAGAAGTTGAGCGCGCCTCTCACTGATAAATATAAGACTATACCTCATCATCTTCCCCTGGAATAAACAGTGTTTGGCACAGGTCTTGATGATTCTTCATGACTTTTGGTAGGTCATAAAGCTGCAGGCCTTTTCTGAGCTGGTCCAGCATTGGGAGGACTCTCATGGTGGAGTGAAGTATGATGGTTCTAATGAACAAAAGGTTGAGGAGAATATACTTAACGCATGTTGGATATATATTACACATACAGTGCTGCTCAAACGTTAACATAATCTTGCAGAATTCATGGTTTCTTATTGTATTTTCAGAGACTCTGAAGGATACTTCAACACCTTTTCTTTTAAGTTATTGTTGCTGATACCATGAGGTGATTTAACAATCACATGTCTTTACTCATTCTAAATCACTATTACAACCTAATCCATACCAATGTCCCTGGTCAAATGTTTACATACAGAGCATAGCATTGCATGAAACCATTGCCATGTTACTTACTAATGAAAAACGAAAACGACACCAACATACCTTATTATGCGGTCTCGGTTTTCCATGGACACGACTCCATTGTATCCGCAGGTCACAATATCGTCAAGTAGGTCACTGATGTCATCACTGGCGCTGTTTATCTGAAAATAGAGTAGGTGTCAAGTGAAATTTATTTGCATCGTATCATTTTTCTCTAAAAGGTACAGACAAAAATAAGTCATATCATGATGAGATTAATGCAATCACTAGTATAGACAAAACTGTCTTTACCCTCTCAATAAGCGCTGACAGGTCTGAATCTGTTACATCACTGGCAGACACTTGGATGCTGTCGGAATCTCCGGAGCAGAGATATCTGAAGCACCACTCACGCAGGAAGTTAGGACAAGGTCCGCCTTGTGCCAGGCTAGCTGCCATGATCTCTCCAGCATACCTAATCAAAACAAAAAACACAGCATATAAACTTTATTACATTACACTTAGCTGACGCTTTTATCCAAAGCGACTTAGTCATTACAGGGTATTGGTTACAACCTGGAGCAATGTGAAGTTGGGTACCTTGCTCAAGGGCACTTCAGCCATGACCTACTGGTTTGAGTGGGATTTGAACCCGCAACCCTTTGACTCAGTCCATCTCCCTAAATACTAGGCCACGGCTGCCCTAAACTGCCTAAATACACAAGATTAAGTAGTTTTGCAAAGTATACGATAAGTTATGCTCCATTTTTTTGTTTTACTACACACCTGAAGTAGTTAGAGTCCAAACTGCCGAGACAATATATGGGATTCTTCCCTTTCTTATCTGTCCCTCCAACAAAGAGTCTGCTTTCAATCACTGCTAGCATTTCTGTAAAACAGTAAATACATGATATTCAAATGACATCCACCGCTCTTGGAATTCCTTTCCTTTTTTGTTCTTGATTAGCCTTTTTCTTGCGTCTCAACTTGTAAGAATTTAATGTGCACAAATGTTCTCTTATTGTGAATTTAAATATCAACAAATATTTGCACCTGTGAGGAATTCTCTGCTAAGGGCCCCAGTATCGATGCCTGCTTCGCCAAAGAAAGTGACCTTGAGTCTACATTTGGGCGATGTCTTCTTCTGCCGCTGCCATTGTTGCATGCCTCTGTTGAAGAGGTCAGTTCTTGATACAGAGATGGAAAATGTGTCCGTTTCATTAACTTGTAATGCAATCCAATCCAAGATTTCTGCAGTGCTGGAATTTAAGACACAAAAATTAAACATTGAAATAGACACCAACATATCTCTTCTGAATGCTTTAACCTATTTCTTGTTCAATACTGCAACACCACATTTGAATGACAAAATAATTAGACATAGCTATACTTTCTATATAATTTCATAGTTATTTGCTACAGTTATTGCAGGTGGTTGTGGGGATGTGGCATTTAATAACAATTCTCCTATACTGGAGAAATTTTAATGTAAATCAATATAGTGTCAATATATTTGGATTGACACATTTCCCTGTGAGCACACTCCTTAATATTACAAAGCATTTCCACTGGGAAAAAATGATACTGCAGTATCTCTTTTAAGTGTACATGATCCAGATGACATAATTTGCCACCATAATTACCTAATGTACAATATTACCTTTGAAAGGTACCGATTTGACTGACAGGTACTGATCCACTTGACCCATGGCCGTCCTTTTCTGAAGGTCTGCACACAAGAAAACAGCCTGTCCCAAATTATCTTGCATATACACTTGCACTTAATACTCTGGAATTTTGCAAGGCAATCTTCTAAAATATTTGTTAAATGAATGTAGGTATACATGGAAAAACACTACATCATTCATATTACCGCAATCCGCATGTGGCGGCATGGATCTCAATTAGGTCAACTTCAAAGGAATCGTTGCAAACAGGACACTCTGCTGTCTTAAAACAGAAAGCACAAGGAATGTGAACAAAGCCTTACATTATCCAAGAGATCAATACCTTAATTCACCAGGAAGGCACAAAGAATTTCACCTTGCCTGTCTGCTTGCAAATGTGATCTGAGAATTCATGTTCTTCACTGCAGCTTTCCTGGGGGAGAAACACAATAGTAATACTTGTTTCGAGCACAATACAAAATACAATCTCATGTTTAATATTAACAGCTATGAAATAAAGCCTAAAACATTTAACTTTGACTTACCTTTTCATCAGAAGAGGCCAAATCTACAAATTCTGTCTTGCATTCCTTTATATGTGTTGGAAGAATCTGAAGTGGAACCATTTTCTTGCAGGTTGTACACTGGGCTTTGGGCATGTTTTCAAATTCCTTTGCTTCGAGTGGTAATGGAATAGTGTTAAGTTCTTCTTGTAGAGGACAAATGTACAACGTGTACTTTCCGTTTCCGCTCACTGCTTTTAATTGCTGGCCAGTGTATCCATCGAGATCTGGAGGGATAACAACCAAGTTCCGTCGCCCACCCCCACCTAAAATTGGAAAAAAGGAAGAAAAGGGACCTAAACAAACCTGAATATAGAGTAACTATTCAACATTAATTCAATGTATACGCCTATACCTGTGGACTTGTGCAGCATCCAGCCACCACAGATATTTGACAGTCTTGGATAAGCACTCAAAAGCAAATCTGAAAACTTAAAAAAAAAAACAAACAATAGTTTTATTGCAATGACTAATATCCATAAACTACAAGCAAACACTAATTAAAACATGTGCTTTTCTCTTAATATACAGTTGTCCTCATAAGTTTACATACCCTGGCGGAATTTAGGATTTTTAAGCCATTTCTCAGAGAAAATGAGTCATCATAACACAAGTAATAGTTATATACCTCAGAATGTGTCATGTTTTCAGATACTGAAAGGGACCGTTTTCCAAGGCCAGCCAGCATGAGTGAAATTTCTTCTTGCCCCTTTGGTGTTCTTTCGTGTGTTTTTTCAAGAAGAAAAAAGTTGATCACAAATGTTTTCCCAGGTACTGTTCTATTAAATGGTGCAAAACGCCGTTTTCCTCTTGCCTCCTTTTTAAAGAATCCTGGAAAAGACCTAAAAACATGGCATATCATTAATCTCATCTTTTATATTATATATACGCACAAAAAACAACCTTACTCAAAAGTCAAAAGACTAAATGTTATCATAAGTAAACTTGTTTAATTTACTTCAACAGACAATAGTTAATCTATATAGTGATCTGAAGCTCCAGAAAATAAACCGTAAAATTAAAAAATCTGCATGTGTTTCACTGTCTTATAAATTTACGTGACCCTGGGACCCATTTTTGGCCAAATGTGCCTTAAGTAGGGATGCAGTAAATGACCCGTGTGCCCTACCGCGCCATTTCTTGTTTCACTGACTGTAGTCCAGGGCCACTGTTCTGAGTTCGTACAGATTGTTGCACTGCCTGGTGAGGCCTCACTGTTGGAACAGAAGCAGAACCAACAGCAGGTTCCCCTGATGCTGCTCCCTGACTGACTGGCCTGGCATTCCCTGGTACACTGTTATTCAACATCAACACAAGATTTTGTGCAGTGTTGATTATGTCTCTTAATTGAACCTGTGTGAGAAAATAGACAAAATTCAATAGTGGATATTACAGACATGGATCATTTTCGTGATTTTACAGAAGGCCTGGGGAAAAACGACTTGTAACTTATAGAATGTAGCCTCCAACCTGGTATCCCAACTACCGTCTCTGTAGCAGACAATTGATAAGAATGCCGCTATGATCAGATAAGTTTAAGAGAAATTGCACAGGTCAGGACATTTGCCTTGTTATGTGTTTGATTATTTGATATATTTATGTTTCCTCAGCTGCATGACAATACTGATGGTTAAATAAACGATGTGTAACTTATTATATAGACTTGGTGCTACAGAGACGGGAGTTGGGGGGGGGGAGTGGGTGATTCCAAGTAAGTGGGTTAGTGACACACCATGGTGAGTTAACCCAGTAGTGGTAAAAGAGATAAAAGAAGAGCCTGGAATCCTCTTCTCTAACTACAGAAAGCGAGCAGGCTACTCTATTAAGAGGTTTACAACCTCCTCTGGCTTGATTTACCGACGTCTATCCCTAAACCACCTACTTGGAGTTGGAATAACCGCATTGTATCCAAACTCCCCTCTCTGTAGCACCGCGACACAAACGCGCCCCGTTAGCCATAATCTCTTGGTTATGACCAATAAGACTACACAAATATACTCGTCATATTATGACAATCCATCTGGCCCAATAGCCGGTTTCACACACGGGTTCCGGTTCAGCGGTCTGTAAAAACTGTCTACATAAATGGTACGGGACTTGATGGCACTGATGAACTGTATTTACTCGCAATGATCTACTGACTGACTGACTGACTTGATTTCCCGCTAGCTGCTAGCGTCGTTGTAAACGAATGCACGTGCAGTTACTAGTACTAGACCAAGTCAGCGTCAGCAAAGAATTAAGTCTGTACCTTCATAAGCTGTTTGTTATATAAAACAGTGCAATTCCATTAAATAAATATAAACATGTGGGATGTGTCGTTGACTTGTCATTAAACATTCTGTGGTCTTTACCTTTGGTATTTCACCGGCAGCTTCGCTGCTTTCCCCGCCGTCCGCCATTTTTTGAATTGGCGCATGCGCGTTTCCAACAATCGGGAATCGATTGCTTTCCCCTGTGGCCTGTCTCTGACGTCATTTCACCCCTTTTTTTACTCGTACCCATAAATCTGAATTCGTGTTCACAAGGAAGACTTCGTAGTCGTAAAAATTACAGTCGTACTCAAAAGACTTTGCACTCACAGCTTTTAGATTCATACCCACATAAATACAGTCCTAACCTCCACAACATTTAACAATTATGGGTATGACAGCAGAATTTTGTGTACAACTGTTTTTACTGACGTACAAATGTTTAACCTCACGAGTACGAATGGTTAGAATTATGGATACGCCTTTTTGGAAGCGACCTTACGCCATAACAGGTAACTGAGAAAAAAAATCTCAGATCTGGATTATGTAATTTCAACTCCAGACAAACAGCAACCTTCTTGTGTTTGCCACATAAATATGTTGAAGCCATACTACCCTTGTGAAAGTGATGTAAAATCCTTTAGAAAAATGTCATTCTGACTTACCAGCTTTGGTAGAATCTACTGTGCTGCTGTCTTCACTGGTAGAGGGTGATGATGCTGTTACTCCTCTGTCGCAATGTGTTGTTGAAGGTTGATTCAACAATTCTGTGATGTTCTCAGTGCTTGCAGATCGCTTGCCCCACCTAGCACCATCTGAAAAAGCTTTTGTCCATCATTTCTGATTTCCCTCAGCTGTTCAGAGATGTTCTGACTGTGACCATGGTCTTGGATGATATAGATGTAGCGGATAGAGGTCCAATTAAACAGCACCCATACCGAGTGAATCCAGAAAAGCATGCTATTTTATAGAGAGAGGTGTATTACATGTTGGCAAATGGTATAGCTGAGCTGAGTTCTAGTCCATGGAGTTTACCATGTCTTTGAGCTGGCAAGCCCGACGGAACATTCAAGTTCTGTATGGACTACCATTGTGTTAATGCCATCACAGTGCCAGGCTGCTATCCATTGCCATGAATGGATGATTGTGTAGACCATGTGGGTTCAGCCACATATGTCAGTAAATAGATCTTCTAAAAGGCTACTGGCAAGTCCCACTTACACCAAGGGCAAAACAAATTTCAGCCTTCATTATGCCTGATGCTTTTATAAATTATAAAGTTATAGCATTCAGCATGTGAAACACACCAGCGATGTTTCAGCATTTAGTTAATATTGTTCTTACTGGTATGTCCAGCTGTGAAGTGTACCTTGATGACATAATTGCTTGTAGAAAAACCTGGCCAGAACACCTAGACCAATTTCAAGAGCTTTTCTGCAAGTTGTCCAATGCAAATCTCACAATTAATTTGGCAAAATATCAATTTGGCAGGCGGCACGGTGGTGTAGTGGTTAGCGCTGTCGCCTCACAGCAAGAAGGTCCGGGTTCAAGCCCCGTGGCCGGCGAGGGCCTTTC
>JAODOC010084527.1:0-11707 GCA_027575955.1 Nemapteryx nenga | reverse complement strand
GAAGGCCAAATATCGAAACAAACTGGGACAAAGATTTCACAATAGACCTAGTAGTGATGGACCTCAAAGCATATGCAGCAGGGTAACGAGTAGCCTGACACATTATAGTAAACAAATACACACATCCAGACTTGGACTGGGGCAAAGGGCCTACACAATCAATAATTAAATGTTCAAATGGATTACCAACAGATGGAATCGGTTGCAAAGGTGCTGGTTTAATAACACTTGGCTTACCAGCAACCTGACACACATGACAATTCCTGACAAACCGAGCAACATCCCTCTTTATCTGTGGCCAATAAAAATGTTGCAACAACTGGTTGTAGGTTTTCTTCACCCCAAAGTGACCTGCTGCCTCCCCATGAGCTGCCTTAAGAGCAACTTCACGATATTTCTCAGGCATCACTACCTGCAAAACCTGCTCTCTCACAGTAGAATCTGCATTAGGTGACCACCTTCTCAGCAGCAACCCATCCTTGACAAAATAACTGTGTTCCAATTCATTACTATGTTCAGCAAGGTCAAAATATTTTTGTAAACTCTTCTGTTTTCTGAGCTTCCACAATTTCAGGGCAAGACAAAGGTACTGGTAAATGAGGAACAAATGTGTTCTTAGATGCATCAGACATCTTGGAGTTCTGCATGCGTGCCATAGCGCGTGTCACAGCACATGCTGTGAAAACATCTGGAAAATCTTTTTGACACTTATCCAACTCATTTGGTAGAAAAGCCTTTGTCATAACCACAGGAGATGGTGAGACCTGATTAGGGAACACACAGTCATGGGCTAAATTATTTCCTACAATCAAATGAATTCCCTCTATGGGTAAGGAGGGACGAACAACAATTGTTACCTCGCCATTCACAAAACCAGAACACAACTCAATTTTGTGCAATGGCACAGGGAAAGACTGTAAACCAATACCTCTAATCAGTACGAACTTACCTGTGTCAGATTTAGAGGAGAATGGCAAAACAGACTGACAAATAAAGCTTTCTGATGCCCCTGTGTCACGAAGAATTTTTACAGGAACACGAGAAGAGCCACCAATCAGTGAAACAAACCCCTCCATAACGAATGGCACATAATCTGCTAGACTAGATGTAACCAACTCAGATGCATCACACTGTACAGCTACTGTGTGTGATCAACTGACGCTGTACACTGAGCACTGATGCACATTTTTGCTGGAACATTTTGGAGTTACCCTTTGATTGCATAGCAGGAGTAGAGGAAGCACAGAGGCCAACCTTGCCTCTGTCATTCTTTATTTTATCCAATAGAACGGGGCAATTTACCTTCCAGTGTTTTTTACCAAAACAATAATTGCAATCTTTTTTTAGGATCAAACCCAAAAGGTTTGAAATGCACGGAATTGGTGTTGGAATTAACAGAAGTATTTGTGCTACCACTGCCAGGACGACGGTCCTTGCAAGTGTCAAAACCCAAAGTAGAAACACGTGATGGAATTTTGAGAGTGAGCGAGAAATAATCGGCGAGGACAGCAGCATCAGATGGCGTCTTAACCTTCTGTTCGTTAAGATAAGTGGCTATACGATCAGGCAATGAGTTTTTAAACTGCTCCAATACCAAAAGGTCAAAGATTTTAAAGAGTGTTAATGCTTTCGGCTGTAAGCCAACGTTGGAAGTAACTGGTTAAATCCCTGACCCATTCTGCATACGTTTGCTTATCAGTTTTTTTTCCCCCAAATGAAAACGCTGTCTGTATGCTTCAGGAATCAACTCATAACACTAACACAGCCACTTTAATAGTTTTGTACACCTTTCGTTCCGAAGAAGGTAGAGCCACAAATGCCTGCTGTCCGCGACCAATTAAAGATGTCTGTAACAATAAAGTTTTCTCCTCATCACTCCAGTGCTGCTTAGATGCAATATTTTCAAACAATGAGAAAGACATCTGGGTCACGCTCGTTAAACTTGGGCAGGAACTTTACCATATTGGCCAAGCTGTTCGAAGTTGGCGTAGAGCTGCCGAGGTTCCCCTCAGTCACCAGCTGGAGTTTAGCGCGCTCAAACTCACGTTGCTGCTCTGCATTTCTAAGTTTATGCATCTCCAACTCGCGTTCGCTGTCCTTTTCTTGCATTTCTAATTTAATTTGCTGCATTTTCAGTTCGTGTTGCAATTTTAACAACTCCACTTGCAGACAGCGAGGTCACCGTCTGAGTGCGCACACTGAAAAAAGTGATTCTGAGCATTTGTAAATGTAACATAAATGAAATCTGAAATTAACAATAAAAATCGTAGTTTGTATCTTTACATGAAAATGTATCATTTGAAATTAATATGCATTTGTTCAAAATACAAAATATTGTGTGTTTTTTAATTTACAAGCGTTTTTTAGTTATCCCAGTCGATCTTCTCAAGTACAAACATTCAACAAACAATAAACTTGTGTCATTTACGTCGTTCCATAATCCTGCCAACTGACATGCATTCTGGGTACTTCCTGCATGAAAACAGCACCACATTTCCAGAGGCTGAGTTTACAGTTGAGTCAACTAACCTTTAAGGTAAGAATAAAGTATGCCAAGTAGCTGGTTAGATTAGATATTACTGTCTTTTCAGTTTTCATAAGGTTTTATGTGTTTTTTTTCCATGCTTTGGCTCAGAACGCCAGCCAACAGGACCGCCAGAAATTAGACGGCGCCAGCCAGGACGCTAGTTTTTCTTTTTCATAGTGTTGCAGAATTAAAAAGTAAACTTGCTCAAAAAGCGACCTGCAATTATTAATGTATGAAAAGGAGAATTGTTATTTTGTTGAAGCAGTGGCCAGAAGTTATAAAAAGTAAAGAGGAAACACTGCTGTCATCAGACAAGCATGCATCACATTCAGTTTCATGAAGATTGTAACTATTTTAAAGCAGGGAGATATATCTTGTGTTTTGTTTTAAATGTGTGTTTTTATGTAACTTCTGTTTAGAGCTGGGCAATTAAGCGAAACTATATCGAAACAGACATTTAGACCTTCTAACTGACGTAATCTTACTCATGTCATTACTTTTGCTGGACCCTTGGGGTTAAAAAAAACGCAAGTCATGTGACTAGTTTGCGTTCACTCAAAGCGAAGCCATGAGCGAAGCTGACGCTGCCGACATGGGAGAGAGGAGCTCAAACACCAGCTTGTACCCAAAAAGCGAGCTAGTGTTTCTTAGTAAGAACCCAG
Source organism: Nemapteryx nenga (assembly GCA_027575955.1). Lineage (NCBI taxonomy): Eukaryota > Metazoa > Chordata > Actinopteri > Siluriformes > Ariidae > Nemapteryx > Nemapteryx nenga. Next base: position 8,518 of record JAODOC010084527.1, on the reverse strand, counting down.
AGTAAATACTAGTGCATAGAGTGACGACTGCTGAGATGAAGAATGAATGAATGAACATGCAACAGTGATCATGGTTCAGAAAAAAAAGTAATTAAAAAATAATCGTTCATTAATCGTAATCGAGTAAAAAGCTTAAATTAATTGTAATATTGATGTTAAGTATATTAAATATACAATGTGCTTCAGAAAAGATGTGAACGCATGCAAGAAACAGAAATCTGCAAAGAGATAAAATGAACATTAGATAAATGATATGTAGAAGATGTAAAATAAAGCAAATCTGTAAAGTTGAGTTACAAGTTTTCATGCATTTTAGTTTGGATGTTTATTATAGTGTAGTTTTGGTTAATTGCTATAGTCAGTAACTAACTACGACTTATCTTTACCAGCTGTCTCTACAACTACACTGGATGAAGGTATCCTTACCATGTGACTCTACAACTACAGATTAAGGTTTGTATATACAAACACTTGGTTAATTGTAATATCGAATGTGGGGCAAAAATTAGATTCACTGTTCACTCATGGGCCTGACAAAAAAGTTGGTTATATATATATATATACATACTGTATATGTGTAATTCACCCTTATCTAGAACAGCGTGATGTATTAGAACTTGTTGTTTTGATTTGTTTTGGTAGTGTACTGGAGTGAATTAGATTGAGCAGAGATCCTTGTACTTTTGACCAAACCATTAACATATTTGAGGGGGACAAAATATTAACACTTTTCAACATATTGCACTCCAGTACACCAGCACCACCCAGTACAACCTCAGTAATAAACATAAAGTATAATTATCACCTTTCTGACAATGTCAACACAAATTGAAAATGTAGAAGTTTCCTAAAAGTTGAACGTATGGTACAGCTGTTTTACTGAATTGCATTTGATTGCACAGGTGTTGTGCAATTTGTGCAAAAAAGTCCCTCCAAGATTGTGCTGTGTGTTGTTGGGATCTGTGTAATCGAAAAGGTTCTATACACTTTTATATAAAAATCACACAGTTTCATTAAGATGAGCTCAAAGATGTGGAAGAAGAAGAAGTAATTGCAGTGGAGAAAGAACTGCAAATTATACAATAGCAACAAATGACTTCTGGTGTTGACTTATTAGTCGAATATTTCTTTGATTTGTTTACATTTAGCATGTAAACAGCGGATATTGATTGTCGTCTTTTTTTGTTAAACTTTTGTGGAAGGACAAACAAGCAGATGGAGACGGAAACGTTGCTAAACTGAAGCCAAGTGCCTGACTGAAACCTAGCATCACACTGAATCCTGCAGTTGTGTCCCATCCTAACCCCCCTCCAGAGAAACCACCCAATGTGCTCCTCTGGTCTGGACGTACTTGGATTTAGCATCTGACTTTTACTCTTTATGGGATGGATTTGCAAGATCTGTGCCTTTGTTGCGCCTGAAACAAATGCACTTTTGAGGCACTACAGGTTAAGGCACAACCACAGCAAATTTCTTCCCTGTTTATATGCTGATTGCCCCTGCTCCTTCAAAACCTGGAATACCCTCAAATCACATTTGTCAAGGAAACATTCAACTAATACGTCAAGACCAGAAGTAATTTCTTTCAACTGTGAACTTTGCAGTTCTTGTTTCTCCACTGAGAAGGATTACTTCCAACATCTTGGAGTTCATCTTAGGAAAAATCAAACTGTGCACTGTGTCTTTAAAGAGTGTGATTTCTACACAAATGTGTATGGAACCTTTGCATCACATAGATCCAGAAAACACACCGTACATTCTGCAAGTGATTTTCGGCCACAAATTGTACACAAGTATGTAACTCAGACAAATATCACAGATATTGCTGAAGCACATTGTTCTGAGGCATACGAGCATTCAGGAACATATGACTGTATAGGAGAGTATGAAACGGAAGAATTGAAAGGGGAAGAAATTGAACTGAACTTAGGCCACCTTTTATTAAAATTGGAGAGCATTTATAATGTGCCAAGCAAGTGCATTTCTGAAGTAGTGGCAGAGCTCCAGTTTATATCCTCCTCAGTGTCAGGTCCTGACATAACAAATATTGTAAACTTATGTTTAAGGAAGCATGACTGTGTACTTGATGACCTAGTTGTCTCCGATTTAGTCAAACAGTTGAGTGAGTCAAACCCAGTTAGCACAGCTTTAAGAGCTGATGGTCCTCTTGCCACATCTTACAAAAGAAAGGAGCTTTATAAGAAGACTTTTAATGTGGTTGAGCCAGTTGAATACATTCTGGACAAGAAGGAAGGTAAAACATTCCAGTATGTTCCCATTCTTCAGTCATTGTCACAGATATTAAGCCTGAAAGATATACAGGAGAAAGCTTTCAATTCTTCATACACTACTCACGAGGGTAGATACGAGTCATTTCATGATGGAACACATTTTAAAGAAAATGCACTTCTATCCACTGAAAGCATAACCATTTCTCTCCTTCTCTACATTGATGATTTTGAGGTTTGCAATCCCCTGGGAACATCTCGAAAAAAACACAAGATTACTGCAGTGTATTGGGTATTGGCAAATGTTCCACCACAGTTTCGTGCTACACTGAAGTCAATTTATTTAGCTCTGCTTTGCAAGGCTGTGGATGTAAAGAAGTATGGTTATGAGGCAGTACTTCAGCCACTGTTAAAAGACCTTGTCCAGCTGGAAGAGGAAGGACTCTTTATTCCCGTGTTTGGAAGGAAAATCAAGGGCACAATAGTTAGTGTAATAGCTGATAATTTAGGTGCCCATTCAATTTGTGGCTTTTTGGAAAGCTTTTCTGGATCGCATGTCTGCAGGTTTTGTTTGGGGCAGCTCTCTGAGTTTCAGGAAAAAGAAGTGAGAACTGGATCCTTCCAAGCCAGAACAAAACAAGAACATTCACTTCATCTGCACACAGCTTTGGGAAGTCCCACTCTCACTCACTGCTTTGGTGTGAAAAGGCAGTGTGCCTTAACTGATAAATTGAAATATTTTCATGTTTTGTCAGGGTATCCACCAGATCTGCTACACGACCTGTTCGAGGGAATAGTACCCCTGGAGTTGGCTTTGTGCCTTAATGTTCTGATCAAGAAAAAATACTTTACATTCATTCAACTCAATGACTTAATCAGACAGTTCCCCTACAAGTGGACTGACAAAGCTGACAGCCCGCAGCCTGTACCACTGAATTTTGCCAGCCGGAAGAGCATAGGTGGAAACGCTCATGAAAATTGGAGCATCTTGCGTTTGCTCCCTCTTATCATTGGTTTCAAAGTGCCAGAGAGTGAACCAGCATGGCATCTTATAATGGATCTGAAAGACATTGTGGAGCTAGTAGTTTCTCCATTTCACACAGATGGCACAATTAGATACTTGGACACCAAGATATCAGAACACAGGGATAGATACTTGCAAGTTTTCCCTGAGGAAAAACTTCTGCCAAAGCACCATTTCCTGGAGCATTATCCTCAACTGATCAAAGCATTTGGACCCCTTGTAGCTCTGTGGACGATGCGATTTGAAGCGAAACATAGCTTTTTTTAAGCGAGTTGTTCGACATACCAGCTGTTTTCGCAACATTTTACTGTCTCTTGCTCTCAAGCATCAGTTGATGCTGGCTTACCATCTGCATGGCACAGACATACTCAAACCTGCCCTCAGTGTCTCAAATCTGTCCACAGTGCCTTTAGATGTGCTCAAGGAAAACTTACAGGAAGCAGTGCAAAAAAAGTTTCCAGGGGAGACGTGTGTTCAGGTGGCCAATACAGTGACTTGCTATGGCACCTGTTACTCAGTGGGAATGATCTTGCCCTATGGATCCACTGGAGGGCTTCCAGATTTTGTTGAACTAAGTGTAATCCTCATTGTGCAAGGCCAGCCTGCATTTGCTGTCAAATGTCTACATTCATGGTACAGTGAGCACCTTAGGTCTTTCGAATTGGAATCCACAAGACATGTGACAGTCCTCGACCTACAGGAATTTACAGATTCCTACCCTCTTGCAGCATACACTGTTGAGCAAAAGCAATTTGTCACCTTGAAGCATCACATTCCCCTGCAAGATTAGGTAGTAAATACAGTATATACTGACATGTTTAAAATTGTTCTTGGTTCCTCAATACCATCAGTGTTTAAAATGATTTTCACAATTTTCCTTATATCATAGTTTTATTTCACTTGTGGTCAGATTGATGTGTGCATGTGTCAAACTGTCATTGGTGTATATGAGATGAAACTGAAGAAATTACAGCTTTTACAGCAACATTGACAAATTAAGCTATTCTCAAGTGGATGGATGCTGATTTTTCAAGCAGATTTCGCATTGTCAAGAAATGAGTGGAACCAGTAGTATTTTGTAAGCTAAAGAAACCTTATAAAAACATGCAGTGTACACAAACACAATTGGTAATTTTAATGAGAGAATACAAAACAATAGGCAAAATTGAAAAGAATAGAAAAAAATCTTAAAGTAATATTAAATATTAATTATGTAAGTATTATTGTTGAACTGTCAATACTTTGTGTATTTACCTTTACTCGCATTGGAATACTACTTCTATTGCATACACTGATTATCCACAACATTAAAATCACCTGCCCAAGGGGTTGTTTTAGTGTTTAATGTAATGATTTATTTACCTGAGAATGCCTCTTATGTGTTTTAATACTGCTATCTTTTTTAAAAAAAGGTTTTTAAGTTATCTCTTTGTAATAAGATGTAAATTCATTGTTTGCATGCCTAAATTCAAAATAACTTTTTGTCTTTTTTTCCTACTACAGAATCAACATGTCTGTCAGACTTCGAGTCATACTGCAGGAAGAAATTCGCAAGCTTACCTTGCCCTCAGGAACCCCTCAGACTGTGGGGGAATTGAAGAATATTTTACAAGAGACATTTGCAATTGAACAAGATTTTAGTATTCAGTTTCAGGACCAAGATTTCGATGGTCAGTTTTTTAGTCTCCTTGAAACTAAGGACATAGACACTATCAAGGTGGTTCTTATTGAACCAGTGATCACACTAACATTTGAGGATTCTTTGAATGCTAAAGGACTCCAAGAGAGCACTGACTGCGGATGTGCAGAGTCATCGGAAGATACCTGTTCTACAGCATCCACCACAATTCTGTCTTCTCCAGAGAGCACCTCCTCCCTTCGCTCTGAGTCCTGGCCAGCTCAGTTTGAGATACCTACCTTCTCCTTTGACACTGAACTCATTCTGCAAGCTGCAAATGAAGCTTACAGAAAGGACGGAACCTTACTCAACAATCCTGCAGTAAAATCCAACATTCTGGACAAATTAGCAGATAGCATCTTTGTCTACACTGCCTATCCTTCACGAACACAAAGGGAGCAGGTTGCTGAGGCCCTTGTTGCAAAGCACCCATCTTTGAGGGACCCAGTATCGTTCAATGGTTTATATAGTTGGCACAACAGCTTGAAGTATAAGCTTGGCAATTACAGAGCAAAGGTGAGGCACCTTGGACTACCAGAGCTAAATGTAAACTCTCGAAAGAAAAAATTGCCTGCAGACTCCAGCACTCCGGGTAGACACTTGAAAAAGGCGAAGAAATCTGAGGTAAACTACCTCCCACCTCACCCTCAAGGTGAAACTGATGCAACGCTTGAGAAGGAGCGAGTGGAGATTCTCTATGAGTACAAGAAGAGAGACAATAACAAACTCATAAATGAAAAGATGGCAAAAACCTTCTCACTGCGTCGAAATGATGTAATCCTCAACAAACCACCTGTGATTGACTTCAAAGCTCGATGGCCTGCCTTGTTTGAGTTTTCCCAGGTATAATGAACATTTTAATCATGTCTTCTCATTTTAATCTGTTTCTCTTGCCCATGTGCGTCTGTAATTTTCTCTCTGTATCTCATTATGTTTCTACATATCCATGTTTGTCTCTTGGTCTCTCTCAGATTGAGGAGGAATTCCGCAGGATCACACTGAAGCCACTTCAGTCCACATTCCTGGGCAAGTTGGACCAATACACACCCAAGCTGTTGAGTCTGTACAGGAGGAAGGGTGGAGCCGTTGGGAAGAAACTTGATGAGACCCTAGACATGTTGAATGAGGCATGTATTTACAACAGTGTTGTAGTAAGAAGTTGTCCTCTGACATCTGTAATCTCCTATTTTATATTAATCTCATATTTCTCATATTAATGAGTAATCTCATTTCATGTTTTTGTAGGACAGCAACATTGAGTCCCGAAGAGAAGTTGTGATCAGAGGCCTCATTCTCTACCTTGGTGAAAACACTGGAGAGGTAATCAAGGACTTCCAGGTAAAGAAAATATAACTCTTGATTCAAAGCCCTGTCAATATGAGACACGTTTGTGCAAAAATAGCTGTTTGCTGGTAATTTGACAAGTTTTTTTTAGTAGATTTATCAAAGAGTTAAGGATGCATAACATTACTATACAATAAATAAGTTTTATTCTCTCTGGTGTATTTCACAGGTTTTCGATGATGACGATGCTGCAGCTGTCCAAGAAGCCATTACTACATTTGTCCTCGGCATCTTTGTGGTCAGCAAAGCCAAGGATGGTCTCCCCAAGCAAGCTGGAATAGCCATCGAGGGAGCAGAAGTCCTTTTTGGTATCCCAGATGTGGCACATGCTTGCACCTATCTGATGGGCCTTATCTATGCCTTGGAACTAAGGTACCCTAATAAACTGAAATACACATTTGAGGTCTTTCAGAAGATCTTTTTGGAGCTGGAGGATGCAAACAAAAAAATGTCCTCCAAAGTCCATGATCTCAAAGTCTGTTTGCATGCTTAAAAGCCATACAGATGGTGTTGAAAGTATAGGATTTGAGTGAACTCACTCTTGTCAAGTTTTACATTTAGTTTTACACTGCACATTCTGAGGTTCTCCCAATGCACTCTCTCAGGTTACACGCCTCGTTTTTTTTAATTATGTGATGCTGGAAAATATTTAATTTGATTGAATATGATGATGCTGGTGCATGCTTAATTTTATGTATTGTGAATTATATCTGTTCTCTGCACTTTAAATGGCACACATAATTCAGCTCCAGCTCAAGTAAAGCATTTAAAGTAACCTGAACTCTATTTTTCGAGGAGCTTTGCATGTACTGATACAAGAGGCAACCATGCAGAACTGGAAATTTCTTTACTACATTTTTTAGATTTTGAGAGCTGCTGGATTTTGGTTTGTGTTTTTTGCCTTATCCCATAAATTTGGATGTAGCCGTTTTGACAGCTAGGATTTCATTTAGTTATGGTGTTCTGATCGCTAAGAAAGATTTTCAGTGGGGTTCTGATAGTATGTCTTGTGCCGATGGCTATTATCCCTTCAGTTTTCTTAACTCTGTGGAATGGAGTTCATATCTTAATGTCAAATAAATTTGTTTATTTGAGCTAAATGACTTCCAAGTCTTGTTTTGGGTTAAGACGCATAATTATACCTAAGACTGTTTAACTCATGGGGGTCTTATTCATAGTATACAGTGTGATAAATCGATTTATAGTTTGGTCCATACTATGTAAGAAAATGGTGAAAAATCAATCACTGTTTCCCAAAGCCCAAGATGACTAAAAAAAAATTATCAAAATTGTTGACGATTAATTTTAGTTGTTAGCACCTAAATGATACATCAACTAATCGTTCCAGCTCCTGGCTATTTATCAGTATGGTCAACACTTGGCTCCACGGCAACATATCTTGACATGTGATAAGAGGATTGTCATTTCCAACAGATAGATGACACATACTTAACTTTTTAAGTAGACCAAGCATGATACCAAATATTGTGCCTGATCTACTTACAAAAGGTAAGGCAACTTTTTGCATCAGATTATTATGTAGATAATGCAAGGCTAGTCTTTGTACAGGCTACTTACTTTCTGGAATGTAAGAAATGGTTTTTGGAAGTAAAGTCTACTTCATTTTGCAAGTAAAGTCAACTTAGCTTAATTAAATAGACTTTACTTATAAAATTAAGTTCACTCATTTGCAAAACTTAGTTGATGTTACTTGAAAAATTAAGTTGACTTTACTTGATAAGTCAATATTGACTTTACTTGCAAAACTCATTTCTTACACACAAGAAAGTAAGTAGCCTATACAAAGACTAGCCTTGCTTTATCTACATAATAATCTGATGCAAAAAGTTGCCTTACCTTTTTTAAGCAGATCAAGCCCAATATTTATCAGTGTTGCAACAAATGGGTCATTCCATGCTAATGGGTAAAGCAAGTGAGAAAAATAAATGTAACGATTTTCAAAATTCTTTTGTGGGTGTTATTGTATCTATGACCAAGGCTTCTATGAATGATATGAAAAAGATAACTCGTCCGAATTTTTTGCTCGAAATTTTCAATAACGCGTCCTCATATCCACTCAGTTGCGGACGTTAGGTGGACAGAATTCTAAAAAGAAAAAGGAGATAATCTATCACTAAAATGGAACAAACATAATTAGAATTCTTTTAATCAACATTACTGACAAGCATTCTAGAAAACTTGACCAGTTTTGTAAAGAGAAGTGGCCTAAATAACTAAAACTCG
>JAODOC010084501.1:0-11718 GCA_027575955.1 Nemapteryx nenga | reverse complement strand
ACACTCTAAAAAATACTGGGTTAGATTTGTACCCAAATATTGGGTTGAGGCGGTTTGACTATGTATTGGGTTGTATCAACCCAGGCTGGGTTATTTGTCTTAACACATACTGGGTTAATCTGCACCCAGTTATTGGCTTCTGGCAGTGTGACCATTTACTGGGTTATTTCCACCCAGGCTGGGGTTATTAGTCATAACTCAGCCGTATGTCAAGCAGATCCATAGCCTATATTCTCCCCAATGTCTAAGTAGCCTAACTAGTCTTATTATAGCATTGGGTCTTCTTGTTGACTTGCTAAGCTTGATAGTAGAGATAGAGTAGGAAATGAATGTGCAGCAGCGTAAATACACAGATACAAAAGGCTCTGACGTGCCATGCACCATAGTAGAGTTGTAGCCTACAAGCAGTGGCCCAGTGACCAGTGGCCAACACTGCACTTTAGTCAACACCATTGCAAGTCCAGAGAAAACAGGGGACACGCATCTAGATCTAGTAGCCCCCAGGGGGAGAAAGATACAGCCGAGTCGCCGGATTGAAACATGGCAGACGGAAGAGAAAATGTTACCACCAAACTTCTTTATTATCACACTAGCTCTTCGTTTAACATTATTTGGTATATGGTTTTAATATGAATATGTGTGGAAAGTAGCGTCGTCTTTGGTAGAGAATTAGGTTTTCTTACTATATGGTTTGCGTCCTTTTTACCTATTTTGGTAGGTATTATCAATATGGATCATCACAGCTGGAAATTATCGCCGTGTTTCATAGTTTATAACATTCAAATTATTAGTATTTCTTAACTACAGTCATTTGCCATTTACATTTGTTAACTTCGGTGGGAAACATTGCATTTGTTTATCATCACCTAACCAGCGACACCACTATCCACCGTACGCTGGAGAATCCACAGTACACCAACAGCCCAGTCACTGGGTAAAACTACCTATAAATTGCATTGTCCTCCCCACAACCGGTCTTTCACTCCACCTGGGACAACGGACTCATTCCTTTTAAGGGTAAGTGTGTTGAATGTAAATGATACTCTTTAATATTATATTATTACGTTCTGTTATGGAGTGGGTGTGTGTGTAGCATACACAAAAGCCACAATGTTTCCCCTGATAGCACTGACGAGTTCACGTTCTCACATCCGTTAAAATTAGCAATAGCACGTTAACAACCTGCAGAACAACCTGTTATTCAGGACGAATCCATTTAGGCCCCATAAAATATTATAGTTGTTTATCGTCCCTGCGCGCATCTAAATTGTGGCCCCGCACGAAAATTTTTTTTATTTTTTAAGCACTATTGAAAACGCAAATTTCCAATTTCCCACGCGCCAACAGCGCCATCTATACATTTCGTGCCATATCTCATCTAGTGCTGTGGTTAGGTCTCTCATTCCCTGCGCGCTGATACAGTACTTCTACACATGTCAGCAGGCTAGGGGAAACGGTAAAAACCTTCATGTTTTCGTCAATCAGTCAATAAAATAAAAAAAAAAAAAATCAGCATGCCCGCATCAATTTATCAACTTTGGTCGGACGTGAAACAACTATATTATTTTATGGGGCCTTAAATGGCATAACTTTCTCCGTCTCAAAAACGTTGACCATTACAAACAGGGTTTGATATTTTGCCCAACACCCCGTGGTGTGTTAATACACAGTTAGCCTCACGACACGGTATAGTTAGATAGGAGAACAGTTGTCGTTGCTAGCAACTTAGTGCAATTCCCCATTGACAATCTACTAAGTTGCTATAACTGGTTAACAACGATGCTTTCAAGAAACGGGGCCATAACTATAGTTAGCCTGTCTGCCGCCAAATGCTGACCCACAATGTGATGACTTAATTCGGCTGAAAATTTATCGCTGCCCCGCTAGGTATCTTCTGGCGCCACATGTGTGGGGATTTGCAGTGAGGCTTCGGGAGGGAGGTCTACCGCCGAACCCTGCTATAGTTGGCATCCGTTAGGCTAGTACTATCTGGTTCTGTTAAAATGCTAGCTAACTGTTAGCTTACCCGGCGGCTAGCTTAAGACATCGAGTGATCAAATGGTAAAATGGAGTAACCTGTTTGTGTTAAATGAGTTCGTGGCGCATTTCTACATTAATCCGTGACAGCCACGACCTTTATAGTCACACAGTCTGTTTAGATTAAACAAAACTTTGATGTTGTAAAACGCTCGGACGTCCGCCATGTTTCAGGAAATTTTGTAACTCCTGCCCGGTGCGGTCATTTGATGGGTTGCTGTGGGCAATCTAATTTGAATACTGTTCCCAGCTCTCACAACGACCCTCATTGATAGCAGGATAGACATGACTTTTGCATATACTCCAGCAGCGAAAATACCAGACTGCGTGCGATTGAGTATAGCAGCTGCCCTGCACGTGTCGCAACTAGTAGAGTATTTTCACAGATGGTAAAAGGCTGTGGTATTTTTACGCAATTAATCACTTGTCTGCTGCCCTCTACTGGAGGTCGTATGGCTTCTGAATAAATAACAGCCAATAGCCAGTCACTGAAAGGTCACAGGCAGGGCCAGATTAAGATGGCCTGGGGCCCCTAGGCTACAGGTTAATTTAGGCCCTCGCAGAAGGTAAATTTAGTAATAAATGGCGTAATGTTGTGCAAGAAATGAAAGAAAACATGTTTGCAAAGTAAAATATTAACAAGATTTGACACTGTATTCCATACTCTATTGAATACTGTGTTTTATCGCAATTCTGCAATTAAAGTTGTCTCCCTTTGGCCAACTGGGGGCCACCTGGCAGGTGGGGGCCCCTAGGCTACAGCCATATCTAGCCTGTGCATTAATCCGGCCCTGGTCACAGGTTACAGCTGTACAGATTGACGTGCCAAAATATACAGAAAAGCCACTATTAATAATTTCTATAGTAATGTTTCTCTTTTTTCCCTTTCAGTTATCTAGATGGACAGTTTTGTACAGGGAATTTTGACAGAATGGCAACTGGAGGAACTGATACAGACTTTTGCAGGTAAGGAATTCATTGGTTGTTTGAAAATGCTTTGCAATGACTTCTGTCACACCAGTTCAAACAGGGTTTTGCCCAGCAATTTGTTGTTACGGCAGTAGTACTGTGAATGATGTGTTTTAGGAAACACTGTGTATTTATTTCCAAAGATGATGGTCACATGTCTGTGGTCCTAGCTAACCACTGCTCTGTATTTATACACGTTATGGCAAAAATAGTTGATTCTAATCTGTAATTCTGTTCTATCTGTTCTAATCTATCTGTTGCAGATGAGGCGATAGACCAGGATAGTTTCCTGTTACTTGATGAGAGTGCAGTGGCAGGCCTGATACCAAAAATTGGCATTAGGCTGAAGTTTCAGAAGTACTACAGGGAGTTTGTGAGTAGATCGAGTAGAGCATGGCTTATGTGTGTTTCCGCTGCAAAAGGCAAATATCTGGTGGCGTGAAGGCTCTTTTTCATCATTTACGTGCAATACATAGCATAAATGCATCCTCAAATTTCTTTCAGTGCAGTGAGATTGGCTGTGGTAGAAGCTTCACGTACATTAGATCATTTAGGAGGCATCTGTTTACTCACAGTGCCAACATTGAGGAGGTCCCTCTTGGGGTAGCAGCTGACGCTAGTAGTCAGTTGTCAGGCGATGGCCTTGCTGGGACATCAAGTAATGCACTGCAGCTGACTCAATCGCATGACAATGACAGTGTAGAGGATGAGGAAGTCTGGGATGACCTGGATAAAGAGGCCATCACTGAAAGGGTAGCTTTGTATTTAGCATCAATGAAGTCCACACCCTCCAGTACATTATCATCAGTGCAGAAGCATGTGATCCTCACCTCGGACTTAATCAGGGACCTCGTTACCAGTCTACAGACGAAAACAATGTCACTGTTTGACAAATTAGGACATTCAGAGCACGCTGATGTGTCAAAGTTAAGGCAAATATTTGAGGACACTGCTCAGCCATTTAGCGGGCTGGAAACAGAATACAAACAAATGCAGTACTTTGTGAAATCCGGCTATTTCATTGAGCCAGTCGAAGAAACACTTCCAGGGATGTCGTATGTCCAACAGGTGGACTCTACCTCAGGTGCAGTCAGGCAGGTGGCTGTACCAGACAGCTACCAACGTATACCTCTAAGGCCTCTGTTGGAAAAAATTCTCAGCGCACCTGGTGCTTTAGAGTGTGTTATTGCTTGGCAGCAGAGAAACAGTGATGTCCTCCAGGATCTATATGATGGAGAGCTCTGCAAAACGCACCCTCTCCTATCAAAAGGGTTGTCAATTCCACTCATTCTGTATGGAGATGACTGTGAAACTGTAAACCCATTAGGAGCGAAGACAGGCATTCACAAATTGGGTTTGCTTTATTTTGCTGTCAAGAGTCTGCCATCTCACTTGATCTCAAACTTGAGGTCACTCTTTCTATTAGCTGTTTACAAAAGCGATGATGCTAAAACTTATGGAATTGATCCCATTTTGCATCCCATTGTGGAGGACTTGAGATCCCTTGAGGAGGAGGGTATAGCCTTTGACAGTGCAGCTTTTAAGGGAGTGATACGCTTTACCCTTGTCCAGGTCTTGGGAGACAATTTGGGTTTAAACGCCCTTCTGGGTTACACCGAAAGCTTTTCTGGAAACTATGTTTGCCGTTGGTGTAAAGTACACAAGGACGCCCAACGCGTTCAAACAGAAGAGCAGCCCTCACTTTTGCGCACAATTCACACCCACCGAGCAGATTTAGCCGTGGCAAACCCATCTTTGACAGGATTGAAAAGGGACAGTGCGCTGAACTCTTTGAGGTTGTATCACATCACAGACAACATTGCACCAGATGTGATGCATGACATATTGGAGGGTGTCGGGCCGTATGAAGTTAAGCTAGTCTTAAATGCCCTGATCGAGGAGAAACACCTAACTCTTGACAAGCTTAATTACAGACTTACTAGTTTTGATTATGGCTTTTCAGACAAAACTAACAAGCCCTCACCGATCAGCAGGAATGACTTAAAAAATGTGGATGGTGCAATGCGACAGTCAGCTGCGCAGACTTGGTGTCTCATGCGATTACTGCCGTTAATGATTGGTGACCTAGTACCCGAGGGCAATCAGGTGTGGGAGCTGTTCTTGCTTCTTCTTATGTGTATGGAGTTTATTTTTTCTCCTTCGTTAACAATGGCCGGAGCCATGTTCCTAGGTAAATCAATTGAGGAGCACCACAGCCTTTTCCTGGAACTGTTTCCGCACCTCCACTTGAGGCCTAAACACCATTTCATGTTGCATTACCCACGTGCCATTACTAAGCTGGGGCCATTACGGCAATTTTGGGCAATGCGGTTTGAAGCCAAGCATGGCTTCTTTAAGAGAGTGAGCCACACCACATGCAATTTCAAAAATATCTGCAAAACGATGGCATTCCGCCACCAGATAATGCAGTGCCATGCCTTAATGTCTCACACCGTATTCCAACACATCCAAGAGGTAGGCCCAGGGAACAGCACTTTCCTTGCAGATTTAGATTTCAAACAAGACATTCAGGATGCCTTAGATATCCCTCTTTTCAGTGAAGTCTACCTCCCATCATGGATTACATTCAAGGGAACTTTATACCGGCCTGGAATGATGGTCCTTCTATCATATGACTCAGAGGGGGACCCACAATTCGGGGCTATCAAAACAGTGCTTCTATTAAATCAGAATGCAGACAATCCAATAATTAAGATAGTCACACAGCAGTGGAAGACAGTGGGCTTTGAAAGGCATCTTTTTTCCTATGCTGTAATCCCCACATCAAGCCTAAATGTAGTCAACATTCAAGACTTGCTGGATCACCATCCACTGCATGCTGCCAGATCATACAGAGAGAATGACCACAAACGGTACATCTCTCTCCGCTACAGGGTGTTTTAAAGTTGCTATTTCCGTTTGTAATATAGTTCAAAATAGTGTAGTGTATGTTGCCATTTCTGTCAAATTCATTACTTAGTTCCAATTTCAGTATAGCACTTCATGTTAAGTACAGTATGTTGTAGTAGAGTGTTAGAGGTCCTCTACTCCAAGACCTCATCCATGAGAGTAAACCTGGTACATGTGAATGATGTGGTCTCCCCTGCCATGAAACTGCCAGCTGGTAGGTATTTGGAACTTAAGAAGTCTGTCAGAAGCAACATGTCTGCAAGCTCCAAATAAGAGGTCTACTTGCTTAAAACTAGTTATGTAGTACATTACCAGGACTTGTCATCAGCAAGTAGGCCTACAGTTAATTATGTGATATATTACTCTTTCATTATCTCTCCAGACTAGCAGTCCTGTGCCAACCCCGGGAGAGCAGCAGGAAAATGCAGCACTGGACCCATCACAGAATGACCAAGGAGGCTGTGAGGAAGCACAGAACTGCATACCACTTATTCTTGAAGTGATCCCTGTATTTGTAAGTATTGGTGGCCTCAAACCTACAGTATGGGAATCTTGCTTGGCCCACTGGTTGGGTTGCAGTGGGCCGCAGGTGGAAAGACACATTGCTACCATCAGTAGAACGTGTTTATTAATTAATGACACACGGCATAACACAATAGGAGTAAAGACAAAACAGCAGGGTGGTAACTATTCTTTTAATCCTTTTTTGTAGCTGTTACTTCAGCACCTGTTTTTAACATCTTGCACTGCACTACACCCAGGATCTTTGCACAACAACATTAACATGTTGTGGTCAGTGTACTGCAGCTGTTGTCAAACATAAAAGTACTCTACTCTACTACTCTACTCTAAACAAAGGGTTCTACGCTGCACTAATTTTATGTAGCATACATTGGCTGTCCATGTCTTGCACACTGTGTGCGAGCATTAGCAAATAACACATCCAAAATACAATTTGTGTGTGTGTGTGTGTGTGTGTGTGCACGCGCGCTGCTGTAAGTTCAGGAAATGTAAGCATAATAGAAATGTATTCATTGACTGCATATTGTGCCATTTTTTTTGTGGTTTTGTTTAAACTCTGTATAGCATGACAATATACCGTACGCTAATCATTTCCTCCTCAACTGTAAATAGACTATTAGACATTTTTTTGCTACTTATGTCATTGATGTGTTTTAATCAAACTGTAAAGCACATTGAGTTGCATGTCTTGTATGAATTGTGCTATACAAGTACAGTTATTTGCCATACTAAACGTGCAACTGTAATGGATTGTTGTGGTTTCCACATTTTCAAGGACATCAGATCAGCAATGTCAGCCACTTCAGAGGGCAGGGTGATTCTCACCAGCTTGGACCAGACAGGGCAGATCAACTTCAAGCAGAGAAGATGCCTTGTGAGAATATTAGTGTCTCATTTGATGCAGAAATTTGGGGAAACGTAAGTATGTCCGTGACTTAAAGGGGCACAATGTAGGATTATGTAGTTTGTGTGGTGCCCGTGGCATGTCGTCTCAAAATCTACACCGTCATGAAAAAATATTGTTTAACTCTTGCGTCGCCATGCCAAAAGTTACATTCGGGGTTTATTGACAGCCTACCGCGAAAGTGGTCGGGAGAGTCATCGTTCACTTACTAATGACTTACAAATGACTCAAACTTTGACACTTAACTGTACTTGTGTTGTGAGAATTGTGGCAATAACAGAAAAGGTATGACTAATATTTTTTACCGTTGTTGCACAGGCCTTCAACTGACACAAAAATTGCCTTGGCCAATGCTTTAATACAGACATTCCCATGCCTAAGAGATGCGTCTGACACTGGCAGGGTGAGACACTTTCTTACATTTTTTAGTATTACCCGCCGTTCTTATTTAGTATTAGCTGGGGGATATTTCATGCTGGATGTGGACTGTACAGTTCATTTATTGAGAGTGTAATTGCATTTTGCTTTTTCCTGGTGAAGAACTTGTGGTTTACCCAGGGCAGGAAGGGCATGCCATCGACTGGCTTCCTAGAGGAAAGGCTGAGAAACATACGAAAACGAATGAGGGCCATGAACCGCGATCCAGAAGTACAAGGCTCATCATTACCATCACAATCTACTGTTATTCCAGGTGAACTGACTATTACATCACACAGGATAAGTCTCTGTGTCACACATGCTGTGCATACACATTACATTATACACTGTACTGTATGACGTTACGTTTAGCAGAGACTTTCATCCAAAGTTAGTCCTGAAGCAGACCCCGTGGAAGTTCTGTAGGTGAAGGTAAAAGGCTTGGGCTTAATTCAAGTGGGCACCTGTAGACATTAGAAGTTGATAAACAGTGGGTGGCCTGCCCCACATAGAGTATTTTCTGACTACCGGTAGGTGTATCTTGGGCAGTCATGGGTAAGCGGTTAGGGCGTCAGACTTGTAGCCCAAAAGTTGCCGGTTCGACTCCCGACCCGCCAGGTTGGTGGGGGGAGTAATTAACCAGTGCTCTCCCCCTCCTTCCTCCATGACTGAGGTACCCTGAGCATGGTACTGTCCCACCGCACTGCTCCCTTGGGGCGCCATATGGGCTGCCCCCTTGCACGGGTTAGGCATAGATGCAATTTCATTGTGTGTAGTGTCCTGTGGAGTGCTGTGTCACAATGACAATGGGAGTTTCCCAGGTGGGCTTTAAAATCTTGTGAGCGAAGTATTTCCAACAATAACAGTAACGTGTGCTTTTGTCTGGAATCTTTCAACAATCTCTCTGTTGCTCTCTATTGTCTTCTATACTATCTGAGGCAACATTTTTAAGTAATTTCAATTTCTATTTCAGAGTCAACCATACCAAAAGAGACAGCAGAGGAGATGGTGGATTGGCTGAGGCATAACGAGACGCCGAGGACCCAGGTGGAGCAGTACATGCGCGCAACAGCTGTTTACCGCGCCCAGTGGTTTCAGGAAAACACAGGCAAATCGATTGCTGAGGCCCTTCATGTATTCCCTCGACTGCTGTGCCCAGGCATGGTATGTACCCCATTGACCCTCTATCTAATCTGTCTATCTAATCTGTCAGCCGTTTGTGTAGGTCACGCCGGGCCACACGTGCCAAACACACGTCATTCTACTTTCACATTTCATCACCTTCTGTCTTTCTCTCTCGTCATGGTCATAGTGACCACCAGGTGCACACAATGTGACAAGTAAACAACACATAGCGCTAATACAACATTGTAAAGGTAATCCAGCTGTTATTTTATGATTATGGGGACGATTACATTGTTTT
This sequence comes from Nemapteryx nenga, assembly GCA_027575955.1. Lineage (NCBI taxonomy): Eukaryota > Metazoa > Chordata > Actinopteri > Siluriformes > Ariidae > Nemapteryx > Nemapteryx nenga. Next base: position 2,536 of record JAODOC010084501.1, on the reverse strand, counting down.
TCTCACTTTTGGAACAATTAGAACACTGATAATATCCGTGAAAAACAAGCACTTGCATCAGTATGTACTGCAACTACTAAAAGCACAAATAATGCAGTGAGCCTCACCATAATAGTCAATCTCCAAAAATAGGTCTCTGACTTTATGCTTCATTAAAGCTATCTTTACATTCTATTTATGTATTCATATATATCACCATCTCACTGACATGTGGTTAGAATGAATTTTCAGTTCTTGTTTCAATGGTTCCAGTTCAACTTCCTGAAATTCAAATTCAATTCAATATCCTGTGGGGGTGGGGTCAATTCAAATTTAAATTAAACTAAACTTCCTGAATTGAATTGAATTCAGAAATTCTGAATTTGGTACAAGCCAGGTAGGTAGGCATGGGAGGCAAGTTATGTCCCCAGCAATGTCAACACCATTGTTTCGCCCTTGGTGTGTACGCTCCTTCTCTGTCCTCTCCCACTTCTCTCTCTCTCTTGCTGGCAGTGATATTGTTATGTTTGTATTGATGATGTGTGATGTAATTAATTATTCTACATCCTCCCTTCAGATTGCACAAGACTTTGAAGTCCTTCATAAGGAGGCTTCAGACAGACTGTTTGTCACCTGGAGGAGGTTCAGCAGCAAGCTGCTACTTGTCGCACAGCAGGAGGCAAAGCTCCATGTCAATTTAGACTCTTTATCGCAAGGTATACACATAAGATAATCAACATAACCCTGCAATATGTGTTTAGGATTTGTGTATGTTTTGTACCATAAAACTATCCATCAGTGTCCTGTATATGTTGGCAAGATTAACATCATACTGTTGTTCTTTGAATCTTTCCTTTCAGATTCCAAGGACTACATTGCCCTGCGTGTGTTACCAACCCTGATGCCGCCTCCGGTTTTTAAGATGGGCCGAAAGACTGTAAGGACCACGGTCTGCGATAGCATGAAGGCCTTCATAGATGTGCAGCCTGTGAGTATTCCCACACTCACCCAGCCTCTAAGATGTAGTGACGCAGGCTTTGTAATTGTAATGTCAAATGTTAAGCGTGACTGCATTGGTCCTTATCAAAGGTCACCCAGAGGTAGTCTCCTCATACAAATACCTTGTTGTCCACGTTCATCAAAACTGAACTGGAAGGAGAACAGCAGCATCTTAAAGAAGTCCCAGTCTAGATTATTCAAATTGACCTCATATGATGTGAGGAGGCTAACAAGGCTTATGGCAAATATGGCAATTGGCAGGAACCAGAGGGTCCTTGTACCTTGGTGCTCCATAGAATGCTGTAGGTCTTTTGTTCCAGCAACAATCTGAGACAGTGTCACAATAGCTGCTGACAATCATTTTAACATTATTGCATTTTTTGTGTGACTGTTATGAACTGTGATTTTATTGATGTGTTGTTAAAAAACGTGTCAGTCTTCATTCATGGCACTCGCTAATAGGTTGTGTTGATGGCCAGGTGGCAAATAATTTCCACTTTGGGGAATAAGTGTACTCAACTCATCCCAACTCAACTACTTTATCTGCAGGTTGGAACGAACATGATCGAATACCTTCAGGAAGCAGGACAGACGAGGGCATACCCCTACACCCTTGTCTTGGGCGATGAAAAAGACTGTTCCCAAGCCTTCAGCATCCTTGATGGCAAGGCCATTGAGCACAGCAGTGTGGTCCAGGCTGTTGATGTTTGCTATAAATGCTATTACATTTTTGATGTCAACTATCCAAGGGAGTGTTCCTCTGCCTGGCAGTTTCTCCAGGAGGTGTATGAAATGGGACAGGGTAAGGTGGCCCCATGTGTCTCTTTTCTACATACACTGATGCGTTGAAGTACACCTCCCTCATTCAGCACTTAGCGTTTAGAAATACATTTTTAATCCCACATTTTCTAAAACTTCTGATTTCAACTGTACATGAATTTTGAATGTCTTTGTTTGACAAAGTTTGTGTGTGTGGTGATTGTGTGTGTTTGTGTGTGTGTTGTGATTGTATGTGTGTGAGTGAGAGTAAGCAAGTCTGTATGTGTTGTGATTGTATGTGTGTATGAGTGTATGTGTGTATGTAAAAGGTGTGCGACCTTGAACCTTGGAATATTGTTATATGTATAAATTGAGATGTTCAATAAACTTTTTTGACTGCTCTTAATCACTGTCTTGTTTTTCAAATATTGTTTTGCGTAGGCTATTAAATAGCACCAATGACATTATTAAAGAATGAGCATTATACTCTTATACAATATAATATAATTATAATGTAAGAGTAGAATATTACTGGGCTAAATAAAACCAAACAACAGGGATCAATTAACCCCACATGGGACTAGTGGGTCTGACCCAGTAAGGATTAGCATTAACCCAGCTCTTGGGTCAGAATGACCATCACCTGGGTTGGTGAAGTAACCCATTTCACTGGGTTAAAATGACAACCCAATCAATTGGGTAAAAATAACCCAGTATGTGTTCTGTCCAATATTGAACCAGTGACTGGGCTGGGGACAAACCAATTTGGGTTATTTCTAACCCAGTATTTTTTAGTGTG
>JAODOC010084455.1:0-16374 GCA_027575955.1 Nemapteryx nenga | reverse complement strand
AATACAAAATTTAGTGACCGCTGGCATCACTGGTGCTTGGCTGTGGGTCGTCTATGTCATCATCAGCTGTTGCAGCGCTCGGGCTGGCGGGAGCATTTGCTTGTTTCATAAACCAGGAGCTGAGGTGGAAACTGTATGACGGAGCGCGAGAGAGACTGTGCGTGTGCCTGGAGCTGGGGCGGAAACTGTTGTACGCGGCGAGAGGCGCTGCCGGGAGCTGGGGCGGATACTGTCGTACGCTCAGCTAGCTCAGCTGGGAAACACTTGCCAGACATAACCAGACGGTCGTAAGTCGCATAGGTCATAAGTCGCCGACTACCTGTATTGCATCAAAAAACAATTTCAATATCAAATGAATGAACACGCCATCCTGTTATCTCTCTCAACTAACTCATTGGGTTTTTTTTCTTTATTTATAGGCTCTGAAAAAGATTCTCTCACAATATGAGCAAAATGTTCGCTGTTAATACTGTATCTTCAGGTACTATTAACACATCATATCCAACTTCGATCAAATACTGTAAACAAAATAAACTGTCCAAACAACCACTCTCTTCTCCTTGTGAGTGAAATGTCACTCAAGCAAGTGACATTTCAAACAAAATATGACCAAAAAATGTTTTGGCTCCAATAACAAATAATTCCCAAAGAAGCTACAGCTGGATAGAGCCTTGCATGTTGCCATGGTAGCACAGACTGACCGGCGGCCTGTAATAATGTTTCAATGTAATGAACTATTGCTAGAACTGTAATGTTACGTAGTGAACACAGACAAACGGAGTCAGTCTGTCTGTCTGACACACACACTGAGTAAATCTCAGTCCCTCACAATAGCCCAAGAGCATTAGCTCAAAATTGAGTCCAACCCGGAACAAATTAGTAACAAACTGAATTTTTCAGAATATGTTAAGAATAGAGGTTTTTCACCTGACGTCACAGGGTCACATGACGCCCCGGTGTCCGCCATTTTGAACGGCAAGCTATCTAAATGTCAACATCATAGTACCTAGTATGTTACTGTAGCAACGTTTACGTTCAGTCTAACAGTTTAATGACTGTTAAAACCTTTCAGTCTCAAGTTTTTCCTTTACTGTATTTACTAGTTTACTCAGCTAGCTAGCGCCAGCTAGCGCCAGCCAGCCCCGGAGCTGGCGCTAGCTCAGTAAACTAGTAAATACAGTAAAGGAAAAACTTATAACGGGCCATGTCTCAACAGACTAAGAAGTTATTTCAATGACATTTAATAACATTTTGTTTATCCTGAGGACCGAAAGTAAATGAAAATGTGAACAAACCTTAGCTGTCAGTGAACAATCCTGGTGGAAGCAGGTAAACGTCGTTCTCTAAGCCTGCTACCCTTACGAAAGAAAAATATACCGCAGTATATTAGAATTTATACTGCGATACATTGGGAAATATATCGCAATATATCATTAATCGGCAGATATATTCTAAAATATATAGCAATATACCGATAGAGAGCATACGGTAATATACCGACTCTTATATGTTAAAATACATTGAACAAAACAGGGTTTGTACAAGTAATGTTCAAATGCACAATTTACACCCTACTTAAGACAAATGTTAATGGAATTTAAGTCCAACACCCCAGGGCAGACATCTACATCAGGGTTTCTCAACAGGGGTGCAGAGGCACCCTGGGGTGCCGCGCGCCCCCCTCAGGGGTGACCCAGATACGCATCTGACTGTATGCAAAATAAGCAAATTAATGTAATGTAATAAAATAATTGTCTAAATTAATGCCTAAAATAATATAGCATTAAATTAAGTAAATTCAGGCCCAACAACACATAACCTATCTGAAATAAACCTGCAACTTTGGGATGTGACATCTACAAATTTGTTACTTTGAGTGGGTTTGATATTGGAGTCGTCATATATTGGGGTGCCTTCAGATTTTTCATGAATTTAAAGGGTGACTCGCCTGAAAAAAGGTTGAGAAACACTGATCTAGATCGCTAGTAGACTGCCACAGAGCCAAAAAAACAAAAACAAATATGCTTGCTTGTGCATGTTGATAAGGCATACAGCACTTTCAAAATTTAGCTATATTACTGCTACAATTACTGTACTATTTACTGGTAAATATCTGTTCAAGGCTTTCCATTGTAAGAATTTACCCCGCAAGATATTGCACTAATGTTATTGTATTAGAAAGCAAATCAAATGTAAACTTGAGTCTAAGGTTGCAGTGCAAAAAGTATTACATTATTCTTTTCTGTGATAAGTATTTCTTTAGTTTTTATCTGGGCCTGTACAAATGAATCACATGTGGTAATGCTTCCTATGTCAAAGTGTAGCTGATATAGTAGGCATCAATTAACTTCAGTAATGAAAAACATTTGTTTTTCTTCATTTCATTTATTATATGCCATTTATCAGAGGCAACTTGTAGCACAATATAATATATACATATTTACAAAATTTACAAGAATATACAAAATATACAATATAGGCCTATACAACATAATATATACATATTTACAAAATTTACAATAATATACAAAATATACAAATTTACAAAACCACAAACCAGTCCATTCAGTCTTCCACACTAGAGCGTGGTGGGATACATACATAAACATTAGCATAATTTGGCAAGTCAATTAGTACACATTTTTTTTTAAATGACAGCACATCAAAAACCTGTTTTCTGCCCTGTAATGCTCTCTTCAAACAAATTATGTTTTCAACATTAATTATAGAACTGTTAGATCGATCGTACTGCCTACCAACAGCAAAACATCTTCTATCATGAGGTCCGTCTACAATTATGTAGTACTCAACAGTGATAATGTGTCCATTACTTAAAAGAACAGTGAAACTATTACGTTTTCTTACTTTAGTAAACTCCTTGGAGTAATACCGTTCACCTCTAACTAGTATTCTACTGCATATTTTTACAACTGATTCAATGGTGACTGAAATTTTTTCCCTCATCGACAACACTTCTTCATTTGTTAGTTTTCTTACATAATGTAATCCAAGGCTAACAATTTCATCTCCTACTCTTTCAAACTGTTTCAGCTGTTTGCTACCAGTCAAATCATTATACAGCTGTACACATCTAGGAGAAGCACTTCTCAGGGCGTCGTTTTTCAAGAGAGGCAAGACTTGTCTATATGTAAACTGTTTCATTATTTGTAAAGGAACACATTGGGTGCCATGAAACATCTTCAGTATCTCTCCATTAAAAGATTCAAAAATATACCCTGAATGTGCCCACAAAGGTCCCCAATTTCTCACAGAGTCTGGCAAATGAAGACATAAATGTACATTAAAAGACACATTTGCCTTTCCATATAGTGTTTCAAACTGTTTGACAAAGTCAATGACTAGTTTTTCACATCTTCGTAACCCCTCTGATGTGACAATATCCTTACAGAGTAAGAACATTATTGTGACCAAGATCAACCAATGCTGATAAAATGGACGTGGGAGTATTCCCTTTAGCACAAACACGCTGTAGAAAAGTAGCCAATTTTGCCATTCACTGGCTTTCCAGAATCTCCTCTGCTGAAAGGAGCGAGGCACTCTCGTGACATCGCAAGTTGGTTTAATTGCAAGCAGTCGTTGGTCGAGCTCAGTAACCCGATTGCCAATGTAATATGGCTCCTCATGATGTTCACTGTCCAACCACATGTTTGTCATTTGCCTAACTACTCCAAGATCTACATTGTGCATATGATCAGGAGGCATTCCTTCAATGATATCGAAGTGTGGGAGGTTCACAAGACACGTGGGCCCTTTAACGCCCCTCACTGATTGTGTGGTTTTCATGGCCTCCCTAGCATCAGTAAGGGTTGACGTGTGCCCTCTTTTTTCAACCTCTTTGTATGGATAAACCCGTACACTGCCATTTCCCTTTGAAACTTGTTCACCAGGATGCAAGCACAGGCTGCACCCATAATGACCATTAAACTGCGTCATGTTTTGGAGGATGGGCCTGGCAACAGAGTCGCACATTATAACACTGGCCATCACTTTGCAAAGACTCTCTGTGTTGTTTCTGTTTAAGTTGAAACCAACAGTCGACAAGGACTGACATTCTTGCACAAATGGTTTCAAAAATGCATTAACGTTTGGTTTTTTAAGTCCAAACCATAGCCCAAAAAGTAAAACATTTTGTTTACGAACATGAAAGGGAAGCTCGTTCACCATACCTTGTAAAGGCCAAACACTGTATTGGGATGATTTGAATACCGGAACACCATCACAATTCAAGGTTAAGGACAATGTATCAGAACCATCTAGTGGACCCCCATCTTGGTTCAAATTCTGATACAATTTGCCACAACATATATCATCATAACCTTCTGTGTTGCACGTGCCATTTTTTGACTTCATACAATCTGCAATATCTTCTCTTTGAAGAAGATGTTGCAGTTGTGTTTGGATGGGCAAGTATAAGAAGAAATTACCGTTTTTAACACAGCTGTCTTTATCCCATGTAGAGCTGCAAACAGAACACTGTCCTTCAGTGACTTGACTGCCAATGTAGTATTCACAATTGGGACAGTATATGTGACATTCTAGGTGACCTTGTATTGGTTGTAGCGCTTTTAAGAAGAGATACTTCGAGGTTTGTTCACTTTCTGGACAGTGGATATGAATCAATTCTAAAAGATCAGAAAGTGCCACACCAGTGAGTGAGTGGCGCAAAGCATATGACAGAATGAGTAAAAAACTCTGAGCTTTTGTAAGTTGTGAGCCTCTGAAAAGTGGCTCGTCATTCACTGGGGGAATCATTTCAGCAGCACCTCTGAAATGGGACTCTTCATTTCCTGATATGGAAGCATCATCTTCTCCAGTGCAGATGTATTCAGAGTCAGAAAAAGCTTCAGCTTCAGGGTCTTCGTGTAGGCCCTGTAAAGGACACATTGTATTACAAGTCTAAACAATTGAAAAAAAAAGCTGGAAGGAAATAAGCAGAACATTTTAAGATGTGGCATTGATGTAACCATGATAAAAAGACAAAGGTTAATACACAGAGTGAAGAATTATTATGCAAAAAGCTCTTTGATCATATTGTCCATTTTATAGGTATTTTCCAACACTAACCTGTATGACAATGACAACACACTGGATTCAGTTCAGAAAACTGGGTCTGCACACTGCTGGTTACACTCCAGAAAATAAACTTAATTAAATAAAAAACATGCAACGTTTCGTTCAGGCCTGATGAAGATCCAGGGTGATGTAAACGTTGCATGTTTTTGATTTAATAAAGTTTATTTTCCGGAGCGTAACCAGCAGTGTGCAGACCTACCTTTCTCAACTGTCTGACACTTTTGTCTGGCACCTGCAAAGAGTTTTTGGATGTGCACACCCTACCCAAACGACTACAACACATTGGATTCAAGCATTCTTCACATTTGTATAGTAAGGTGAAGGTGTGAAGGAGCCCAACATCCCAGTTAAGGTGTGCATAATAACTAGGCAATTTTCTTTTCCTTTTGGAAAATGGGACACAGATTCGAAAACTCTAAAAAAGTCTAAAAATTCCTCCAGAGGGATGTGGTGTCTTGAAATTGCCAAGTTATTGGTCACACACACAAACACCGTTCCAAAGCCAGCTGTGTCACAAGAAATGTGTGAGAAAATAACTACCAAAGACCAGGAAAAATTAAGGTGAAACTAACAGAAAACTATTGCCCTACCATGCTGCTATATTCCAGAACTGAATCCTACATTGAGTGTTCAGAAGAACCGGGTATTCAGCGCTCAGACATGATGAGAGATGCATGCCGCAACAAATTAAGTCAAGACTGGGTTCAAAAAACAAACAAACAAACAAAAAAAAACCTGAAGACAGAGTTTCAATGGTTTTATTAACTAGTGACTTAATGCAGTGTTTTCCAACCACTGTGCCACCAATTGCCCAATATAGAATAAAAAAAAAGTTTTGTCTATGTTTGATTCCAGTCTATTATGCAATCATTAATTGTTAAAAAGCAATATGGTTATCAGGGCTGTAACGATACACTTCACTTACGATTCGATTCATATCACGATTTTTAGCCTACGGTTCGATACACCCCACGATTTTTTAAATGTGTCCTTTTTTCATTGATTAATTTTACTTTTTCACATTTTCCAACGTTATACGAGAAATGTGTAAATAGAAACTATGATTCTATAGACTTATAGATAGAATAGGTTACAAGAGGCTAGTTATATAATAATGATGGTGAATTTAAGCATGCTCACATCATATCCTGTGGTTGTTTTCTGGACTGAAGGCTACAGGAATTTGGAAAGTGTGTATCACGATACTGCCTTCTTGTTTCAGGATACAGTATTGTGACTCTGAGTATCACGATTTCTCAATTCGATACAATATTGTTACGGCCCTGGTTATTAATATTGCGAACAGCAACATGGCACAGTGATTCTGGACCTTGGGGGCTGCTTAAGACTTTCAGTTGTCAGCTATGGGCCATAAGGTCAGTGGAGCCGAGCATCTGCGTTATCAACTACTACGTTATCAACTACTGCACTGAAAAGCGTGCGTCTTTTCACAACACAGTTCTGCTTGATATCGCCTCATCGCTGTTTTTTTTTTTTAACTGTTGGGAGATTCACAAAAAGCCTGGGTTCCATTCTATTTGTAAGCCGGGGGTCCCATATTCGTCACCCTAGGCTAATTCAAAAGAACAAAACTGCAAGACCGCAGCATTTAACGTAATGTAATGCTAACGAACAGCAGAGCAATTTCAAGACGGCCACATCCTTCTGGAAAACTTCAACATTGTTGATAGACTTTTCATAGACTTTTCAGAGTTTAAGATCTCTCGTGGCCAATTTCCCACAGGAAAAAACTTTGTTGTGTAATAATCCCTTTGTAGTAATGATTTAGTGAAGTACTGCATTGTTGTTGCGAAGTGACAGCAAGCCCCTGCTTGCAACCATATCTTACACAAGTGTTTAAAAATGGTCCCCAAGTAAATTATAGCCTACCGAGACGTCATCACCACTAGGTGCATCATCCAAGTCTGACAAATCTTGGTGCAGGTGTTCGTCTTCAGAACCATCAAGGTCAGCGTCATTGTGATCGTCACAGGTGTTCTGGTCCTGATGTGTAAAATAAGAGCTTTCAGTACAAAAATGGTCACACAACTCAGATTTGCAATAAGTTATACCGCCACCATGTGCATCCTCCAAGTGACTGAGTTTCCTGTTCCATATTGGGACCCATGAAAAAAGTTATATCAGGGTGCAAGTGTTAATTTTCCCCCTCATTTTTAAAAAAGCTATTCATCCGCATAATGCCAATGAAATATACACTTTCTTATGTTCACTGACCTTTATCTGGTTTGATGGTTCCAAGTTGATGGCCTCATTAAGTTTTCTACGATAAGCATGGAGACAGACAAGTCTTAAACATCATTGTATCTACATAGACATAAGTGATAATGTGGAAATAAGCCATTACACCTCTCCCTCAGTTAACTTTTGTCTTCCCTCTACTCCCACCCGTTATCTGATGCAGCGCTCTACAGTGCCCCTGTTTTGGGGGGCGCTTCTAAATTTTGATCTGTGTTCCAAACTTTTCATTCAAAAAGCTAAACGTACAGCCCTGACTTAGGTTTTGCCCGCATTTTCCCCTACGCCGCTGAAATCTTTCACTTAGAGGCACATAAAACAGTTACCGTAGAGCAATGTTCTGATGGCAGTGAAAATTGAACCTCCAAGCTAGCAATTTCCATCGAATTATGCATCACCAGCTAGTTTCAAGCTTAATTGCTAGCAATGAAGGTATACCACGAGGCACGGTGTCCATATTGACGCCCCTTGCGCAAAATGTTCTTCATCCAAAAAATGAGCGACTACTATCACAACGTGCGTATATGTTATTAAAACTGCGCGAAGAGATTACACCACTCATACCAGAAATCTCCAATGTAGTTTAAATACAATTTGTTCGACCTAAGAGCTCACAGGCAAAGCAGGTGGACATGACTGGTCAATTAAATAGGTGAGATTTAGCGAGAGAATAAAGCACAAACCTCTTTTTCCAGTATCTCTTCGTTCTTGGTGGAATATCATATGTTGAGTCTGGCGAAATGTATTTCCTCCTTCTTTTATCCATGTTGTTCGTCACTGCATTTAGCTAGATATCCGCGCATTGCAAAGAAAATGCTGGTTGAGCTGCTGCATGTCAAAAGATTGTGAAGAAGATGGCGGTTGAACCGGATGTAGATAATCTTCTTTGGAAAGGGTCGTAGAACGCAGCAGCAATGCCATTGTTTTGACAATATTTTTCAAGAAAATATTATTTTTGTGAAATAGACATTTAAAAAAACACAACTTAATTTCCACGAAAACGCGTTATCTGCCAAAAACATTTCACATGGTTAAGTATCTGCGACGAATACGTGACCGACTTCCGGGTCATGGATCTCTCTGTGGTGCAACGTTCGAATGGTCTTTCGTGACACGAGTCGACGCCACACGCTACTCTACTTTCATTCACTTAAGTCAGAATGAAGTCAGCCTTAGTCAGTTGGACAAAGGGCAAGGACAAGGGTGCGTTAAGCATCGTCCCCACGCAATGGATCGTTGACTTTCCACCCGAAAGTACAACATTTGATGAGGGGAGAGAGTATCTCGTGGAGTGTCGGAGCGGGAAGCGACCCACAAACGGTTGGCCTGTTGAGCCAGCAGTTATTCTACAGTTAGCTGGTAAGTAGTCGTTGTACTTTGTCATAAAACATTATATGGTGATGTTCTTGTGTAACACTATTGGCTATAGTCAACTGTGCCATTCGCTTTAGGCAATTTTTGTACTGTTGGCGGTTGGTGTACCAAAGGTAGCTGGCTGACCTTGAGGTTAGCTAGTGTTATAGCTAATGAGACTTGAATTGTGGCCACAGTATAGTTTCAATTGGCTGTTAAGAGTTAAATGGCTTTTCTAAATCAATTTCAGTGTAATCACGTGCACTCAATACGTAAAACCGTTTCCAATCACAAAGTTCTCCGGTAAGGTATTGTATTGTGCAACTTTAGTCCGTTGGGCAAAGATACGCTACGGGCGCCATTTTCTCCGAGTTTACATGGCGCCAAGGCTGCGTCGTTACGGCGCCATTTTGCTTCGAAACTAATAGAGCTGCCATAGAGAACTATCTAGTGACAATCCATGTCTATTACTGCAGTGAATCTATCATTTGACACAGATCCAATGTTTAATCCATTGTATTTGTTGGCACATGTGCTTTTTACTCCTTGTTAGTAGTTACATTTTGGCCCATTCTATTGTGGAAATTACATTAATGATAATATAATATATAATAATAATAATAATAATAATAATAATAATAATAATAATAATAATAATGGTGCTTAATTGGAGTGGGCAGCTTGTGATAATTTACTGACATAGAAATACAGCCAAAACCCTAGCTGTAATTCATTACTGCTAGTAACTTTCGATATGAGCCCACTTTGTGTCTGTCTTGAAGACCAAGTGCATGTTCAAGGCTTGAGCTGCTACCGCGTGAAGCCGTTATCTGACTTAAATCCTTCTCCCTTACCTACAGGACACACCACATGTGCCATTAACAAAGACATGTATTATGTTGTGTGTGTGTGTGTGTGTGTTTGATTTCCTGTCTGCAAGTATTATGGAACAATGGCAATACGGCAAATTTTGTTTTCATTTAGTTAAAGCCATTTATAATAGAATACCTCAGTACTTACACCTCGTTAAGTATATCGAAATATCATTAACAATCTATTAGGTCTCTAATGGTCCAATGGACTAAATGCCATGTCTTAATTCTGCCTCTTTTGTTCCCAACACAGACAAGGAGTCAATACTAAAGGCCACAGAGTTAAGGCTTTTACAGGAGGACCAGGCGCCTGCTGGAAACAAAAGGCGTCGGATGCCAAATAAACTATTCCTTGACGAAGAGCCGGAGCCTGAACCCGTGGTCAAAAAGGTATTTGTCTTTACTGTTTTTGTATTTGGGCACACGTACATGGATCACTACATTTCATTTTGAGCGTGTGTGTGCGCCAGGGGCGTTTCATTTTGAGCGTGTGTGTGTGCGCCAGGGGCGTTTCTAAGAGAAGACCTGCCCCCCTGAGAAATGCCCTGTCCAATAATCTCCGTTTTTGCACAACATTTTCAATTGACGTTTCTGTAGACATCACTTAGGTGTATGTGGTTGTGTTTGGTATCATCGGAAAGGTCTAGTTCTGCCCTTTCCAACGGTATGTATATCATATCTGTATCTGTGCATTTCCGATTCGGCCAGAAATAAGCATCAACATACAGTAGTTGCATAATCAAAAAAAATCTTCGCTTTTGCATACATGTTTCAATTGCTTGTGTAGACATCACTTATGTGTATGTGTGAGTCCTTGGCATCATTCGAAAGGTGTCTTTCTGCCCTTTCCAATGATATGTATATCATATCTGTGCGTTTCTGGTTCAGCGAGATATAAACATCAAAAATGATAGTTGCATAATTTTTTTTTAAAGTCTGTTTTTGCATACACGTTTCAATTGACGTGCATGTAGACATTGTTGTTATTATATTATTATTCGTATACGTATTATTATTGTAATATCAGACCAAGTAAGTAGTAGTGATTTTCCGCCGATTTTTACGGTATTGTAGTCTGCCTCCCAAATGTGCTAACTGCCCCCCCACACAAGCCATTCTGGTCACACCTCTGGTGTGCGCTCATGTATTTCATAACTTAAACAGTGTGGGGGAGGGGGAAGTAGTGGCATAATGGTGTTCTATGGTTGGCAGTGTCGTTAATGTCTTGGCATAGGGGTTAATTTGTTGCCATAGCTGAATGTCTATGCCATAGAAGAGCTACAATATTATGGCATTTTTTCCATGCAACACTTCTCTGAATCTATTTTTGTTACACTTTTCCATTTAATCTAACAGAAAAACTACAAAGTCCTGGCTGCCAGGCAGGCAGAGGTAGATGTGCTGGAGACCAGTAATGACCAGGCAGGGGAGCTTCAGGCGGTGAAAGAGGAAAATAGGCGACTGGAAAGCCTAAACAAGGCGTTGAACCTTGAAAACAATAGGCTACGTAAACTTGCACTGAAAGGTAAGTGAGGCTTGACTATGTTTACTAATTGATGCTGATGTGGCGCAATAAAAGTCTGCCTATTGCATAGCTACAGAATAATAATGCAACAGCTCAATAGTGCTTTTCAGGAGGAATATTTTCCCTGGTGCCGGCCGCTGTGTAATGAGGCCGTGAGTCGTTGATTTGACATTGGTTGTAGGGTGTTCATTATATCTTCCTTTTGTCAAGTAATTTAAACTTTCACTCGTCAGACAAATGTGGGCAATTCATACCTGATATGTTTTTGTGTAAATTCTGCCATTGTCAGAGGGTCACCTGGTGTTGTGGTGGCATGCTTTTAGTCAGCTGATGTTGTTTTAGAGGTGGGGCCTCAGAGTCAAATGTTTCCTGAAAGGGAGGCCACACATCTTGCTGTTTAGAGTTGACCTCTCATGGTTGTCCCCCCCCCCCCATACCTGTCCACTGATGTTGTTCTATGACAACATCAGCTGATTAAAAGCACGTCACCACGTGCCAGGTATGAAACGCCTACATTTGTCTGTGATAAGTGAACGTTTGAATTGATTGATATTGAATGGATATTTTGATGGTCTCTGTATTTTTGTGAATTATGACATTTGTTTTCCAGAAATTCCGTCGCTTTTGGTCTCTGTGAAACAAATGATAGGAGAGAAAGAGAATTGCTCTTCTGCTTCTGCTTCTACTTCTACTGCTACTTCTACTGCTAGTGGTAGTGGCGAAGAAGAGTCGACATTAAGTCCCTGTACTTCACCGAAGCCTGCATTAGTAAGTACATTTTTGCAATGACAAACAGAAAGTGAGAAATTCGTTCAAGTAACAGGTTTCCTCCCATGGGTGCTTGAATTCTTTGAAAATGCTTGAATTGTCAGGATTGGGAAGATGCTTAAATGGGAAGTTTGTTTATTTTTAACATAAAGCCCTGTTTTGTCTGGGATGCAAAGGTGGTTCTGATCAAAATTTGGACATTCGCTGCTAAGCCAAGCATTTCAAGTTTCTGTGGTACTCTACTGTGATTGACCCAAAATCACTGGAAAATATAATTTCTAACAGTATTTTCCAGGCATTTTTCTTCTGATTTAGGTTTCTGTTAGTACAAGAATATGAGTACAAGAATAAGAGTTTGCCTAATGTAATGTCATACTTCTAGCATTTCTCTGCTTTATTGTGCACTGCATCATCTCAAGTCTCGTGATTTTTCTCTCATGCCACCAGTAATGAAAGCATCTGGTGAAAGTATTGTAATACTTGTCCTTATATTCCTCTTCCTATTTTTCTTTCCTTCTTAAAATGAATCAGGTTCAACTTGGGGATGGTGAGGTCAAAGTTTCAAAACACTGCTGGGAAACAGCATGTGCCCAAACAACAGCGAAGGGGATGGCCCGCACACTACTTCAGGGCCTCTTCAGCTTGGAGGTCCTCCTTCAGTCCAACCTTACGGGTGGCGTGAACAAGGTACAATTGCTTATAAACACCTCATGAGCTAGTAGTACAGTGGGAGTTTGTGAACCCGGGACAATTTGTGTCTGCTTGCCTGAAGTCGGGGTTCCAACGTGTGCTTGAATTCCTTAAAAATGCTTGATTGTAACTTGTATTTGTAAAGTTGTGAAAATGCAGGTTTTTAAAAAAAAAAAATTATATAACAAATATAACAAAACAGATTTCCTTTGATCGATGGCTTTATATGTTGAATTGTGTTCTCATACATGGTGTTCTGCTGTGAAAAAACAGTAGATTAGTCATCTGTTGCTATATAATGTATTGCCACGCAAACACAACTAGTCGGCTAGGTTTGAAATGTCCTGGAAAACCTGAAAGTTGGTGCTTGAAAAATGCTTGAATTTGATTTAGCTTTTTGACTGATTTTTACAGGTGAATCCAGCAGCAGACCGCCGGCAGCCTCTGGATCCAAAGAAATTGAAAGCCCTACTCGGTAAGATGTAGAGTTTACTTGAGCTACATTATTAACTGCACATTGAATGTGTGAAACTTGCTGATGTAACATGTTACATCCAAGGGGTCATTGGGCTAAATATGGTTAAAATCATTGACCTGGGTTTACAAAGCTGGGCAATATTGGGCACTTGTTTAAGACTATTGAAAGGAGGAAGTTTGAGAATGTAACACAACGAAAAATAAAACCCTTCATGAACCAATGGTGTATTTGGCCCCAAACTAGTGGCATACCCTTCAAGTTTCAACTGCACATTTGTCAAACACAATTTCAGCGTTCTGTGCTAACACCTGTTCCATTTTTTCAAACAAGAAGCACACTTGTTACATTACATTTAGCTGACACTTTAATCCAGAGTGACTTGAAAGAGGTCATAGAGCTTGAACTACTATTTGGGGGCTAATCACTGCTGAAAACCTGGGTCTGTGAAGGAGGGGAATGGACTTACTTTGCATTGTAGGTGGTGTGGTGTTTTATACTCCCTCTTGCCCTCTGGCTTTTCACTTGCTATGTGGACTCTCTATGAGCATTGGTAGTCAGTCAAGAGACAAAATAAATGTTTTCCAAATCATTTATAGGACTTAAGTCCATATATTCTTGCTAGTTTAGCAACATTCTTCCTCTGAGGATATGTAAAACAAAACCAAAAAAAAAAAAAAAGAATAATAAGAGATTTTACACACTCAGGTCAACAATTTTAATTGTTACCCCTAAATGGTTGCCTTCCCTTTTAAAGATGCACTGTTTAGGATTGTTCCCAGATTAGTTATTGTGACTATGCTGCTCATTGAAACTACTACTACCTAATGTACCGCACGGCCATGGAGAAGATTAATCTTTCACGATTGAATGGTGTAATATTCCCAGCCATAGTGAATACTCTGTCTGAAATTGATGGTTATGTTAAGCATGTAAGCAGGTGGGGGTTGGGCGTGTCGAGCAATGTTGCCATCGAAATCAAGTTTTTGTTTGTCCCGTTGGCGTTAAGGGCAGAATGAACCCTCGTGCATTTCCCCCAGACAATTGTATGTTCTCATATACTGTTTTATGGACATGCTTGGCTCTGCTGTCAAGTGTTTACCTATCAGTACAATGTTGTAACTTAACTCCATGAAATACCTTTCATTTGAAACCTCTCCCACTTGCTACCGCTTCACTAACAATGTATTTCATCAGTGATGGGACAAAGTTCAGTTTTAGTTACAATCCAGTTCCACATATTCCAGGTGACCTGTTTTTACCTGTCCAATTCAGCCTGGTGATTCGATGGTGGAATGATCACATGGTTGAATTACACTGGTAAAACAAGGCCATTTGGAATGTGTGGCCCTAGATTGTAACTGAAACTGAACTTTTTCCCATCACTACGTTTCATTAGCATATCTTTCAGCCGAGCCCAACTTCCCCGCACGCTCGCCTCGCTTGTCTACGTCACCAGCCTCTGCTTCCTTGTCGCTTCCCAATGGAAATAGAAATGGAACGTCTCGCCTGCACAATGGGTTAGAGAGTTTAACATTCTTTTTACTTTTGCAGATGCTGTTGCTCAGGTTCATCCGGGTGTGAAGATGGGGGAGGTCCGGATGTCGCTTAATAGAAGAATCTGTGAACTCCGTCACCAAGACAAAAAGAAGTCCATGGACAGGCCTATGAGCCCTCTCAGTGACCTTGAGTGACTGAGGCTGCAGGCGGTCTGCCCCTGAATTCACCTTTACCTTCACTTAAAAAAAAAAAAAAAAAATACAGTTGCAACCATATAGTTACATACACCATATGGTCAAAAACTCAAAATTATTTTTTTCTCATTCTCTGACTTACAATTGGACCAAAACTGTCCGGTTGTATGTGAATAAGGATTTATACATTCATTTTCAAATGCAAAAAGTATTTCCAGATACAAGAAAAAATAGATATAAAATGTAATAAAATGGTTTCAGTGTTTTCATGAAGGTCAGAAGTTTACATACACTCTATTAGAATTTGGTCTAAATGCCTTTAAACTTCATCAATTGGGTCAAACTTTTTGTAAATTGTTTTACAATTTACCATGAATATTTAAACGAGACTTTTGGTTGCTTTCTCTCGACCAAACTCTAATAGCTTGGCCATGTGTTTAAGCCTTAGTTAACATACATGCTGTGCCAGCTCTGCCAGTCATAATAGATGTGAGAACAATTTACAAAAAGTTTGACCCAATTGATGATGTTCAAAGGCATTTAGACCAAATTCTAATAAAGTGCATGTAAACTTGATTTTGAAAAACACAGTGTAAAATTCTCTCATTTTTCTTGGATCTGGAAAGAATTCGGACATTTGGAAAAAATTGTATAAATCCTTATCAACTAAAAATTGGACAGGTTTTGTCAGAGTCAGAGAATCAGAAAAAAGTTAATGTATTTTTTGACAAAAAGTGTATGTAAATATATGGTTGCAACTGTATATCAGAAGGTGTGTGTGTGTCTTTGTGTGTGTGCATGTGTGCCAGTGCTTTATGTGAACTGTTTTGCTTACTGGCCACAGCCACAGTTTTTTGTTTTGTTTTGTTCGTGTTTTATTTGTTTTGTTTTGTTTTGTTTTTGTAGAATATTTCTGCATTTACATTAACCTCTTTACTTTTAAGTACAAGTTACTGACCAAAGTGGGAGACTGAAATTGTTACTGGCCACAGCCAAGTTTCACCAGCATTTGGCCTGTTGGCCGGTGTCGTCAAGCCGTGGTTTTGTGTGCGTTTCCCTGCCTGTCTGCCCCTCTGTCTCTGCATGTGTGAGCGGTGGTGTGAAAGGGTCGGTTGGTTTCATGTTTTTATAGTATATAGTATAGTATAGCCTTTATTGTCCCAGAGGGAAATTCTTCTTCACCATTTAATAAACCAATGTGAATAGTTGAATTAATTGAATTGATGTTTGGTCATTGTTGTAATTCCACTACTTCATAAATGCATTGTATAAAGTACGTTACAGTATATTGTGTAGTGTAATGCAATACATAAGTCAATATATGATTTAATTAATAAGCCATATACTATGGGATATAATTCAATATATGCCGTAATATACTGTACAGTATAATGCAATACATTAATCAATATACGATTCATCAATAAGCCATATATTATGGGGTATAATTCCATATATGCAGTAATATACTGTACAGTATAATGCAATACATAAATCAATATATGATTCATCAATAAGCCATATATTATGGGATATAATTCAATATATGCCGTAATATACTGTACAGTACAATGCAATACATAAATCAATATATGATTCATCAATAAGCCATATATTATGGGATATAATTCAATATATGCCGTAATA
>JAODOC010084046.1:0-11963 GCA_027575955.1 Nemapteryx nenga | reverse complement strand
TGGTGAGCAGAAAAGCATCTCAGCATGCAACAGCAGAAGAACACATTGGGTTCCACTCCTGCAGCCAAGAACAGGAACCTTAGACCCAACACCAAGTTCCTATTAAAGTGGCCAGGAAGTGTATATCCAGTGATGTTTCATATTTAGTCCATCAGCATACAGTACAGTATATCGTGTGTATTTGAATGTCTTTGTCTGCTCGGAAGCAGCCACAGTGACATTTATTCAACCGTATTCAGTGTGATAATAAATTGACACAGAAACACAAATATGCAGTGATGTGTGTCATTAGAAGTGTGATATTTTTTCACACCTCTGAGCATTGGGACTTGTTACGGCTGTGTCAGACATCCTCGTGTCTCTCTGTATTAATCTCCCTGTTAGAAAACGTCTTACAGGTGATGAGTGAATAAAAATTTGGATTATAAAATGTTCTGTTTGTTAGTAATTTGAAAAGTTAACTGATCTTTTTTTTTGTAATGAACTTGAAAATGCAACATGTGGAAAATCTGCCATTGAGAACCGAGCCGATGAGAAAGAGTCATTCTGAGCTGAGAAGAACAGCAGATGAAAGGTTAAAGTGGAAATAATATACATACAAAATAGCTGATTTTTGGAAATGTGAAACAGAAAGGTTGCCCAAGACACATTTTTGTTTTTGATGAAATGATAATACTCATTTTTCTCATTAAATAAATAAAACTGAATGAGATCTAATCAGACAGATGGCGTGTGTGCACTCTGACTGAAACTTTTTCATCAAACTGGTTTATTTACACACAGACGCCATCACTTGGATTATTACATTTATAACACACACACATTGATCGCAGTCGTAATATTGAAGTCCATACATAGGGACAGATGTAATCTTTCAGCTTGATGATTCGTGTTGGTTTTGGATTCATTACAGCGTTCTGATTGGCTGAGAGCAGGGGTTAGGGGTCGCCACAGCAGATCTGTTCCACTGTAACTCCACAATAATATTTAACACAAAAGGGTAAAATCTTTTCCACAACACATCAGCACAATGGACGCAAAATGTGTTTTATTCACTGATTGCGTTCTTTCCATTTTACATTGTAGTTTGTTTGTCTGTAGATGTGAATTTTCCCAAAGTAGTGGAAGTCAGGGAAGGTGGAATCACTCTGAATTCATAAACTTTCTGAACACGCTGTATATTTCACCCATGAGGCATGTGACTGAGGATATGTGGTTGAGTAGAGAACCTGGAGGATATAATGCACTGATAAAACTTCTTTAGCAAACATAATTACACTATTCTGCACTACCTCATCTTAATCGCTATTAGTTTGTTTATTCTGCTTATCTCATGTTTACCTGCTATACCTCAAGTGCCCTTGAATGTTTATTGCTTCAATATGTGTGTGTGTTATATGAGTGTTTATGTCTATGTCCAGTTCTTATCTAGTCAGTGGGTCAGAGAGGACTGTAATTTCATCTGTGCTGTATGTCGAGCATGTATAGCACATTTGACAATAAAGTTGACTTGACTTGATAATGGGAGATTGGGGACTGCTGTGCTGCAGTTGATGGCATCTTGGAGAATAAAAATATATCTGTGTGTGTAGTTCAGAAATTACACTGCTTTAGAAAAAGATGAAATAAATACAGTATTGTACAACAGTCTTCGGCCCATTCAAAGAAATGCTGTAGAGCAAATACTGTATGCTTTAAACAATAATGAAATTCAGTGTTTTTGTATGAAAGTAAGACCATAAAGAGCAGTAAACTGTAATAAATGTAGAAATCAGTGTTTGTATCAGTGATGACACTTTGCTTTAAAAGACAGTACATGGTATTCTCAGGTACAATGTGTTCAGTTTTATAAGGAAGTGAGCTGTAAGTTTTGCTGAGCATCTTACAGAACCAGACTCGGTTCTTTTCTTCTGGACTCTTTGACTCACGCTTGCTTCTTGTTTTTGCACAAAACCCAGCAGCCTTCATTTCACTGTCTGAAAAGGGTCTCTTATGGAACATGATGCTTTCTTTACTGACATGCAAACTTTTTTCTGTAATATTTAATTCATGATTAAAAACTAATGTCTGGAATCTAAAATGTTTTTTGTGCTGACTCAATGATGAAGTCATAAAATAAACATCTATAACAAAGTGAATACTAAAAATGCAGGGTACCTACTGTAAATACTGCACAGTACTGTATATTATATATTATACTGAATTCTTTATAAGATTGTGTGTTGTATATCAGCTTCGTTTTTATAAAGTGATGCACTTTTTACAGCAACATAATCAAAACGTATACAACACCAAGGTTATTATTGTCCTTAAATAGTATAAATTTATATTTTTAAATTTTTAGTATTGTTCTTTCACATGTACCGTACAAATGGTTATAAAATAACAACTAGATTTAGACTTTTGCACTTAATTTTATGTAGCTAAAATAAAAAGAATGAGCAGAATATTAACACACATGCCGGATGTTTGGAGATTACACACATTGTAACAATGCAGTTACAGTAGTTATGATTTTGCTTCACATGATGACCATTTTTTCTTTGTAAAGGCAAATCTAATGCATGTAGGTCATTGATTTGGAAGTAATTTACATATGAATAAAGATACAATGTAAAAATTCAAAAATTCACATTTAATTCATGATTAAAAATTAATGTTTGGAATCTAAAATGTTTTTGTGCTGACTCGGATGATGAAGGAGAAGATGTAATAAAATAAACATCTAAACAAAGTGAATACTAAAAACACAGGGTGCATACTGTAAATACTGCACAGTACTGTATATTATATATTATACTGAATTCTTCAGAAGATCATGTGTTGTATATCAGCTTCGTTTTTATAAAGTGATGCACCTTTTATGTCAACATGATAAAAACGTATACAACACCAAGGTTATTATTGTCCTCAAATAGTACAAATGTATATTTTTAAGGTTTTAATATCATTCTTTCACATGTACAAATGGTTATAAAATAAGAACTCAATTTAGATTTAGACTTTTGCACTTAATTTTCTGGAGCTAAAAAATAATAATTTGGAGAATATTAATGAAAGTTTGGAGATTACACACATTGTGACGATGCAGTTACAGTAGTTATGATTTTGCTTCACACGATGACTATTTTTTCTTTGTAAAGATAAATCTAATGCATGTAGGTCATTGATTTGGAAGAAATTTGCACATGAATAAAAATACAGTGTAAAAAAACGCCCACAAAAATCATGGGTTACATTGTACAAGAGAAAGTTGTGTTCCTTGATTTTTGACAAATTTGAAAATATTATGTGAATAATTATGTTAATTCTGATTTTAACAAGTTGAATAAATTATGCCAGAACAAACGTTTATGTTTTGTATGTTAACAAATATAATGATATAAACACGTATTAACCATCAGCACATCACCATTAAAATATTTGACTCAATGTGAATAAAGATTAATTCTTGAAGAACCTGACTGAAATATTTTCCCAGATAAAACAGTCCACAGTGCTTTCCTAAACCACCTGTAGAAAAAAGCGTACACGATCGGGTTACAGGTCGAATTTAAATATCCAGTCCAAATCAGCAGATTGAACAATCCAGGAGGAAGGATATAACCAGTAAAAGGATTAATAACATTGCAGATAAAAAATGGGGTCCAAAGTGAGAGAAACACGCCCATAATCACCGCCAGAGTTTTTGTGGCCTTTTTCTCCTCTTTGCTTATCATCGATTGCACTTTCTTTGTTGAGTCCTGAATGGATTTGGCTTGTTTTTGTGCAACACGGAATATTTTTGTATAAATGCTAAGCATGATGATACCTGGGAAATAAAAAGAGAGCAAAGATGAAACGGTGCTGGAGGCGGCACTTAGGAACAAAATACAAGCACCTTCACAGACAACGTTTTCGTGATAAAAGTCTTCCATGCCCAGGATGTTGAGACCAAGAAATATTATTCCAAACCCAACTGCAAATGAAACGCTCCAGCAAATGGAAATCATAACCAACGTGACAAAAGGTGTAATTATGGTCTGATACAACAATGGATGACACACAGCATAATATCGATCAACAGATATGAAACACAGGTTTATAATGGATGCGGTGCACAATGTGATATCAACACTGTTGTGAATTTTACAGAAGAGATTCCCCAAATACCAGCAAGACTCGACAAATCGGATCACGCTCGGAGGCATTAAAAATCCTCCTAACAACAAATCTGTTACAGCCAAAGACAGGATGAGATAATTCGTCGGCATGTGGAGCTGTTTAAAATGAACAATGCTCAGGATGACAAAAAAGTTTCCAAATACCGTCAGAACCACCACCAAGCCGAAAAAGACATAGAGCGGCACTCTGAGGAGGAGCGGGTAAACAACTTTCGGGCAGGAGTTGTTGGAAAATTCGTAGCAAAGTGGAATGATGTCCAGCATCAGAATTTGGCTTGAGTTCATGTCAAAATCCATCTGCTGAGATGTTTTGCTTCCTGCAAATAAATAATGAACAAGATATTGAACACAATAAAGATACAATTTTCATCTATAACAACATTCAGAACACAGTCATCATATCTGTATCCATAACTCACCATCAATCTTCCCTCACGTGGACTGACCAGTCACTATGTCCTGCTTATAACCTTTATAAAAACACTCACACACCACTCTTTTTACCAACACATGTTTTAGTCCCAGTGGCCAGTGAAAACCCAGACCAGGCCAGTATTCCCAGTCTAATTAGCTGTCATGGCTCATAATGTCCTCATTATTTACTCTCCATGGATTAAAAACAAAAAGGCAGGAAATCAGGCTGATATGAGGAGCTGGACTTGCTTGTTGCCTCTGGAGGTACATATTTATTGTTTGGTGGCATATTTTCAAGTTCAATGCTTTTTTATTGTCATTTCAATCATATACAGTTGGAACAATACACAATTAAAATAAAACAATGTTTCTCCAGGACCATGGTGCTACATTAAATATCACAGGACTACAATTCTACAATACAACATAAAGTGGAAGAGTGCAGCGAGTGCAATCATTGCAGACAATAAACTACAGAAACAACAAACTGCAAATAACGTCAACAGAAAGTGCAGAAAACAAGGACAGTGCAAAAAAAGTCAACTAGCACAAACAGACAGTCTAGTGCCAACCAGTACCCATCACTGATAATCTGCAGAAAGTTAAGTGTGTGTGAAAAGTGATAGTGTGTTATTGTTCACTATGCAAAGTCTGCAATGAGAGTGGTGTGTTCAACAGTCTGTATGCATCAGTCCAGTCCCTCAGAGTTGAGGAATCTGATGGCTTGTTGAAAGGAACTGTAACAGAGTCTGACTGTGAAGGCGCGAATGCTTCAGTATCTTTTTCCAGATGGCAGGAGGGTAAGAGATTGTGTGAAGGGTGTGTGTGGGGGGGGTCACAATGCTGGTGGCTTTCCAGAAGGAGTGTGTGGTGTAAATGTCCATGATGGAGGGAAGGGAGACTCCGATGAGCTTCTCAGCTGTCCTCAGTATCCGCTGTAGGATCTTGTGATCAGAGACAGGGCAATTCCCAAACCAGACCATGATGCAGCTGCCAAGAATGCTCTCAGTAGTCTCTCTGTAGAATATAGTGAAGATGGGTGATGGGAGATGGCGTTTCCTCAGCCTGTGTAGGAAGTAGAGATGCTACTGGATTTTCTTTGCTATGGAGCTGGTGTTGAGCGACTAGGTGAGGTTCTCTGCCAGATGAACACCAAGGAATTTGATGCTCTTGATATTTCTCCATGACTGAGCCATCGATGTACAGTGGAGAGTGGTCACTCCGTGTTTTTCTGAAGTCAACAACCATCTCTTTTGTTTTGTCCATATTCAGAGACAGGTTGTTGACTCTACACCAGTCTGATAGCCGTTGCACTTCCTCTCTGTATGCTGACTCATCATTCTTATTGAAGAGACCCACCACAGTCATGTCATCAGCAAACTTGAGCATGTGATTGGAACTGTGAGTTGCTGCACAGTCATGAGTCAGCAGAGTGAACAGCAGTGGACTGAGCACACAGCCCAGGGGGGCAGTGCTCATTATGGTGGTGATGGGAATTCTGCTCCTGATCCGGACTGACTGAGGTCTCTTGGTCAGGAAGTCCAGGATGCAGTTGCAGAGGGAGGTGTTCAGACCCAGCAGGCTCAGCTTTCCAATTAGCTGCTGAGGGATGATTGTATTGAATGCTGAACTGAAGTCTGTGTACAGCATTTGTACATATGCATCTTTATTGTCCAGGTGGCTAAAGGTCAGATGAAGGATGGTGGCTATGGGGTCATCTGTTGACGGAGGTTACGGCAATATGCAAACTGCAGGGGGTCCAGTGAAGGAGGCAGCAGGGTCTTTATGTGCCTCATGACGAGCCTCCTGAAGCACTTCTTAATGATCGATGTGAGTACAATGGGATGGTAGTCATTGAGGCAGGACACTGAAGGCTTCTTTGGCAGGAAGATGATAGTAGTGGTCGTGAAGCACTTTGGAACGATTGTTTTGCTCAGGGAGATGTTGAAAATGTCAGTGAGAACATCTGTCAGCTGGTCTGCGCGTCCGCCAAGCACTTTAATGGGATGTTGTCTGGTCCAGCAGCCTTCCATTGGTTGACTCTGCATAGAGTTTTCCTCACATCAGCTGTGGTCAAACACAGCACCTGGTCAGTGGGAGGAGGGATGGTCTTCCTTGTTGCCACACCGTTTTGTGCCTCAAACCAAGTGTAGAAGCTGTTCTGTGCATCATTGTTGCAGTCAGGTGGTGTTGTCCTGTAGTTTGTGATGGCCTGGATGCCCTGCCACATGCGCCTTGTGTCATTGCTATCCTTTAAGTAGCTGGGGATTTTCAGGGCACGTGCACTTTGCTGCTCTGATGACTCAAGACAGTTTGGCCCTCACTACTGTTAGGGCTACCCTGTCACCTGCTTTGAAGGCAGCATCTCAGGTCCTCAGCAGTGCACGCACCTCTGCAGTAATCTTTTGTTGCTCTGTCATGGCCAAAAGGCAATAGGAATAGACCCAAAAGCAGACTCTTGTGCACTTGGAAAGAAGAAGGCAGGTCTTAATCTGAATAATGGAGGACTGGAGGGAAGAAGCAGATGACAGGAAAAATACAGGAATGGTTAATTAGGGAAAACTCGGAGATTAGAGATCAGCTGTCAAACAAGTGAAAAAAAGGAAAAAGCAGGATAGAGTCCAGAAACACAGCCCCACAATGGGAAAAGAGCTCTCAGTTCAAAAAACAAAGTTCACAAGTTCAAAGAGCTTCCGCATTGGAAGAAATGCACTCACAGTCCCAAATAAGAGGTAAAGAAATCCACAGAAAGAGCAAAGTTACTCCACAGTGTGCAACAAAGGAACAAAAGAATCAAATACAAAACTGGGGGGGAAAGGCAAAAAAACATATCCTGAGGCGAAGACAATCCTGCGCCGAATGAATATCTGAGCAGTATAATGTAGAGTCATGGACGAGCTGATAAGAGACAGGTGTGCTGGCCACAGCATGAGAAAGGCTCAGGGAAAAACCAAGGAATGGAGTAAAAGATCACATCAGGATCTAGACGTTCCTGGCTGGCTCATGACAGTTAACCCCCCCCCCCCCAACGCCTCTGGCTTCTTGTGGTGGAAGACCCTGATGAGTGAGAGGTCCAAGATGAAGCATGCTGGGACCCAACACCTCTCCTCTGGGCCATATCCCTTCCAATCAACTAGGTACTACACCCCCCAATCTCGCCAATAGGCCTTTAGTAACTTCTTGACAGTGTAGGCCTCAGTTCCATTGATGAACCTGGGGGATGGGGGCTGGGATGGAGGGGAGAAGAAGCTGGAGACCAGGGGTCTTAGGAGAGCAAGGGTGAACACGACACATGGACCTTGATGTTTGAATGGGAAGGTTGGCAGTGGATAACGTAACCCTCTGTCTGAGGCAGTCAACTGGGGCTGGTGTGCAGCATTGGTCCACCTTCCTCTTAGATAACTGGCTGGAGTGTAGTTGACAATGCCTGGCACATACCGACACCCTGTGACAATGTCAGATGAAGGCCTGGGCTGAAGGGACAGACACTTCCTCCTCTTGCTCATGAAAGAGTGGTGGCTGGTACCTGAGACAACACTGGAATGGGGTCAATCCAGTCAAGGATGATGGAAAGCTATTGTGTGCATACTCAATCCAAGGCAAGGCCTGACCCCAGGAGGATACATTGTCTGAGGTCAAGCATCATAGGGTGACCTCTAGGCTCTAATTGGTACGCTCAGTATGACCATTAATCTGAGGGTGGTAACCTAACGAAAGGCTAGGGGTGGCTCCAATTAATTTACAGAACTCTTTCCAAAAGTGAGCAGAAAACTGAGGACCTCTGTCAGATACGATGTCTAGTGGCAGGCTGTGGATCCTGAAAACATGGTTAATAAGGAGCTCAGCAATCTCTTTAGCACATAACATCTTGGGGAATGGGACAAAATTAGCTGCTTTAGAGAAACAATCAACAATAGTTAGAATACAGTTATTACCCTTGGAACTGGGGAGACCGGTGATGAAATCCACAGCAACATGGGACCAGTAACAATGAGGGATTGAGTAGCGGTCTTAATAGTCCAGGCATGGGCTGGTTACCAGTCTTGCTTCTGGAACACAAGTCGCAGGCTGCCATAAAAGTCTTGACATCCTGCCACATTGTAGGCCACCAGAAGTGTTGCCTGATAACAAAGAGGCCACCCCAGGGTGACAAGCAAGAAGAGAACTGTGCCCCCACTGAAGCACCTGAGAGTGTACACCAATGGGCACAAACAGAATATTAGTTGGTCCATTAACTTGGCCTGGAATGCTGGCCAGAGCCTCCTGGACAACCTTCTTGATGTCGAATCAGGCAGCAGCCACAAGGCATTGGGCAGGAAGGATCAGTTCTGTGGCATCTTCCTGAGAGTTAGGTGAAAACTGTCTGGAAAGGGCATCTGGTTTGGCATTCTTGGAGCCCAGTCTGAAGGAAAACACAAGGTTAAAGCATGAAAAGAATAAGGACCACCTGGCCTGGCATGAATAAAGTCGCTTGGCAGACTTGATGTACTCAAGGTTCTTATGGTCAGTCCATATGATAAAAGGGGTCTCCGTCCCCTCTAATCAATGTTTCCATTCCTCCAGGGCCAACTTGATAGCCAAGAGATCTCAATCACTTATGCTATAGTTGCACTCAGCTGGAGTCAAGCGATGCGAGAAGAACACACAGGAGTGCATCTTGTCATCCTTAGATGATCTCTGGGATAGGACTGCCCCTACTCAAATGTAGGAAGCATCCACCTCAAGCATGAACTGAGTGGTAGGGTCTGGGATGATAAGTACAGGAGCAGTGGAAAGCTTTCTTTTGAGGGATTTGAAAGCTTTCTCAGCGTGGGTGCTTGGAGGATGTGAGTTCTGTAAGAGGGGCAGTGATTAAGCTATAATTCCTGATAAACCTCAGATAAAAATTTGCAAACCCCAAGAAGCATTGCAGCTCCCTGCAAGAGGAGGGAGTGGGCCAGTATGAGACTGCTTTAACCTTGTCCAGGTCCACTTGGACCTTACCTGGGGAGATGATGAAACCCAGAATTGAGATTGTGTACTTATGGAACTCACATTTCTCTGCTTTAGCAAAAAGTTGATTTTCTAGTAGCTGCTGAAGAACCTGTCTGATGTGGGACTGGTGAGCTTCGACTGTGGGAGAAAAGATCAAGATGTTCTTGAGGTATATGAAGATGAACTGACTGATGAAAACTTGTAATATGCTTTACCAGTGCTTGGATGACCACTGGTGCATTAATGAGGCTGACAGATAAGACCAAGTATTTGTAGTGGCCGGTGGGCATATTGAAGGCCATCTTGCACTCCCCCCCCCATGTATATCAAGTGATGGGCATTGTGGAGATCCAGCTTGGAGGAAAAATTGGGCCCCCTGCAGCAGCTCAAAGGCCATGGACATGAGAGGAAACAGGTAGCAATTCTTAATGGTGATCTGATTTCAGCCTCAATAATCAATGCATGGCTTGAGAGACTTGTCCTTCTTGACCACGAAAAAGAAACCAGCTCCCACTGGAGATGATGGGGCAAATGATGCCAGCCGCAAGAGATTCAGATATATACTTGTCCATTGTCTCTCTCTCGGGGGGGAATAAATGTGACCCCTGAGGGGGAGGGGTACCAGGAAGCAGGTGAATAGCACAATCATAAGGTTGATGAAGAGGGACAGAGGTGGCCCGGGCCTTACTGAACACCCGACTAAGGTCCTGGTATTCCACGGGGACATTAGAAAGGTCGATGGACTCATCAGGGCTGGAGACTTGGGTGGAGACGGGAATCTTGGCAGAGGACAGGTAGGTGACCAAGCAGCAGGTGCTCCAAGAGAGGACTGTACCATTACTCCAATTCAGGTGGAGATTATGCAGGCACAACCAAGGAAGACCAAGAACAATAGACTCATGACAAGAGTCAAGACTGAGTTTGGTGCTGTTGAGTGCCCTGGTGGTTAGAAGGTAGCCTAAAATCCATAGGTTGACCCCCAGCTCTTCTGCAAAGGAGGTTCTGATAAAGTTTTCATCTGCCCCAGAGTCAATGAGCACCTTTAACTGGGTAATTGCTGTTCTGAAAGATGATCTTAGCAGGAAGCACTGGCCTCTCGGCAGGGGAAGACTGCATCAGTACACCCACCTGAATCCCTGCTGCTACTGGTAGGCAGGCCCTTTTGAAAGGCAATGAGAGACACACAGTAGAAGCAGGACCTGGTCTCATGGCAGCACCTTCTCTCCTCAAGGGTGATTCAGGTTCTGCCTCAGTCCACGGACTCTGGTTCAGGGGAAGCAGTGGCCTCAAACAAGGAAGTAATATCCTTAAGTTCAAAACTGAGGTTCCTTCTCAGGCTCCGTTGGCATAACTGGGTATCCACCCAACCAGCTAGGTCCACAAGGATGTCCAAAGTCTCAGGAAGGTCATGAGGAGTGATCTCATCCAATACAGAGTTGTTTAGTCCATGACAAAATGTGTCATACAAGGCACTGACTTTCCAGTCCACAGCTGCAGCCAAGGTACGAAACTCAATTGCATAGTCATAAACCAGCTGGCTGCCCTGCATGAGCCTCATTAGTTGCTTGGCTGCCTCCTTGTCCATGGGTGACCAGTTGAAAACCTTTTGCATCTACTCAGAGAATTCCTTGTAACTCGAACAGCAAGGGGATCCAGTGTCCCAGACTGTTGTTCCCACTCTTGAGACCTTCCAGTCAGAAATGTGATGACATAGGCGACTCGAGAGCTCTCGGAAAGTAAAGCAGAGGCCTGGAGTTCCATTGACAAGGAGCACTGGCATAGTAATGAGTGACAGGCTCCCCATTGTAAGGCTGTGGGGCAGGCAGATGTGGCTCTTGGATGGGGTTGTGGAGCTGGAATGACTGTTGGAGCGATGGGTGAGCTGACTGGCACAGGTGCCAGTTGACTGGAGATGGTATTCTGAATACTTTCCATCTGAGAGGAGAGTTTCTGTAAGGTGTCTGTGATGGCCATCAAGCTCTGATGGACAGCCACAATCTCCTGCTGGTGATAATCCAGAATAGATCCTTGTTTGGTCAAAGCAGCTCTAACTGTTTCAAAGTCTGCTGGGTCCATTCCTCTGGCAGGATTGTTCTGTCATGGCCAAAAGGCAATATGAGTAGACTAGACCCAAAAGCAGACTCACGTGCACTTGGAGAGAAGAAGGCAGGTCTTAATCCAGGAAGGGACTGCCAACCATGGGCGCTGTGTGAGACGGCTGCCTCTCCAGTAGCTCTGTAGTTTTTAGCTCTTTAAACCTCTTTTTTTCCACCATTTTTACTTTTTTGCTCTTCTTACGAAGACATAGTGTGTTTAACTATATAACATGGATATATTTAACTTTAACACGCAACCAGGAGCCAGTTTTCTCACTTATTCGAGAGAGGAGCTGCTGGCCCTGAAAACAATGGG
>JAODOC010084041.1:0-16791 GCA_027575955.1 Nemapteryx nenga | reverse complement strand
TTAATTTTGAAACAAATATGGTTGAAATAAATTTATGGGGATATATAGTGTAATGTATTAAACCATAATGTAATATTATGCATAATATGTCCTAAACCATAGTGTTGAGTTATGCATATTATGCACTATACCATAGCAAATAAATGGGAGATGAGACATTCTTAACATCAGAAAATAGTTTAGTTGAGAATCCTGGCTTTGGGAGTCAGGGGCGGGAGTTAGAGTCTTCCTTTTCTGGCGCTAGGAGGGGGTTTAGCCCTCGATCTCCGGATTACAAGACCGGTGCTTTGGGTCTAAGCTACTAGGGCAGGTGAGATTGAGGGATTTGTTTTCTAATCAACTTGCTAGTGGGTTTAGAATTAAGAAGAGGGAGAAGTATAGGATAGAGGCGACTTGTCCGATGATGATAAATGGGTCTTCTACTGGTATGCCGCCGATTCAGGTTAGGATGAAGACGTCTGCTACGAGGATTCAGAATAGGAGTTGGGAGAGGGGGCGGAAGGTAAGTCCTTGTTGTTTTGAAATGTGTAGTATTGGGACAACTATAAGTACTAGGATGGAGAATAGTAGTGCTAGGACGCCCCCTAGTTTGTTGGGGATTGATCGTAGGATGGCGTATGCAAAGAGGAAGTATCATTCTGGCTTGATGTGGGGGGGAGTTACAAGGGGGTTAGCTGGAGTGAAGTTTTCTGGGTCTCCGAGGAGGTTGGGTGAAAAGAGGGATAGGAATGTGAGGGCTGATAGGAGGATGATGAAGCCCAAAATATCTTTATAGGAGAAGTAGGGGTGGAAGGGGATTTTATCTGCGTCAGAGTTTAGTCCAATTGGGTTGTTGGAGCCTGTTTCGTGCAAGAAGAGGGCGTGTAGTAGTGTGGCTGCGACAATTGCGAATGGAAGTAGGAAATGGAATGCAAAGAATCGTGTTAGTGTGGCATTGTCGACGGAGAAGCCGCCTCAGATTCACTGGACTAGTGCATCTCCTACGTAGGGTACGGCAGATAGGAGATTTGTGATTACTGTAGCACCTCAAAATGATATTTGCCCTCATGGTAGGACGTAGCCTACGAATGCAGTTATTATTACTAGTAGTAGCAGGACTACCCCAATATTTCAGGTTTCTTTGTAGAGGTATGAGCCATAGTATAGTCCTCGCCCAATATGTAAGTAAATACAGATGAAGAAAAATGAGGCTCCGTTGGCGTGCAGGTTGCGGATAATTCATCCGTAGTTAACGTCTCGGCAGATGTGGGCTACGGATGAGAAAGCAGTGGAGATGTCCGAGGTATAGTGTATGGCTAGGAATAGTCCTGTTATGATTTGCATGGCGAGGCAGAGCAGTAATAGGGAGCCAAAGTTTCATCATGCGGAGATATTGGAGGGGGCAGGGAGGTCAATTAGAGCATCGTTGGCAATTTTGAGTAGGGGGTGGGTTTTTCGGGTGATCATGGTTCTTATAGTTGAATAACAACGATGGGTTTTCAAGTCATTAGTCCTGGTTAAAATCCGGGTGAGAATTATGATGTATTTTATTAATTTGCTTTTGTTAGGCCTGGTGGTTGGGTTAGTGGGGGTTGCTTCTAATCCTGCGCCTTATTTTGCTGCTTTAGGATTGGCTGTGGCGGCAGGAGTGGGGTGTGGGGTTTTGGTGGGCCATGGTGGGTCGTTAGTTGGTTTAATATTGTTTTTGATTTATTTGGGAGGAATGCTGGTGGTATTTGCGTATTCAGCGGCTTTGGCTGCTGAGCCTTTCCCTGAGACATGGGGGGCAGGGTCGGTTAAGGCTTATGTTTTGGTGTATTTGGTTGGAGTGGGGGTTGCGGTGTGATGGTTTTGGGGTAGTTATGGGGGTTGAGTTGTGGATGAGTTTAAAGAGTTTATGATGGTGCGTTGTGATGTGGGCGGGGTTTCTTTAATGTATTCTGTTGGTGGGGGAATGTTAATTGTGTGTGCTTGGGTGTTATTGTTATGTCTTTTTGTGGTGTTGGAGCTTACACGGGGCTTAGGTCGGGGAGCGCTTCGAGCTGTTTAAATTGTGGTTAATAGGGCGATGATTAGGATTGTTGAGATTAGGTAGATGGATAAATAAATTTTGACGATGTTGGTGTTAATATTATCAAATATAGAGGAGAGTGAGTGGTGGAGGGGGTGGAGTCCTTTAGGTCCTATTTCTAATCATTGTCGGTCTAGGCTAGTAGCCTGTTTTCCTAAGGTGAGGTTAAATTTTGGGAGGAAACGATGGATGATGGGTGGAAAGAATCCTAGCATGTTGGAGAAGCTGTGCGGTATCATGTATGGGGTGATTTTAATTTGTTTGGAAGCTGTTGTGGCTAGAGCCAGGGCAATGATAAGTCCTGTAATTGTTACTGTAAGTGCGGCTAGTTTGAGGGAGGTGGGTATTGTTATAATGGGTGTTTTGGATGGGAGGAAGTAGGAGGTGATGATTAGACCTGCAATTATACTTCCTCAAGCTAGGCGTTCAATTGATGCAGTGACTGCGGGGTTGTTTTCGTTGATAGGGGAGAGGGAGGAGAATCGGGGGGAGCCTATGACTACGAAGAAAACAATTCGTAGGCTGTAGACTGCTGTGAAAGAGGTGGCAATTAGTGTTAGGGCAAGGGCTCAGGCGTTTAGGTGGGAGGTGTTAAGGGCTTCAATAATTGCGTCTTTTGAGAAGAAGCCTGCTAGGAAGGGCATGCCTGTGAGTGCAAGGCTTCCAATAATTAGGCAGGAGGAGGTGAGTGGTAGTAGTTTGTGCAGCCCTCCTATTTTTCGGATATCTTGTTCATCGTTAAGGCTATGGATAATTGAGCCGGAGCATAGGAATAGTATGGCTTTAAAGAAGGCGTGAGTGCAGATGTGTAGGAAGGCTAGTTGGGGCTGGTTGAGGCCGATGGTAACTATTATAAGGCCGAGTTGGCTTGATGTTGAGAATGCTACGATTTTTTTGATGTCGTTTTGGGTTAGGGCACAGGCAGCGGTGAAGAGAGTTGTTAGGGCTCCTAGGCAGAGGCAAATAGTTAGGATTAGTTGGTTGTTTTCTATCAGGGGGTGTAGACGGATAAGGAGGAAGATGCCTGCGACTACTATGGTGCTTGAGTGGAGTAGGGCTGAGACGGGGGTTGGGCCTTCTATTGCGGAGGGGAGTCAAGGGTGAAGGCCAAATTGGGCGGATTTTCCAGTGGCAGCGAGGATAATGCCAAGTAGGGGGAGGGTTATGTCTAGTTCTTTGGAGAGTAGGAAGACTTGTGGGATTTCTCATGAGTTTAGGTTTATTGCGATTCAGGCAATAGCTAAGATTAAGCCGATATCTCCAACTCGGTTGTAGATTACTGCTTGGAGGGCTGCTGTGTTAGCATCGGCTCGGCCATGTCATCATCCAATTAGGAGGAAGGATATGATGCCTACTCCTTCTCAGCCAATAAATAGTTGAAATAAATTGTTAGCAGTTACTAGGATAATTATGGCTACTAAGAATAGGAGTAAGTATTTAAAAAATCGGTTTAAGTATGGATCAGAGTGTATGTATCATGATGCGAATTCTAGGATTGATCATGTGACATATAGGGCGATAGGGGTGAAGATTAGGGAGTAGTGGTCAAATTTAAAGCTGATGTTGATATCAAAGTTCATGATATTTATTCAGTGTCAGGTAGTAATAATGTTTTCTGCTCCTTGGTCTAGAAAGATAATTAGTGGGATGATATTGATGAAAAAGGCGGTGGATACTGCGTTTTTAGCGTGCTTGAGGGCTCAGTTTTGGTTTAAAGGGGAGGGTGTTAGTGTTATTAGTAGGGGCCAGATTAGGACTGTTAGGGTTAAGAGAAGAGTAGTAATTATAATAGTGTTTACCATAGCTGCTACTTGGAGTTGCACCAAGAGTTTTTGGTTCCTAAGACCAATGGATGGACTATTATCCTTTAGAAGCGAGCTGGGCGAATGAGCCACGGAGTTTAACCGTGGGTATAGGGATTAGCAGTCCTTATTGCTTCAGGCCTCTTTCGGTGGATAAGGGGATTTTAACCTCTATTTTTAGAACCACAATCTAATGTTTTGTGTTAAACTATATCTACAATATCATCAGCCTCATATGATTTCTGGCTTTGTAATTAGAAGGATGACTGGAAGGAGGTGGAGGGCTATGAGGAGGTGTTCTCGTGTGTGGAAGGGTTGGAGGTTGCTGATATGTTGTGGTAGGGGGCCCCGTTGAGTTATCAGGAATAGGTAAAGGGAGTAGGCGGCAGTGATTAAGGTTCCTGCTCCGGTAAGAGCCAGAGTTCAAGGGGATCAGTTGAATATTGCTGTAATAATTACTAATTCTCCCATTAGATTGGGAAGGGGAGGTAGGGCTAGGTTTGCTAGATTTGAAATGAATCATCAAGTAGCGGTGAGAGGAAAGATGATTTGTAGGCCGCGGGCTAGGACTATTGTTCGGGAGTGGGTTCGCTCGTAGGTGGTGTTGGCTAGGCAGAAGAGGGCGGAGGAGACTAAGCCGTGGGCAATTATTAGTACTAGAGCTCCGGTAAATCCTCATGGTGTTTGAATTAGAATTCCTCCGGCTACTAGGCCTATGTGGCTGACAGATGAGTAGGCAATTAGTGATTTTAAGTCTGTTTGTCGGAGGCAGATGGAGCCTGTCATAATGACTCCTCAGAGGGCTAAGGCTATAATTGGGTAGATTATGTCTTTAGACAGGGGGTCTAGAATTACTATTATGCGCATTATACCGTAGCCTCCAAGTTTTAGCAGGATGGCTGCTAGGACTATCGATCCTGCTACTGGGGCTTCTACGTGGGCTTTTGGAAGTCAGAGATGGACTCCGTAGAGGGGTATTTTTACTAGAAAAGCAATTAGACAGCCTGCCCATCAGATTTTATCTCCTCAGGAGGTGAGAATAAGTGGTTGTGAGTATTGGAGGATGAGTATTGAGAGGGTTCCTGTGTTTTGATGTAGAAGAAGGAGGGCTACCAGTAAAGGAAGGGATCCTGCTAGGGTATAAAATAAAAAGTAGGTTCCCGCGCTTAGGCGTTCGGTTTGGTTACCTCATCGAGTGATAATAATTAGGGTTGGGATGAGGGTTGCTTCAAATATTACATAGAATATAATAATTTCGGTGGCGCCGAATGCCATAATTAGGAAGGTTTGAAGAGAAGTTAGTAGGGTGATGTAGGTTCGTTGGCGATTAATAGGTTCTATTTTGACGTGGTTTTGACTGGCTAGGATTATTAGGGGGAGCAGTCAGCAGGTGAGTACAAGTAGGGGGGTCGATAAAGGATCTGTGCCTAGGTATGGGCTTGAAGAGGCTCAGCCTGTTTCTAGTGGCCATTTAATTCAGGTGAGGCTAGTTAAAGCAATAATGAGGCTTTGGAAGGTTGTAACAGTTCAAAGTCATTTTGGAGGGGATAATCAGATTGTGGGGAATAGTATAATTGTTGGTATGAGGATTTTTAGCATTGTAGTAGATTTAGGGCTTGTAGGCGGTCTGTTCCGTGGGTCCGGGCTGTGGCGACCAGTAGGGCTAGCCCTGCTCCAGCTTCACAGGCTGAGAAGGCTAGTAGTAGGATGGGGGCTGCGGAAAAGGCAGTTGCTTCTAATTGTAGAGCTCATATAGCTAGGGCAATGAATAGGGATAATATTATTCCTTCTAGGCATAGGAGGGCTGACAAGAGGTGGGTGCGGTGGAATGCTAGGCCTATTAGTCCTAAAGTGAATGCTGAGGTAAAGCTGAAGTATGCTGGTGTCATAAGGGGATCACGGATTTGAACCGTGGTTTTCTGAGCCGAAATCAGAGGTCTTGTGCTTGGACTAATCTCCTATTCGGCCCATTCTAAGCCTCCTTGTATTCATTCATAAATTAAGCCTAGTGTGAGGAGAATTAGAATAGTTGCGGCTCATAGGAGGGTGTAGGTGGGGTTTGGAAGTTGGTTGCCTCAGGGTAGTGGGAGGAGTAGGGCAATTTCTAAATCAAATAGTAAAAATAGAATGGCGATGAGAAAAAAGCGTAAGGAGAAGGGTAGGCGTGCTGACCCTAAGGGGTCAAAGCCACATTCGTATGGGGAGAGTTTTTCTGCGTCAGGATTTATTTGGGGGAGTCAAAATGATACTAGGGCAAGGACTAGGGAGAGGGCAGTAGAGATGAGGAAAATAATTATGACTAGGTTCATTATCTTTCCTTGGGGTTTAACCAAGGCTAGGTGATTGGAAGTCACTCGTACTAATTTGATACTAGAAAGATATGATCCTCATCAGTAAATAGAGACATATAGGAATAATCATACAACATCTACAAAATGTCAGTATCAGGCGGCTGCTTCGAAGCCAAAATGGTGTTGTGATGTAAAGTGGTATTGGATTTGACGGAGTAGGCAGATAGCAAGGAAGGTTGAGCCAATAATAACGTGTAGGCCGTGGAAGCCGGTTGCTACAAAGAAGGTTGAGCCATAGACTCCGTCGGCGATGGTGAATGGGGCTTCATAGTACTCCATTGCTTGAAGGGCAGTAAAGTAAAAGCCTAGTAGGATAGTCAGTGTGAGGGATTGGATTGCTTGTTTGCGTTCTCCTTCTATAAGGCTGTGGTGTGATCATGTTACTGTTACACCGGATGCTAGTAGGACAGCGGTGTTGAGGAGTGGCACTTCAAAGGGGTCTAGTGGGACAATCCCTGTTGGGGGTCAGCAGCCTCCTAGTTCTGGAGTGGGGGCAAGGCTGGAGTGATAGAAGGCTCAGAAAAATCCTAGGAAGAAGAAGACTTCTGAGGTAATAAAGAGGATTATTCCGTATCGGAGGCCTTTTTGTACTGGTGGGGTGTGGTGGCCTTGGAAGGTGCCTTCTCGGATAATATCTCGCCATCATTGGTATATAGTGAGTAGGAGGAGTATTAGTCCCAATGTTAGTAGGATTGTTGAGTGAAAGTGAAATCAGATTGCTAAACCAGATGTTATTAGGAGAGCAGCTACTGCGCCGGTGAGAGGCCATGGGCTTGGGTCAACCATGTGATATGCGTGTGCTTGGTGGGCCATTAGACGTTTTCTTGTAGATAGAGGCTTAATAGTAGTACGAATACATAAGCTTGGATAAAGGCTACTGCGATTTCTAGGAGGGTTAAGAGTACTAGTAGGATGGCAGTGAATGTTGCTACTGTAGTCATAAGGGGTATTAGTGTAATTGTTGCAGTTGAGATTAATTGAATTAACAAGTGGCCGGCTGTAAGGTTGGCTGTAAGTCGTACACCTAGTGCGAGGGGTCGGATAAATAAGCTAATAGTTTCAATAATGATTAGGACTGGGATTAGTGGGGTGGGGGTTCCTTCAGGAAGGAGGTGGCCTAGGGCTACTGTAGGTTGATTTCGTATCCCAATGATAATTGTGGCTAGTCAGAGTGGGACGGCTAGGCCTATATTTAGAGATAATTGGGTTGTAGGTGTGAATGTATATGGTAGAAGCCCTAGCATGTTTAATGTGAGGATAAAAATTATTAGGGAGGTAAGGATTATTGCTCATTTATGTCCACCAGGGTTTAGAGGGGTGAGTAACTGTTGTGTGAAGGTTTTAATAAATCAACTTTGGATGGAGATTAGTCGGTTATTTAGGTAGCGGCTGGTGGGGGATGGGACTAGGATTCAGGGGAGAGTTAGTGAGATAGCGATTAGGGGGATGCCTAGGTGTGTGGGGCTTATAAATTGATCAAATAGGTTTAGTGCCATGGTCAGTTTCAAGTGTCTGTTTTAAGGTTTTCGGTGCTTAGTGCTGTGATATCATTTGTAAAGGTGTGGCTTAGGACTTTAGGGGGAATTACTGTTAGAAAAATTAGTCATGAGAATACAAGAATGGCAAGTCATGGGGCTGGATTTAATTGTGGCATGTCACTAGAGGTGGTTGGGGGTCACCAATCTTTAGCTTAAAAGGCTAATGCTAATCCCAGTTTAGCTTCCTAGTGAGGCGTCTTCAAGTATTAGGGAGGATCAATTTTCAAAGTGTTCTAGGGGGACGGCTTCTACAACAATTGGTATGAAGCTGTGGTTGGCACCACAGATTTCGGAGCACTGCCCGTAGAATACTCCAGGGCGGGAGGTGATGAAGGATGTTTGGTTTAATCGTCCTGGGACAGCGTCTATTTTGATTCCTAGTGCTGGTACGGCTCAGGAGTGGAGGACATCTTCGGCTGATACTAAGACTCGGATGGGGGATTCTATTGGGATAACTATTCGGTGGTCTGTTTCAAGTAATCGGAATTGTCCAGGGGAGAGGTCTTGTGTGGGAACTATATATGAGTCAAAGGCTAGGTTTTCATAATCGGTGTACTCGTAGCTTCAGTATCATTGATGGCCTATAGCTTTTACGGTGAGGTGGGGGTCATTAACTTCGTCTATTAGGTACAGGATTCGTAGGGATGGGAGGGCAATTAGGATAAGGATAACTGCTGGGAGGATTGTTCAAATAATCTCGATTTCTTGTGAGTCTAAGATGTATTTATTAGTGAGTTTAGTTGTAACTATTACAACAATAATATATAGGACTAGGGTGCTAATTAGGAAAACAATTATTAAGGCATGGTCATGGAAGTGTAGAAGCTCTTCTATTACAGGGGAGGCCGCGTCTTGGAATCCTAGTTGTGAGGGATGTGCCATTAAGCCCTTGGGCTTAAAGTACGCAGGAGTCTAACCTACAATTCTGTCTCGACAAGGCAGGGTAATGTTTTTACTAGTACCTTATAGAAGAAAGTGGCAGAGGGGTTATGTGGCTGGCTTGAAACTAGTTTACGGGGGTTCGAATCCCTCCTTTCTCGTTAGTTAGTTTTTACTTGTACAAAGGCGGGCTCTTCAAATGTGTGGTAGGGGGGCGGACACCCGTGTAGTCATTCTGCGTTTGTGGAAGTTAATTCAACTGAGAGGACTTCTCGTTTAGCAGTAAATGCTTCTCATAAAATATATAGGAATATTACAACTGCTACTAGGGAGATTAAAGAACCGATTGATGAAATAATGTTTCATAATGAGTAGGCGTCTGGGTAGTCTGAGTATCGTCGTGGCATTCCGGCTAGTCCTAAGAAGTGTTGGGGGAAAAAGGTTAAATTAACACCTAGGAACATTGTTCCGAAGTGAATTTTTGTTCAGGTGTCATGTATTGTGTAGCCTGTGAAAAGGGGGAATCAGTGAACGAAGGCTCCTATGATAGCAAACACAGCTCCCATTGATAGGACGTAGTGGAAGTGGGCTACTACATAATATGTGTCGTGTAGCACAATATCTAGGGATGAGTTGGCTAGAACAATTCCAGTTAGTCCTCCGACTGTGAAGAGGAAGATAAAGCCAAGTGCTCATAGTAGGGGGGTTTCTCATTTAATTGAGCCTCCGTGTAGTGTGGCGAGTCAGCTAAAGACTTTTACTCCGGTTGGGATGGCAATAATTATTGTTGCAGATGTAAAGTATGCTCGGGTGTCTACGTCCATCCCTACTGTAAACATATGATGGGCTCATACGATGAAGCCTAGGAGACCAATGGCTATCATGGCCCACACTATTCCTATATAACCGAATGGTTCTTTTTTACCTGCATAGTAGGCCACAATGTGGGAAATTATTCCAAATCCTGGTAAAATGAGGATGTATACTTCTGGGTGGCCAAAGAATCAGAAGAGATGCTGGTAGAGGATTGGGTCTCCCCCTCCTGCGGGGTCAAAGAAAGTGGTGTTAAGGTTTCGGTCTGTCAATAGTATAGTGATGCCGGCAGCAAGAACTGGGAGGGAAAGAAGTAAGAGTACAGCAGTAATTAGAATGGCTCAAACAAATAAAGGTGTTTGATATTGTGAGATAGCTGGAGGTTTCATGTTAATGATAGTTGTGATGAAGTTGATGGCCCCCAGAATTGATGAGACTCCTGCTAGGTGGAGGGAAAAAATAGTAAGGTCTACGGAAGCTCCTGCGTGTGCGAGGTTTCCAGCAAGGGGGGGATATACAGTTCACCCTGTTCCTGCCCCTGCTTCAACCCCTGATGAGGCAAGGAGAAGTAGGAAGGATGGGGGGAGGAGCCAGAAGCTTATATTATTCATTCGGGGGAATGCCATGTCGGGGGCTCCAATTATTAGGGGAACAAGTCAGTTTCCAAAGCCTCCGATCATGATTGGTATCACTATAAAGAAAATTATTACGAAAGCGTGGGCAGTGACGATAACGTTATAGATTTGGTCATCGCCCAGAAGGGCGCCGGGTTGGGCTAGTTCTGCCCGGATTAGCAGGCTAAGGGCGGTTCCAACTATC
Organism: Nemapteryx nenga; assembly: GCA_027575955.1. Classification (NCBI taxonomy): domain Eukaryota; kingdom Metazoa; phylum Chordata; class Actinopteri; order Siluriformes; family Ariidae; genus Nemapteryx; species Nemapteryx nenga. The sequence continues at coordinate 6,539 of JAODOC010084041.1, read as the reverse complement.
CCGGCCCAGGCACCAAACACTAGGTAGAGGGTGCCAATGTCTTTGTGGTTGGTTGAGAAAAATCAGCGTGTGATTGTCACAGGTAGGATGGCCGAGAGTCAGGCGATGGATTGTAGCTCCATGAACAAAGGTTTAAATCCTTTTCCTATCACAGCCCTGTGGTGTATAACATGTTGGATTGCAAATCCAAAGATGCAGGCTAATTGCCCGCCGGGGCTTTCCCCGCCTTTTTGGCGGGAGGCGGGGGAAGTAGATGAATGCTCGCTGGTTTGAGTGCCTAGCTGTTAACTAGGAGTTTGTAGGATCGAGGCCTTCTCATCTAGTAAGGCTTTAGCTTAATTAAAGTGTCTGGGTTGCATTCAGAAGATGTGGGATAGAGTCCTGCAAGTCTTATTCAGAGATTAGGAGATTTTCACTCCTACTTAAAGCTTTGAAGGCTTTTGGTCTGCTGTTATCCTAAATCTCTAGTTGATTAGTGTTTGGGCTAGGGGGGTTAGTGGGAGGAGTAAGAGGGTTAGGGATGTGGCAGTGGCTAGGAGGGCTGTGTTTTGTGTGGTTGGAAGACGTCAGGGGGTTAAGGAGTTGTTTGTGTTTGGTGAGATTGTGAGGGTTATAGCGTAGCATAGTCGTAGGTAGAAGTAAAGGCTTAGTAGGGCGCTGAGTGCTATAATGGTTGCGGTTAGGGGGAGGCCTTGGGCGGCGAATTCTTGTAAAATTAGTCATTTTGGTATGAATCCTGTTAGGGGAGGGAGGCCTCCTAGGGATAGTAGGGTAAGGGCGGCAGTGGTTGTGATGATGGGGGCTTTGGGCCAGGTTATTGCTAGTGTGTTGATTTTTGTAGCGGATAATAGTTTGAATGTTAGGAAGGCTGCAGAGGTTATTATGATGTATAGGAGTAGGGTTAAGATAGTTAGTTGGGGTTTGAATTGAACGATGATGATTATTCAGCCTAGGTGGGCGATGGATGAGTAGGCTAGGATTTTTCGTAGTTGGGTTTGATTGAGGCCTCCTCAGCCGCCGATGAGTGCGGATAGTAGGCCGAGGGCGGTTAGTAGCTGGGGGTGGGTTGTCTGGGCTGTTTGAATGATTAGTGCGAAGGGTGCTAGTTTTTGTCAGGTGGCTATGATTAGTCCTGTGGAAAGGTCTAGTCCTTGCATGACTGGGGGCATTCAAAAGTGTATAGGGGCTAGCCCAATTTTTAGTGCTAGTGCCATGGTAATTAATATGATTGCAATGGGGTGGTTTAGGTAAAAGATATTTCATTCTCCTGTGGTTCAAGCGTTGATTGTGCTAGCAAATAGGATTGTGGCTGCGGCAGTGGCTTGGGCTAGAAAATACTTAGTGGTTGCTTCTACGGCTCGTGGGTGGTGGTGTTGGGCTATTAGTGGTAGGATTGCTAGTGTGTTGATTTCAAGACCTATCCAGGCTAGGAGTCAGTGGGAGCTTATGAATGTTAGGGCTGTGCCTAGACCTAGGCTTGATAGTAGGATTGTTAGGATATAGGGGCTCATTGGTAAGAGAAGGGGTTTAACCTACATTTTTGGGGTATGGGCCCAAAAGCTTAATTTAGCTGATCTTACTAGAAAGTGGTGTAATGGAAGCACTTGGGGTTTTGATCTCCATAATGAGGGTTCGAATCCCTTCTTTCTAAGGAGCTGGGAGGATTTTAGCCTCCGTAAATCACTCTATCAAAGTGGTCCTTGGGCATTCGGGCACAGTTCCTTTATAATTGTGGGGGCAGGCCCATAAATGCGATTGGTAGGGCGGCGTGTCATAAAATTAGGGCGAGGGCTATGGGTAGGAAGTTTTTTCATACTAGATGTATGAGTTGGTCGTATCGGAAGCGGGGGTAGGAGGCACGTACTCATAAAAATAGTAGGGATAGTAGTGCGGCTTTCATTATGATGTTGATGGAGGCAAGTTCTGGGGTGGTTGGAGTATAGGTTGCGCCTAGGAATAGAATGGTGGATAGTGTATTTATGAGGAGGATGTTGGCATATTCGGCTAGGAAAAATAGTGCGAAAGGGCCTCCTGCGTATTCTACATTAAACCCGGATACTAGCTCTGATTCTCCTTCTGTGAGGTCAAATGGGGCTCGATTTGTTTCGGCTAGGGTTGAGATGTACCATATGGCGGCTAGGGGTCAGGCTGGAAGAAGCAGTCAGACTGTTTCTTGAGTTGTGTTAAATATTTGTAGGGTGAAACCTCCGGTAAAGATAATAATGGATAATAAGATTAGGCCTAGGCTAACCTCATAGGAAATGGTTTGGGCGACTGCTCGTAGAGCGCCCATTAGGGCGTATTTTGAATTGGAGGCCCATCCTGAGCCTAGGATGGAGTAGACTGCTAGGCTTGAAAGAGCTAAGATAAATAGTATGCCGAGGTTCAAATCAATAGTGGGGTGGGGCAGGGGTATGGGAGCTCATAGTGTAAGGGCTAGGGTGAGAGCTAGTATGGGGGTGGCGAGGAATAGAAATGGGGAGGAGGTAGAGGGGCGCAGAGGTTCTTTAATGAATAGTTTAACACCATCTGCGATTGGTTGCAGGAGTCCATAGGGGCCTACTACGTTGGGGCCTTTGCGTAGTTGTATATATCCTAAAACTTTTCGTTCAAGGAGGGTTAGGAAGGCGACTGCTAGGAGGATGGGGATGATGTAGGCTAAGGGGTTGATTAGGTGTGTAATTAGTAGGGTTATCATAAATTAAGAGGAGGATTTGAACCTCCGATAGAAAGGGCTTAGGCCTTTTGCAATTACCGGGCTCTGCCATCTTAATAATCTTATCTTGACGGATGGGGTATGCCCTCCCTTTAGTTAATTAAGTTGTTGTCATTAAGTTGGGGTGGGGCGTATTGGTAATATGGGCCCCCTTTTTCCGGTCCTTTCGTACTGGGAAGAGTGGCATTACAGATAGAAACTGACCTGGATTGCTCCGGTCTGAACTCAGATCACGTAGGACTTTAATCGTTGAACAAACGAACCCTTAATAGCGGCTGCACCATTAGGATGTCCTGATCCAACATCGAGGTCGTAAACCCCCTTGTCGATATGGACTCTGAAAGGGGATTGCGCTGTTATCCCTAGGGTAACTTGGTCCGTTGGTCGGCGGGTGGCCGGATCTTTATGGTCAGAGGTTCTGTGACTTAGAGATGTCTTTCTTAGTTCTGGAGGTGGGTCCAGTCCTCATGGGAGCTTTGTTTTCTCCCGCGGTCGCCCCAACAAAAGATTAGGATCAGGTGTTATTTGGTTTAACTTGGTGAGTTCTTGACATAATTGATCTGGAGTCTTAAGCTCCAAAGGGTCTTCTCGTCTTGTATTATTATGTCCGCTTCTGCACGGGCAGATCAATTTCATTGACTTAAAAAGGGAGACAGCTAAGCCCTCGTTCTACCATTCATACAGGTCTTCATTTAAAAGACAAGTGATTGCGCTACCTTCGCACGGTCAAAATACCGCGGCCGTTTAACTTGTCACTGGGCAGGCGAGACCTCCTATACGTTGATGTTTGCAGGAGGCGATGTTTTTGGTAAACAGGCGAGGCTTGTGTTTGCCGAGTTCCTTCCTTTTCTTTTGGTCTTTCCTCTAGAAGTTGGGCCTTCCGGTGTGGGGGTAACGATGGGGCTATGTGAGGTTTGCTTGTCGTTTGGTGAGGTCATATTGCCCTCTTTGGTTGGGTTCGGTAATTGCTAGTGGTGGGTCCGATCTAGCATACACGTAGGCCGAGGAGAGGGGGTTTCCCCTCTTATTACTCATTTTAGCAGTATCTCTTCCATGGTGGCATGGAGGGGCCTAATATTGTTAGGGATATTAGATTAAATATTTGGATGTTAGATTTTAGTCCGCAGGAGCTTTAACGCTTTCTGTTCAGGTGGCTGCTTTTAGGCCCACTGGAGCGGGTGTCTTGTTTAATATAATCTTTAATCTCCTGGTTGAGGTTGTGTCCTGTTTCAAAGGGGCTGTACCCCCTTTGACTAACTCTCACATGTTTCTTTGGCTCGTATTTGGTTGGTATTTGTGAGTTAAGGAGTGTGAGGCTGAACTTCTATCCATTTCTTAGGCAACCAGCTATAACTAAGTTCGGTAGGTCTGTCACCTCTACCCGGGGATCTTCCCACTCTTTTGCCACAGAGACGGGTTGGCCCTAATTAATAGGCTGTCCCGGGGTAGCTCACTTAGTTTCGGGGGTCTGAACTAAAGTACACTTTGCTCAGGAGGGCTAGCTAAATCATGATGCAAAAGGTACGAGGGTTAGTCTCTGCTTTGTTGTGCTTTATATGATTTGTTTCATTTCTCTTTCAGCGTTCCCTTGCGGTACTTTTATTATTGCTATGAAGGGCCTTTTCTGTCTCACATACTGGGGCGGTAAAATGTTTTAGTTTGGGGTGGTGTGGTTTTGTTAAGTGTGATAATGTTGGTTTGGTAATTTAGGTGGTTAAGCTAGCTGTGTAGCTCAGGATGATCCAACTTGCATGGATGTCTTCTCGGTGTAAGGGAGATGCTTAGCTGTCTCAGCCACATCCTGATTATTCCAAGTGCACCTTCCGGTACACTTACCATGTTACGACTTGCCTCCCCGTAGCAGGGCTTGTGTTATTAGGAATGTTGGGTATATGTGGGGTAGGGGAGAGTGACGGGCGGTGTGTGCGCGCCTCAGAGCCTAGTTCAAAAAGACTCTCTATTTGTTTTTTACTACTAAATCCACCTTCGGGCACTGATTTCAGAGTGCCGTCCGTAGTGTTCTGTTAAGTTGCAGACAATGTAGCCCATTTCTTTCCACTTCGTGCGCTACACCTCGACCTGACGTTTTTGGGTGAGCCCATTCTGCTTACTGTTGGGCCTTCACAGGGTAAGCTGACGACGGCGGTATATAGGCGGGGAAAACAAGAAGTGGTGAGGTTTAACGGGGGTTATCGGTTCTAGAACAGGCTCCTCTAGGTGGGTCTGAGGCACCGCCAAGTCCTTTGGGTTTTAAGCTGTGCTTGTAGTACCCTGGCGGATGTGGAAGTAAGGGTGCATCTGGGTTTAAGGCTAAGCATAGTGGGGTATCTAATCCCAGTTTGTTTCTTAGCTTTCGTGGGGTCAGGGGTTTTGTTTATTTAAAGCTACTTTCGTGTGGGGGCTTCGTGCCTTCGGGATGCGTATGACGGCCTAGAGGGTCTTTGGCTTTATTTTGTATGTCCCTTAACCACCCTTTACGCCGTGTTTGTCAACTAGGGTCTTTCGTATAACCGCGGTGGCTGGCACGAATTTTACCGACCCTTTTAGCTCTGACTAAGTCAAGTTTACACTTATTGCTTAATGTTTATTACTGCTGAGTTCCCTTGGGGGTGTGGCGTAAGCAAGGCGTCTTGGGCTTTTAATTAAGTGCCTGATGCCGGCTCCTTGTCCCCGGGCAGGGGATTGAGGGCATTCTCACGGGGGTGCGGATACTTGCATGTATAAATTGGGCTAAAGCTGACAGTAAAGTCAGGACCAAACCTTTGTGCCTGTGGAACATTTTTAGGGTTCATCTTAACATCTTCAGTGTCATGCTTTGGTTTAAGCTACACTAGCTACATTATATAATGCGAATTTGTAACACTATATATCAACACATATCTGAATTCGTTGATAATGCCAATCGAGCCTTACCTGGTTTAGGGGTTTAACAGGATTAATTAGGACTCGCTGGGCGTAGGGGGTAGGGGGGTTTACCGCGCGCGCGTGAGAACTGCAATAAGTTGAAGGGGGGGGGGAATAGCCATAGTATTATGTAGAGTCAATAATAAATTATGCACCTGAAATAAAAACATGCAGTGTAATTCAGGTATGACTATAAAACATGCATGAAACTGCGGATATAATAATGTAATGCAAGATACAACAGTAACTGTATGCTTGAAAGCGTAATCTATGGAATTTCAATTATGTCCGGGTGGTTGCATGGTTGATGGTAGGTAAATAGTAATGTGGGAGTCTGTACGGTTCACATGGATATATATTTGGAGTTATTGCAGTTGTAGGTTTGATAAATTGGGTTAATTTATGTTAGAAACACTAAAGGCATGGACTACCTTGACTAAAGGTTGGTAGAGTGCATGAAATATGCTAAATGAAAGTGACCCGAAAAAAAAAGAACCCCATGCCTTTTGGAGTGAAGGCGCGAGCATGGGGGGTTTTTGCTAATGAGATGTTCCACCATTAACCATATGCCAGGTAAATTCATTAATAAGTGGAATAATTAGTGTTATGGCCCTGAAATAGGAACCAGATGCCAGTAATAGTTCAAGTAGTGTGACCCCCACGAGTTTTGTCCCTGACCCTATCAAGGACCGTGTACATTAAGTTATCGAGTAATGGTGGTCTCTTGCTGACCCATAATTAATTTTGAGGTGAATAGTTGTGTGAAATTTAAAACGATTAGTACTTTGTTGTGATTAAATTGCTTGGGACTTAGATAAGAATGTGAAATGTACGGCTTCTATTTAATTTTGAAACAAATATGGTTGAAATAAATTTATGGGGATATATAGTGTAATGTATTAAACCATAATGTAATATT
>JAODOC010083971.1:0-11990 GCA_027575955.1 Nemapteryx nenga | reverse complement strand
GGTGCTAATTGTGGTGGGGGATTAGTTAGCTTCTCTACTGTTGAAAACAGCACACGGGCATTGTTCATATTCCTGTTAATGATGTTGGAGAAGAAAGACTGTCTTGCTTTACGAATTTCATTCGTAGAAGTTCACAGAAGAGGACCCACCACCTGAAGGACGCTGTCCCCACCACCGGTGCTCCGCTCCTGTGTATACAAAAAAAACCAATTAATTATGGACCTCACACACCCTCATACATTCACCCATACACACACAGAAACCTACATACAACCACACAGTTATGGGCATCACACACACACACAGGTCCAAAAGACCCAAAACACAAACAAAATAATAAAAAAAAAAATACAAACAGCAACACGAGACTCCACAGCAATAAGCCTCCTCTCTATGATGCAACCCAAAAATGACAAAATGACATGACCAAATAATAAAACAAAAACCAAACAATGAGCAAGAAGCCCTTGGCCCTGGCACTCAGCCAAGAGCTGTACTCCACAGTCACTTTACACATGCATACACACGCTCATTCACACAAAGTCTGAGAGCAGAGAATTCGAGCTGCAATGGTCATTGGTCCACAGTATTGGAGAGCAGAGACGTGGACACGTCAATGCAGTCGTAAACAACGGGCAAGGCAAAGCAAAGCAGCAGTTGTTCTAGCCGGCAAAGTCACTTCCTTGTGAGATGGTATCTAAGAAATGACACACACAGAAGTACGCTTAGTAAACAGCCAGCCCAATAACTTCACCGCGCAACTCTAATTAAAGCAACCTACCTGAGTGACACTAGTTAATGCATGGAGCTCATAGCAAGGTGCAGCATGCAAATCAAGTAACGATGCAATAATGCTGAAACACATACAACAGTGGGCTTATTAAACAGCCGACCTGATAACCCCATATCCACTCAATTGGAACCAACATACCTGAGCAACAACTTGTGGATACAAGGAGCCCACGGCAAGATGTAACAGATGAGCCGAACGATGGTACATTAACCAGCATAATCTGATGAGAGATGTAGTAGTCGCAGTGCATAAAAGAAAGATCGGAAGTGCACCCTGAATTAGGCCATATACAAGCTATAATATCTTACCGGTGACGCGATTGGCTGCCAAGAGAAAGCACAGAGCCAACCAGGAACCAGGTGATTGGCTGTCACAGAGCGACGCAGAGAGCCAACCAAAACCAAAACAGAAAAGTTGGGGGGGGCAATCATGATCAGCATGAACAAAGTAACGAGAGAGAGAAGAACCAATGGACATAAGGTAAACAAACTATATTCACCCAGTCCATCCTGCCACAATCTACCCCACCTTTTAAATCGTTGCCCCGACAATGGCCAAGCAATGGCCACAGGCAAGACCGCTAGCACAACGATCTTGGAAGGTGGTGGATGTTGGGGTGTTTCCCAGCCGTGGACCGTGAGGTCCTTCGCAAAGTTGTTACAACTTCAGAGGGGCCGGGCAGTGAACTGTCCTCTGGACACGGGAGGCCATTCACCACTATTTCAGGGACCACAAGGGACGACCCATTAGGACCACTGGTAACCGACGTCCCTGGTGAAGGTTCCTCAGTAAGAGAGGCTGCACCTAGTGCATCTAGCTCAGACACGTGTGGACAGATAGGCCGGTCTAGGATAGGATAGCCAAGTCATACTCATCGATCCCATCCTCTCGCTCGGTTGCCTGCTGAGCGCATGGCAAACCAGTAGATTGACCAACCATAGGAGGCATAGGGGCATTCTCACCAACCACTGACTTTAAAAGGGAGCGATGCACCTGTCGAGACTTGCTTGGATCATCCAATGGCGCTACACTATACACGGCACCACCCTCCTTTGGTGCCTTCAGAACCCGATACACTGAAGAACTCCACAGGTCATGAATTTTATGGTGGCCCCTCACGCCAAGCTCCTTGAGGCATACCAAGTGACCCTCCGGTAGTGGTACCTCTCGGACCTGCTGATCATGGTGGGCCTTCCGACGTGCAGCTACTGCCTGCAGTCGCTCTCTGGCTCCATGGAACACCAGTTGCAAGCGGGTCTGATGCTCTTGGACCCATTCATGAACTGTGGTGCCAGAGGGCTCTGGGACATTACCCAATAAAAAGTCCAAGGGCAACCTTGGTTCTTGCCCGAACATCAAAAAGAATGGCGACTCCCCAGTGGCCTGGTGGGGAGTGATGTTGTAGCAGTACAAAATCTGGGGCAAGCAAGAATTCCAATCCCTTTTCTGTGAAGTGGGTAAAGTTCGCAACAGATTGTGCATGGTTCGATTGAAACGTTCACACTGCCCATTTCCAGCTGGGTGGTAAGGGGTAGTGCACGTTTTCTTAATACCATACAACCCACAAAGCTGCTGGATAAGCCCATTCTCAAAACTACGGCCCTGATCCAAATGGATTCGTCCAGGTACCCCAAATTTAGTAAACCACTCTCCCACCAGCACCACAGTAGAGGCACGTTGGTTGCTCGTTGGTACAGCCATGGTGTACTTACTGAAAATATCAGTTATCACAAGCACATGTTCTTGCCCATTTCTGGCAGTCTCCAGTGTAGTGAAATCGATGGCCAGGATCTCATTCGGTCAACTCGCCAGTAGATGGCCCATAAAGCTCTGTGCGGTTGGATTACTGTCCTTGGCCACCTGACACAATATTACCATCGGGATACACTATCTATAGGAAGGACAGGGAGTGTCGCGCCGGTGGCAGGGTTTTACTAGCGGTTAAAACGGCCTCGTTTATTTCATCATGTGAGGTGAAGAGCTTACGCTCTGATCTAGAGATGATCTCAGTGGAACTGACAACTGCATCCAACCACAAGCTACTTGCTTGTTGTGTCTACAGCCCGAGTGAGCCTGACAGAGCTTGGCTTGACGCTTTTGATATTCATTTGTCAAATCTAGCTTCAAGCTATAATGAGGCTCTAGTATGTGACGATTTCAACTTTCGTAAAATCCTCTGGGAGACGCCGGAGTGTACAACAGGTGTTAATGAGGTCAGGTTTATGGAAATGCTTAATGATTATTTCCTAACCCAACTAAATATAATCCCGACGAGAGGAAAAAGCGTGCTCGATCTCGTGATAGCTAGCTCCCCTGAACTCGTGGAGGGGGTTACGGTCATCACCCCCGAACAAAGTGGCATTGAAACCGATCATGGGACAGTAGTTTTCCAGTATAAAACATCTATTAAAGCCGCTCCACGATTGGTCAGGGAAGTGTACGACTATGGGCGAGGGGACTTTGACGGGTTGCGTGCAGCATTAAACGCCGTAAATTTAACTAGCATAATCCAAGATAACTGCAGTATGAATATTAACTGGTCGCGATGGAAGGATTTATTCTTAACAGCCGTTGTCGACTTCATTCCTAAAAAGAAATTCAAAGGCAGAAATACACCGCCTTGGATAAACGGCGAGATAATACATGCAATCCGAAAAAAAGAGACTCTTCGTCGGAAGTTGAACAAGTCACCGTTAAACGAGTCAGCAAGGGAGGGTTTTCGAGAAGCAAGGAAAAAAGTCAAACATATGGTTAGCGAGAGTCGCGCGAACTTTTTTAACTCCCTCGATTCTACCCTTCGACAAAACCCTAAGCGCTTTTGGTCGCTTCTTAAGTTGAAAAGCAAAAGCGCAAGTGTTCCAGAGTTTATGAAAGCCGGAAATAATAACTGCGGGCCTACCGGAACATCTGTCAGCGCATCAACACCAAAGGAAATCACTGAACTTTTCAATAACTATTTTTCCTCTGTTTTCAACCAAGGCGGTGTCAGCGCCGAGGGAGTAGACCGTGATAGTTTCTCATCTGGACCCTGTATTGACAACTTGCAGTTTGACACCGAGGAGATTCTTGAGGCTCTACGCGTGCTCAACGTTACCAAGGCAACCGGAGCAGACGAAATCCCCGTGCGCCTCCTTAAAGAAACGGCAGAACAAATTGCGCCATCATTAACCATGCTCTTCAACCTTTCTGTGCAGCAAAGTGAGCTGCCGGACGCATGGAAGCTAGCAAATATTGTTCCCGTCCACAAAAAAGGAGAAAAAGATCAAACAGAGAACTACAGACCTATATCACTGCTACCAATAATATCTAAAGTGTTAGAGAGATGTGTTCTCTGTAAGATCCGGGGACATGTTAAAGATCTGATCAGCCATGCGCAACACGGCTTCTTACCTGGACGTTCCTGCGTAACCCAGCTAACGCAGGTATTGGACTATATCGGCTCCTGTCTAGACAGAGGAAACCAAACCGACGTGATCTACCTTGATATGTCGAAAGCTTTCGACAAGGTCGACCACGGGGTTCTGTTGTCCAAGCTTTACCGCTTTAACATCCGCGGAAAGGCGTTGGACTGGTTTAAAGCCTATCTCAACGGCCGTCATCAACGTGTTACTGTTCTTGGCGCTATGTCATCAGAGCGTCCAGTCACTTCCGGAGTTCCCCAAGGGTCCTTGTTAGGGCCCGTGTTGTTTCTGGTATATGTTAATGATTTGCCAGATGTAGTTCAATCCTCTAGGGTCGCCAGCTTTGCTGACGACACGAAGCTTTACCGTCGCATTGACTGTTCCTCTGATGCCACATCCTTACAGGAAGACCTCACCAATTTAGAACTTTGGTCGCAGTCGTCTGGCTTGGTCTTTAATGAGGAAAAGTGTAAATGCCAGAGAGTGACAAGAAAGAAGTGTCCAATGGAGTTCCCCTATTCCATCAAGGGGAAGGAGCTCGAGGCAGTCGACAGCGAGAAAGACCTTGGCGTCTATATCACACGTGACCTCACTTGGTCAAAACATGTGTTTGAGCGCTGTTCGAAGGCTAACAAGCTCTTGGGGTACTTGCGGAGGGGGGCCTCTGAGGTACAAAGCCAGAGTACCCGAAGAACTTTGTACTTGGCAATTGTTCGGTCCTCCCTGGGGTATGCGACCCAAGTTTGGTCGCCGCAGTCCATCGAGCTAATGAGAAGGGTGGAAAGAGTACAAAGGCGTGCTACAAAGTTCATATTAGATCTGCCTTTCTTATGTACAGAGACTTATCAAGAGCGTCTCACGCGCACCTCGTTACTCCCCCTGTCCTACTGGCATGAATATTTGGACTTAGTGTTCTTCTTTAAAGCCGTGAATGGACTTGTAGATATATCTAATGACATTCTACCGCAGCCTATTGTTCCGACACGTTTTACTAGATCTACCAGTAATAGTAATGCCATACTTTTTCGACCCAGAAAGTGCAAAACCTTAACCTACCAGCGCTCCTATTTTTGTAGAATAACTAGAATCTGGAATACCTTGCCTGTAAATCTCAGAAGCCAGTCTCTCCAACTACATGTTTTTAAATCTCTACTTAAAGATCACTACCTTCAAGCACTTGTTCACTTCAATGTAGACAACATTCGCACGTGGCGTACCATCTGCCCGTCTTGCAACAAGGCCAGAAGCCTTTGCAGCCCACTACTTTGCTGCTTCTAATTACCTATGTGTTTTTATATATTCATTATATGTATTTCGTAGTGTATTTTAAAAATTGTACTTATATTGTTTTTTGTATTGTAATATTTTTTTCATTTACTTTTTTTTTTCTCTTTGTTTAAGGGGCCGCAGTAATTGGTTTTTTACTGTTGTGGCCACCTGTCTCATTAGACAAAGTTCAATAAACACTGATCACAAGACAGACACCAGTCTGCCACGTCAGAGGCCATACCAGGACAAAAACACCGCTGCTGTAGAAGCTCCAGAGTCCTCTCTATTCCCTGGTGGCCGTGTTGCTGGTGAGCCTGCATCAACACCTCTTTCTGCATTGCCTTAGGCAACAACAGCTAAAATATCATCTCACCTCCCTCTGGATGGAACACTTTTCGGTAGACAATACCATCTTGCTCCACCAGGCAATCCCACTGTTTCAGTAAGGCTAATGCAGACAGTGAGGCCTGTTTGCGCTCCTGGCCACTAGGACGTTCCCCCCGCCTCCAGAAACCCAAGGCTTCCCTAAGGGTGGGGTATGCCTGCTGAAGAGCAATGATGTCGGCTGTGGTACGAGTTGGTAAGACCAAAATGGCCGACTGGACAGCTGTGACCATCCCTGGCTGCAGCACTTGCTGCAATGGCTGTGGAAGGGCCGTGCCTAAGGCTAAAGCCTCAGTCACCTGGGAATCTGGGGGTGCAGCCTAGACAGAGCGTCTGCATTTACATTACTCCGCCCCGACCGATATTTGACCTCATAGTCAAAAGACGCAAGCTGGCCCAGCCAACGCTGCTCAGTAACACCAAGTTTTGCTGTGGCCAGGTGGCTCAATGGGTTATTGTCTGTATAGACCGTGCATGTGTGCCCTAACAGGTATTCACGAAATTTTTCTGTCATGGCCCACTTAAGGGCCAAAAACTCCAATTTCATTGAACTATAATTCTGCATGTTTCTTTCTGCCGGTCTCAACCCTCTACTGGCATAGGCTATGGGCCGAACTCTGCCCCCTTGCTCCTGTGAGAGCACTGCACCCAAGCCTCCATGACTTGCATCGACCTCCAAAATGACAGGAAGTGTAAAGTCTGCATATGCCAATACGGGGGTAGCGGTCAGCTTGGTCTTCAAAGCCTTAAAACTGGCTTCACACTCACTGGACCAGGTTGGTATAGTTGCCTTCCAAGGATCTGCCTTAGAGGCTGCGTTGGTCAGCTCGGCTACCAACTGATGCAACGGGGCAGCTAACTTGGCAAAACCTTCCACAAATAGTCTATAATAGCTCTCAAATCCCAAGAAAGATCGTAGCTCAGAGACGGTGGTAGGAGTTGGCCAAGACGAAACCACCTCGACCTTATTGGGTCAGTGGCTACACCTTGGTTCGAGATGACATGGCCCAAATACTTTACTTGCTACTGGAAAAACGCACACTTCGAGAGTTTCACCTTCAGCCCTTCGCGCTCCAGTCATCCCAGCACCACACCCAGCCTTTCGAGATGTTGCTCCACAGACACAGAATGGACCACAATATCATCAAGGTAAAGAAGCACTGACTGACCTTGTTGGTCACCAAATATCTGCTGCATTAAGCGTTGGAAGGTTCTGGAAGCATTACAGAGCCCGAAGGGCATGCGGTTATACTCAAAGTCCAAAAGGTGTGCAAAAAGTAGTTTTGGGCTTGTCCTCCTCTCGAACCAGTACCTGGTTGTAGCCACTGGCCAAGTCAAGGGTAGAAAAAAATTGCGCACCTGTCAGTGCATCCAAGGACTTGTCTATGTGTGGAAGCGGAAATGCATCCCTCCTCATCTTACTATTTAATTGACGATAGTCCTCACACATACGCAGACTGCCATCCTTCTTTTTCACAAGAACAATGGGGGACGCGTAGGGACTACAACTTTTCATGGATCACTTGCATTTCCAACAATTGATTGTACTCCGAAGGGGGTATGCGTCGGTAGCGTTGCCGCACTGGGGTGCTATCCTGAAGGGGAATCTCATGAGCAATCAGGTTAGTACACCCCAAGTTTAACTCTGTGGCCGCAAAGACACGAGTGTACTTCCTTAACAAAGAACGTACCTTCTCTTGGTCCTCCAAGGACAAAGAAGACAAGTCCAAGGCGTCGATCCTGGTCAGGCATGGTGGGTAATACCGACTGAGAAGACACAGCCGTGATGCATGATGGCTCTTCCATAATACCTGCTGGTAAACTTACAAGGCGAGTATGTTCCAGTTCACCCATAACAGTGCGGGGATAAAGCAATACATCCGTAGTGCCCACATTAACAACCGGTATGTAGGCTGTACCTCGAACAACTCGCACCAATGCAGGAGAAACTAACAAGCCTGCGGGTAAGCCCGACTCTGGGGGTTCTAACAACACCGTGGCTCCAGAATAATGATCTGAACAAGTTCCAGCCACCAGCTTCATGGTACCACCTGGTATCCTACAAGCCCTTTTACCTCTCACCTTAACCCGACCTGTGACCCTCCCAGATGGCTGCAGACTACTGCCATAACATCACTGGAAGGCATCTTGGATGGGGGCCGGTGCCCCTGACACAGAAGGTAAATCAAACAGACCTAGTCCATGACTGCCAAAAAGCTCCTTGAAACATTTCTGAATGACATTCATCCCCAAAACAACAGGTGTTGAAATGTTTGACGTATTTGGTGGGTCCTGAACCACCAATACACCACACTGAGGCATCAACTTCCCACAAAGCTCCACATCCATTTCTAGGTAGCCAATATATGGAATGGCTAAGCCATTGGCTGCCCTAAGTTGTAACCAGTGACAGGAATGAAGGCGCTCCTGTCCCCAAGGCTTAAAGTGCTGTAAAAAGAAACTTTCTGTAACAGTGGTCACCATGGACCCCGTGTCCACCAAACAAGGCACCTTAACCCCTCCCAGAACAATATCAACATGCGGGCAGGAGGCCATTAATTTCGAAATACTGATCAAATTTGGAACTTCACTTCCTGAGCCAAGAACTGCCCCACCGGATGTGTGGCTCTGCAATTCAGTGGGCGCTAGTTTCCCAAGGCCAAGGGTCTGTGGACATTGCTACCTGAAGATGAATTCTGCGTGGGACCTTGGGGCCTCAATGGTACTCGAACCCCATCGCATTCGCTAGCGACATGGCCAGGCTGTTGACAACGTCAGCATATTAGTGGCCCAGTACGGGGCAAGCGACTTCGCATGTTGGACCATTGTAATTGGGCAATACTCTGGGTAAGCTGTTGCAGCTGCTCTTGCTGATAATGCAATTGTTCCTGCTGCAACCTCAACATTTCCTTCATATCACTCACCTCCGAAGATAATGGCTGAGGCAGGTCATGTGGACTTCCTTGTACCTTATACTGGAGGCCAAGGGCTGCAGGAACAGAATGACTGTGACTCCTCATGCTACTGGGCATCCCCTCTCTCTCCCACCTAATAGCTTCCTTCCGAACCTCTAACAACGTGGCAGTAGGTTTTCCTCGCACCATCTGCTTTAGCTGCCTGCGTAAAGTGCCATCGAGGACATGCTCAACAAACTGGTCTCTAAGTAAAGCTTCAGCATTCGGCATACCATCAGGGGCTTGGTTCTTTACCTTGTCCATGAGTTTCAGCAAACTCAACGAAAACTCTTGGAGGGTTTCCCCTTCCTGCTGCCGCCGAGAGAAAAACGCCTCCTGTAATGCTACATACGACTCAGCACAACCGTAAAGCTCTTTCAGTATAGCAATTATGCGATCTGGATCCCTCCGGTCAGCCCTAGGCCGATACTTTATCTCGTCATGTGCTTCCCCCTCTAAATGGTCATACAAGAAATCAGCTTTATCAATTCCTTCCAGATGCCATGCCCTCATGCTGGCCTGTGCCTCCTCCAGCCACTCACTCAACCGTTGCCCTGACCTCCCACTAAACACGGGGCATTTACATTCGCGTGGGATGAAAACCAACCTTTCTGTTACCGAGGCGGCGGCTGCACCATCACTACTAGGCACAGAGTTGTTAGTTGTTGTACCATCAATTGTCACAGCAGACGAGGAAGCTGAGGTCCGCTCTTGATGTAACCTTTCATTATCTTCTCTCAACTGGGCCACCAAGTCCTTCAACGTCTGTATCTCTTCTGCTGGCATACTAACTCAGATCCCAACAAACAGTACAGTCAAGCCAACACAATCAACACCCTTACCTGACACTTTATGGGTCACCGTGAGAATAACTGCTGCTTTGCCTGAGAACAGAGGAAAAGACGTGCAATAAGGTTTTTTTTTGTTTTTGTTTTTTTTTATGCAGATGCTCTTGAACCAAACATTTATACACCACACTACAGAATGGAACACAAATCTCTGTCAATACTCAGTACAGTCCTGCCAGCTATGCCAAATTGTAGCAGGTGCTACTGGGGTAGTCCGACTACGCCACCCCTAGGTGGACACTAGGGGAACTCCAATTACCATTACATTCATACCAGGACACAGGTTTGGGTACTGAGATGACAGAGCCTTGTTTCCATACACAAAGAGAAATTTTATTAGTACAAAGGCACAACAATAAATATAAAAAGCTGACGTCAGACTGATTTAAAACACACCACAAATAAAATCACTGCAAAGCTTTTCAGTTGGCCATGGTCACACAGTAAGTCACAATTCATGCACACCCACATTTAGGGTGGGGAAAACAAACACAGTAAAGGACTTGTTAATTCACACCAGAACAGAGGCAGAAGAGCAGGTGTATGGATCTTTTAAATAGACTGGTTGTTGGTAACACACAAGCACTTGCACATACACTCATTCAGACAACAAAAGACAGACATGCACACAGGAGCAACTGAGGCACACTGGTGGGCGTCCAGCCGCCCCTCAATATGGATACCAAGAATCCACCCCAGGCACACGTGTGCAGAACCACACTCACCTCACACAACACGGCAATTGGTCAGTCACACAGTGAGAACAATCACTACACACAGAAGAGGACCCACCACCTGAAGGACGCTGTCCCCACCACCGGCACTCCAGTCCTGCGTATACAACAAAGACAAAAACACACAATTAGTTATGAACCTCACACACCCACACTCACCCATACACACACACAATTAGTTATGGGCCTCACACACCCACACACACTTGCCCACACACACACACACACACAGACCTACATACACAGACACTGAGGTTACAAAACAAAATAATAAAAAAGAATAAACAGCAACACGAGACTCCACGGCAATAAGCCTCCTCTCTATGATGCAACCCAAAAATAACAAAATGACACAACCAAACAATAAAACAAACAAAAAACAATGAGCAAGATGCCCTTGGCCCTGGCACTCAGCCGAGAGCTGTATTCCACAGTCACTTTACACACGCGCGCATGCGCTCATTCACACAAAGTCTGAGAGCAGAGAATTCAAGCTGCAATGGCCAATGGTCCATGGTATTGGAGAGCAAAGACGTCAACACGTCAATGAAATCGTAAACAGGCAAGGCAAAGCAAAGCAGCAGTTGTTCTAGCCGGCAAAGTATTTCCTTGTGAGATGGTATCTAAGAAACGATACACACAGAAGTACGCTTAATAAACAGCCAGCCCAGTAACTTCACCGTGCAACTCTAATTAAAACAACCTACCTGAGTGACACTGATTAATGCACGGAGCTCGTAGCAAGGTGCAGCATGCAAATCAAGTAATGATGCGATAATGATGAAACACATACAACAGTGGGCTTATTAAATAGCTGGCCTGATAACCCCATAACGCGACTCAATTAGAACCAACATACCTGAGCAACAACTTGTGGATACAAGGAGCCCATGGCAAGATGTAACAGATGAACTGAACGATGGTGCATTAACCAGCACAGTCTGATGGAAGATGTAGTAGCTGCAGTGCAGCAAGAAATTCTGTGACACAACCGGCGACCAGGTAAACCCAACGACACAGGCCTCTGATGCTGCGTACTGAATTAGGACTGTGTACAAACTATAATATCTTACTGGTGACACGATTGGCCGCCAAGGGAAAGCACAGGGCCAAACAGGAACCAGGAATCAGGCGATTGGCTATCAGAGCAACGCAGTGACCCAACCAAAACCAAAGCAGAAAAGTTGGGGGCCAATCATAATCAGCATGATCAGAGTAGCGAGAGAGAGAAAGAGAGAGAGAGAGAAAGTGAAACCCAACGGACATAAGGTAAACAATCTATATTCACCCAGTTCATCCTGCCACATGTATAAATCACTGAAGGATTTAATTTGCACTTTTGAAAATCTACCTATTCATTTGGTTCTTTGCACATCTTGTGTTCATTGTTTGTGCACTGTTGTCTTTGTCTATTGTCTTTGTTTTTTGTTGTGCTGTATAGCTTTTGTGTTGGTATAATTAAAAAACATAGATTGTCAAAAAAAACCTGAAAAAAGAATATAAACCCCAAATATCCAAACTCGCTTTTAGCAGAAGTCATCAAGGAATCACTGAACATTTTTGTGAAACAGTATTTTTTCATTGAAAAACTGTCATTAAACATAAGA
>JAODOC010083628.1:0-12201 GCA_027575955.1 Nemapteryx nenga | reverse complement strand
ATGGATAACTACTGTATATACAACTGCAGTAATGGATAACTACTGTATATACAACTGCAGTAATGGATAACTACTGTATATACAACTGCAGTAATGGATAACTACTGTGTTACTGATTACTGTACTATAATACTGTTGTATTTGGTGTTACAGCATGAATTTCATATTACAGTTAAGTAATTACATACCGTGATCAGTTTTTAATAAAAGAAAGATTCGTGGAAACTGGGACATAGCTGAAAAAAAACAACTGATTTATTTAACTTTCAGATTTACATCGGTAAAAAAGTGTGCATTTCAATGTTTCATTTACATATTGACATTTCTGAAATTTACATGACATTTCTGAAAACTTCAAATACAAAAAAGTGTTACCTTGAGGTAAATAATCATCTGAAGAATTTTACTAAAAACAATGACACTTACTGCCCTTATGAGGTACCGACAGGCCAAATTTGGGGGTCTGGCTCAAGGACTAATTATGAAACCAGGCCATTCAACTAATTTGTAAATGTAAAAATAACAACAATTAAACAAAAATAACAAGCAACAGTCTTCTGAAAAAGAGGTATCAGCAAAAGTCCCTTATAACAAAGGTAACCACAAAAAGTACAAAAATGTCCCTGTAGGTATGTGCACGTTTCCTGTGGAGAAAGAAACTCTTATCAGTCAGGCTATTATATACTCTTATATACAGTGAGTGCAACAAGTATTTGATCCCTTGCTGTTTTTGCTGGTTTGCCTACTGACAAAAACATGATCAGTCTATTATTTTAATGGTAGGTGTAGACTGACATGGAGACAGAATATCAAAAAGAAAATTCAGAAATTAACTTAAAAGAATATATATTAATTTATTTTTATTTCATTGACAGAAATAAGTATTTGATCCCCTGGCAACCATTAAGAGTTCTGGTCCCACAGACCAGATAGGCACTTCCAAACAACTTCTCATCTGAATTTAAGACATATGTAAATAGTCACCTGCATACAAGACACATTAAATCATCAGAATTGGTCCATAGTATCAGTCAATCAATCAGAGTCCAAACTCGACAACATGGGAAAGACCAAAGAGCTATCAAAGGATATCATGGAGAAGATTTTACTCCTGAACAAGTCTGAAATGGGCGGCAAAACCACAAGGAAGTAACTGAATATTAAGGAGGAAACTGTTTGTGCATATCTTCCAAAATGTAAGAAATATAAAATGATTATCAATTGGCCTGCCTGGGATTCCATATGAAATTTGACCTTGTGAGAATCCAATACTCATGAGAACAGAGAAAGCACCCTAGAATTGTACAGGAGATGCTAAGCAACGGTCTCACCTCAGTTACTAAGTAAACAATTGGTAAAACTTAATGGCACCGAGGATTAAATTTCTGCAGTGTAGCTATGGTACCCCTGCTGCAGGCCCATCTGATGTTTGACAATGGATATCAGACTGGTTTGGGATGTGATGGGGAGGTGCTGTAGTCAGATGAAACCAAAATCAAGCTGTTTGGCATTAACTGAACTCAATGTATTTTGAGGGAGAGAAATGCCGTCTGTGATCTCAATAACACCATACTTAAAATCATGCATGAAAGTGGTAACATTATGGTTTGAGGGTGTTTGTCTGGCCAAGGCACAGAACAACTTCACATCATCAACAAATGGATGGAGGGAGAAATGTAACGTACCAGCCTGAGTGCCAACCTCCTTCCCATTCACCACTGGACTGATCTCCCAACACAACAATAATCTACAACATACAGCCAAAGCAACGAAGGAGTAGCTGAAGAAGTAGCACATTAAGGTCATGAAGAGGCCTTGACAGTATCCAGGCATTAACCCTATTCTAATCGCATGGAGGAACCTGCCAAGCTATGGCCACAAAATGTTAATCGTTTAGAGATGTTCTACAAAGAAAATGGAACAGATTTTCCTTCTAATATATGCACAAACATTGTCAACAACTAAAAGAAACGTCTGACCTCTGTGTTAGAAATCAAGGGCCTTGCCACCAAGTACTTTGTCTTCTTTGGCTAGAGGGGTCAAATACTTATTTCCCTCACAGAAATACAAACCAATTAAAATATATTCTTTAAAGCAATTTCAGAATTTTCTTTTGCATATTCCGTCTCTCCATGTTAGAACACACGTACCATTAAAAGAAAAGACAGCTCACGTCTTTATTAGTGGGCAAACCAGCAAAATCAGCAAGGGATCAAATACTTGTTGCACTCACTACTTTTTGACAATTAAAAAGTGGTATTCAACATTTTCATTTGCAAAGACCATTATGGAAAAAAGATAGGATATGCATAATAAAATTCGGAACACAGTGCAATGTCTAATTACTGGATAAAAATTCTTACCCAACTCAGTTATTCTGCCAGTCGTACTCAATGAAGTCCCTGATGAAGGAGGCAACGTGAGGGTTCAGCGACTGAGTCTTTCTCTGCACCATCTTGCCCGTGGTTTTGCTTCTGTGGAACTTCGCGGCGCATTTGCTTTGTTCTGGATTTATCCGAACAAAAAATCTGTAAAAATAAATGAATTCATGAAAAAAAAACTTTATCCATTTTTTTTTTTCTTAACATGCAATCCAGTTCAATGTACTGTATGTGCAAGTGTGAAGGCATATGAGTGCTTGCTTGCACAGACGCAGATGTACAGTACAACTGTGTAAACAAACCGAATGCATGACGGCTGGCCTTTTGCTGTATAGATTTTTCATTTACTACAAGGGCTCTTAGATCTCATGTACAGTGGATATTGGAAGTCTACACACCCCTGTTCAAATTCCAGGTTTTTGTTTTGTAAAAAATAAATGAAAGAAGGGCCAATAATTTCATAACCTTTTCCACCTTTACTATATACATTTACCTGTACAGTGCAATTGAAAAACAAATGCAAAGCTTTAAAGGGAAAATATAGAAAATTGAACATCTGTCGGGTAATCTGAAGAGTACTGTGTACAGGGCATGCACTTGCAATGTGTGCGATTTGGAGTGCCTTTGCAAAGAATAGTGGGCTAATATTGTCATATCAAGATGTGCCATGCTGATAGACTCCTGCCTAAAAAGTCTGAGTGCTGTAATAAAAGCCAAAAGTGCTAAGAATATGCATTAATATAAGGGTGTGCATATTTATGCATTGTACAGGTAAATATATATAGTAAAGGTGGGAAAAGTTATAAAATTATTGGCCCTTCTGTCATTTTTTTACAAAACAAAAAACCTGGAATTTGAACAGGGGTGTTTAGACTTTCAAAATCCACTGTATGTGGCCAGGGGATAAAATTGACACTCACCACTCGCCAATGACGACCTAAAATACATTTTGGCGACCAAAATATGGACGCTCACTCGCCATTGGCAAGCTAAAAAAAAAAATCTTAATGGGGGGCAAAAACTTAATTGCGTCACTGACATGGATCCACACACAGTGGATTCCACTTCTGGCTGGCTGAGCTAGTGAAGGCTGATCAATCACCCCGTGTAGGTGTAGCACAGGATAGAAGAACAAAGCATGCTGCTCACTGACAGTTTCTCCTGCATGATGTTTGCTTTAAAACATATCTTAAAATAATGGGACCTACTGCCAATATCATAAGCCTACTTTTGATAGGCTCTGCTAACTGTAGGCCTATTTGGGGAGAACTTTTTCATAATGCTCCTCCTTATATAGTGTGAATGTATGCATCTCCTCATGCACATAGACCATTTAAGAGATGAAAAATGCTCAGCAGGCTTCATCTTTTCCCCTTTAATACCTGGTGGTGGCCTGGTCTTGGTTAAATATGCTGGCCCAGCAGAAATCAAGACTCATCAGACCAGGCAACATTATGCCAAGCCATATTGTCTGATGTTGGTGAGCCTGTGCAAATTATAGCCTCATTTTTACTGTTCTTCGCTTACAAGAGTGGCACCTAATATGGTAATAATTACGTGCTTTCACCTAATATGGTTTTCTGCTGTTGTAGCACATTTTCAATGTAAAAATAAAGTGGCCCGTAGGTGAAAGTCAATTTCATACCCTGTATGTGGCACATATATCATTATTACTACTATTATTATTAGTATGACACAAACACAAGTAGACAAGACCTGTTTAGTTTTATAGCTCACTCGCCACGGCAAGGCACAGATCATGAGTGAGATGACGAAACAAGACGAGAGACGTTTTTTTGTTTGTTTGTTTTTTGTTTTTTGCTTTGTTTTTTTTTGTTTGTTTGTTTTTTGTTTTTTTTAGCTGACAGACATGTACATCACAAGGACATGGACACACAAAACAAGTAAAACAGTGTGAATCATTACTATTGAATGGAGCGTCAGAGGTTTTTGGGGAAATTATCAGATGTGGGCAGCAAGACTAAAGATATATGCTTGGTGTATATGAGAAGAACGTTCAGCATGACCTGAGGTTCATGTAGGGTGTAATCAAATCATTGAATTACTGACCAAGATAGAGCAATGGAATACGTTACAATGGGAGCAAACTGAATAATTCCGGTCTGCATGAAGGGGCGTATAGCGTTGAGTCATAGAGGTAAAGTAACGAAGGTTCGAACACTCACCCCACTAACTCACGGGAGAAGTTGAGTGATTGCGGCAACCCAGTGCTTAATCAGTCATTTCTTTTAAAAACAATCCGTTACACCAATACTTATAAGATCTTATCTTGACCGTGGATGTCCGAAGATTACAATTCAGCCATAAAAATAGCCATTAACCTCACCAGGCGGACATCATTCGCGATTATATGATAAGCATGGGTCTCCTCATTCACTTTCATTGTTTGCATACAGGGGGATCCCCCTTAGAACACGGAAATAATGAACGTTACCTGTGTGAAGTTGGCACCCCATATGTTGAAAATTTGAATTAAACCATTTTCATTCGTTTGTGCATCGTTTGCTTATGATTGTGCAGGATAAAGACCGTTTGTGCACAAAGCGTTTTTATATTAATCAACGTTTAATTTTTCAATTGGATGTGAATTGGGTGCAGCCTTCGGCCCTGGCAACACTGCCATCTCTTGGCCACCAGGTTACCTACTTTCAAAACATTTAAAAAGTTAAATAATATAAAAACGCTTTGTGCACAAACGTTAATTTTGCCTGCACAAACATGCACAAATGATTCAGACCATTTTTGAGTCTTTTGGATGTTAATGGGGTGCTGAGTGACCTAAGGTAACCAACCTCTTAAAAGTGAAATATCTTTAAGATGGTTTGTGCACAAACGGTCATTTTGCCTGCACAATCGTGCACAAACGATGCACAAACGAATGAAAAGGGTTTTATTCAAATTTTCAACATATGAAGTGCCAACTTCACACAGGTGTGAACGTTGGCAGCTCTTGCTCCTTTAACCCTCTCTGGTGTAATTCTCTGCTAATTCGCATATCATGATGTCATAGACAGTGCCTCACAGACAGGTTCTGAATGTGATGTTCGATGAATGGATGGTGTACTTCCTAGTGTAGATGTGTTGGGACAAGTATGTGTTCACATCCCTAAAAGCTCTTACCTCTGGATGAATTCCAGGGATGTAGCTGCTTCCTCGGGGTACTCCAGGTTGAAAACATAGAAAGATGCAAAGAGGACGGCTAGTGCAGTTTCAGGTGCAGCTGTTGCAGAATCCGAACGTAGAATGACCCTTCCATCAATAGACAACATCCACTGTTTTGCTGTCAAAATGGAATCTCCTGAAGGAGTTGACAAGTTTTAAGTTAAGTTAGATTGAAACAGCATAGCAACTTTACAGTCTTATAATTACTATAATAATATGCTCACAAAAATATTATATGTATGGCAATATTAACATAAGTGGCATGAGGGAGTAAATAATAGTTGTGTTACCAAGCATGATGAGCCTGGGTGTGCCCGGTAAGGAAATCTGGTCCTCGACATCTGTCTGGGTGGAAGTTTCCTTCAACAGAAAATGAACACAAACACATACACAAACAATACAATCAGAAATCACAGATAACAATAAGACATACAGACGAAATTGAATTGGCAATATTATATTTACATCAGCCAAGAGGAAAATGGCTTCTTCCTTCTCTTTGAAGTACGACATCAGTACTAGTATTGCTGCAACTCCAGGGTTTAAAGCTTCCGTCTCTTTTTCAAGGGCAGAAAGTACGGTCTTCACTTCTTTTTTCCATTTTAAAAGTTGACTTTTGAAAAACTGTAGAATTCTTCTGCCTTTTCCAGGGAGGGATTCTTGCAACCTTGTCTCCAATTCAATGCCAGTTAATTTGTTGAAATGCTGCAAAAGAAATTTTGGTATGAAGAGGAAAGGCCACTCTTTCTGCAACTCTGACACACTTAGGGAAGGAGTCCCATTTATTTCCCTCCGCTGTTGTGCATACGTTATCTCCATAAGCTCACCGACTCTTCTTTGACCCGCAGCTCTTTGTCCTTGTTGAGAGTAAGTGCTTGTGAGCTCCATTTTTTTTGCCAGAAGAGAGTCCCAGTTTTCCCCTTCAGGAAGTTCTTGCGGCTGCCAGTTTATACAGCCATAACTGTCAATCTTTGCGCATTTAGGGGATGGTGTGGAATTCTCCACTTCATCGGAAGAACTCGATTGCTTGGGTTTTCGCAGACGTGTCAAAGTGTTATCTCGGTTTAAAAATTCAATTCTTGTTCGTAGCTGCCTGCTCAGGGTGTAATACCCATTGCCCAACCGTTCTCCCTCTTCAGTACGATCTTCGAAAGACTCAGGGTACATTTCCACAATTATCTTTGCCAGTTCAGCACATTGCTTGAACGGAGGATTAAGACAGACTTGTCTAACTGAATCAGCAATCACTCGCACCATGTGTCTCCGATCAGCAAGTCGTGGTCGTTTCTTTTGCAAAAGACTACTTCTTAAAGTTTCATGCATTTTCTCCCATGGCACTTGCAATGTTGGCACCCAATTTTGCGAAGACACAGGAATCGCTAACAGCTCAGACTGCGGTGTTAAAGTGAGAACAACATCAGGTTCAGATGAAACCTCATGGCTACCTTCAGTGTTGTTCGGTTTGTCTGAAAGAAACAAACAGAAAATGGCTGTTACAACATAACTCGGGTCTGTCATTACATTACACAATTAATTGGCTGTACAACTTCATTCACATGACATATATGATTCAGTGTTGTATGTAAGAAATAAATGCAAATTAATCATAACATGACCCTGATACATCACAAGACATTAAGGAATCATGACAATTTCAAATACTTTTATCACTGACAACAGTAATCCAGACTGAATATTGCTGAATATTTGCAGCCCTCAACTTGTGCTTACATTGTCATTATGTGTTAACTATGTGTATATATTGAGTATTTTGGCCTGTTGCACCACCCCTCCACCTATCTGATTTTGGCAACCTAGCTGGGAAAATCTTGACTGGGAGGAGGAGAGCATACTATAGTATTTTGAAAGTGATTGCAGTACCAGTTTTTGGCCATAAACTTAACAGTACATACGGTTCCTTGAAGAAACTGAAGTGTGATTCATGACAAATGTACTTCTAGGATAACTGATAGAACTTTCTTTTTATTAGAGTTAGGATGCTAAAACGTGGGATTCTTTCTGTTGACATCAAAGGTTACCTGTACAAGAAATATTAGGGAAATCAAAGAGGTGCACCTGGGGAGGATGTGTGACTTGACACGGAATGACAAAATGAGGCTTTTGACATTCCTTTTGACACATTACCCTTTTTGAACTCTTGAACTGTTTACCTTTTTTGACTGCACGGAGGACTCTTATGCTGTCCACAAGTGTAAGTACAGGGCACAAGTTTTCGGGCTGTAGCAATTCTAGGTCTTCAATCTGTTTCACTCCCAGGACTGCAAGATGTTGTTCCAATTCATACAAGGTATCTTCTCCGATGTAGGGGAGCGCAGATCTTAACATTTCCTCCATTATACTTCATCTGAAAAAACAGAGTGATGAAAAGCAACAACATTAAGGCCACACAGATTGTAAATGGGCAAGGGATAATAGTCCAGAAGACTATCTACACAAACACACGCATACTCGGTCAGTGTGCTCTGTTGCAAAATGAGTATGCCAAGGTCCAAAGCTAGAACTGACCAAACTTTTTCACACACCAAGTAGATCCGTTCCTGTTTGATCAGCACTAAAACAATTTTCCCAAGGTCATACCCATTTTCAGTACCACCAAGTACAACAGCCATTCCCTTCCGGTACGTAGTGCCCCTATAGGTGACCGAAACCGTTTCTAATGTGTACTGCGTCACAATACCTTGCACAGCATTCTGAATGGCCATGTTGTACATTCCAACATCAAATTCAGAAGTCTGACCTACCTGCACCACTGGTGGAAACAAGTCCCCTGCATGTAAATAAGCCTGCAGTAATTGATGCCTCTCTGCAAGTGTGGCACAGAGGTTTTTAAAATTGCGCAACTTCCGGGCACACTGCTTGAAATATGTGTGCTTACTTTCGAAGCGGAGAGTCCAGAGTCGGATAAGTGGACCGAATTTGAGGATCAGATCAGGGTAGTGAATGAGGAAGTGATGCTTGGGTTTCAATGGGGATTGTGGAAAGACAATTGCTCTAGCCTCCAAATATTCCTCAATTAACAACTTAAGATAGGCCACCTGGTTTGTATGGATTTTTGGAGCGCACACAATTTCCACAATCTCTCTCAATTGAAGACACAGCTGCCAAACCTGGTCTTCAAGTGGGTTTTTAATTCGGGTTCCAATTAGAATAGGAAGAAGACGCAGCAAGCACCAATTCTGTGCTGCACTTCCACCCAACTTCTCTCCATCACTTTTAATGATGCAAGGTCTGTTATTGGCATCACTGCCTTTCAGCTGTATCTGGCAAATTCTCCTGTTCAACTGCACAAATGAAAAGTACCCAGTAGAGACAAGAGATTGCAAGCACATTTGTATGTCAACAGCCACAACTCCCTCAAAAAGATCATGGCCTAAACATGGAGGAAGTCCTGGCTGGCAGACATGAAAATGCTGCAAGGAATTGAAAAGTGAATCAAATTTTACTCCGTCAATCATCTTTTCAGGAACAACAGACAATTTCTCCACACTGCTCCTGTAGCTATCTGGCGTCCTTGGGGGACCGAGCTTTGTAGGTTCCTCCTGAAACATTGCCCTGTTGATGACGCAGTACCGACAGAAGTTTTTGCTCACACTAAAATTTTCAGTAAATCCTCCTAGGGAGTGTGAGCCCAAGTTGTCACCAGCAATCGCAATCACTACACCTTTAACAGTCTCACCTTCAGCAACAGCAATACCAGATTCCTCGAGGTCCTTTAAGTCTCTTATAAGACAGGAGAACACTTTCTCTTGCCCAAAGAAAACATAATCGGACTCCCTGCAAAGCATGACTAACTGCATAGGATCAATGCATGACCGATTATAAGGTAATATGTCACCCAGTGTCATGTACACAGCTAAAAGCTTGTGTTTTTTTTTCCCAGATCCAAGTGGGTTGACCACCTCAAAGGCGTCTTGATACAGGATAATTGAGACTGAAGAGGGGCACTCCTGTAAGAGGAGGTTTTCTTTAGTAGTCTTTCCATCCCTAACATCCTGAAGCACATCTGCATTGGTTGGCTGCATTTTTGACAACTTACATTGTTGCCTTACCGATGGCAAGCTCAACAGAGCCTTTAGACTATCTTTCACTGGGACATAGTGACAGAATCGCTCTTTGCCAGAAGCATCAAAACCAAGGTTAACCTGTACAGACTCAACAAAGTTGAAGTTTTTCTTGAAATATGTCTTCCTGGTTGCATCTGATCTAAACAGGCCTTCGTTATACATCCTAAGTAAGTTTTCTCTTGACAACCCATCAATGATATTGTCAATACTTCCAAGAGGAATCTCTAGATCTGACAATTCTTTACGAAGTTTGACAAACACATGAGACATTGCATTTGTGCATACTTCTTGGAACTCTTCTATCAGGATCGAAATAGTAGAAGCTGGTAAAAGCATTTTTGCTTGCATCCGCAAGTAAAAGAGGGCCAAGTTTGTGAGAAAAATTCTCTTGTCATTCAGCATCTCCTCAGCATACCCTACAGGATCATTGAGCTCCACAAAATCTGCCATGTCAATCATGTTCTCATTTCCTGTGTCATTACAATGTGCACCTGCATCAGACACACCTGCATCAAACACACCTGCATCAAACACACCTGCACCACCTTCGTAGGCTGCAGTGTCCTTTGAATGTTTCCTGCTAATATGTGAGGAGAATGAGGATTTGACACTGAACACTTTTGTGCAACCAGTGAAAGGGCAACGAATCTTATCCCCCCCACTGATATGGGATTTCAAATGCTCACATAAATCAGAAAAACGTGAAGCACTAATGGTGCACCTCTCCACCTGACAGCTCAAATTCACACCTGTGTAAGATCTTTCTGGTTTGGAGGATGCATGTTTTTTGTACATGTGTGTCTGTAGTGCACAAGCTGTCTTCAAACTACAGGGGCAACTTTCAAAACCACAAGGAAATTTGAAGTTGGCACGATTCCTGTGCACCTTTACATGCTTGACATATAACGGAACTGTATCTGCACAGGAACTGCAGTACTTGCACTTAAAACCCATTGTTAACAGTTTTAACAAACGGTTGACACTTACGTGTGAACTTGCCTGTTCAGTACAGCTGCCTCCAGGTTCCAACGGTAACGAAAGTCTGTGGGTTCCACCAACATGTGCCTAAAACGATTGGCAAAAAGATTAGCAAACTTGCTGCTAACAAAACGAGGGACTGAAAGCACACACACACACACACACACACACACACACACACACACACACACAAAGTATTACTTATTAAAATATTAACAGTTTTGCGAGACGAGAGCCTAATGACCTTCCCAGAGGGGTGGCAGCTAGCTAGCGATAGCTTAGCGATAGAGATGGAAGGGCAATGAATGAATGATTAGCGTCAGCAAAACGATACGCTAAATTAGGCTGGAAATACTATACAAATACATGCACAAACACACAAATACACACACACACACACACAGGTTAAACTTGCAATTGAGTGGCAACCGGCCTCCCCGAGAGGGAGGGGGTAGCTAGCTAATAAGCTAGCGACAACTAGGGATGCAATCACAGATATATTAGAACTACATGAAGCAATATCAACTGCCCATTGCATTAGTCTATAACAAACCTATACGTATGATCTGCAAAGTACAATGAGGGACGTATTAAGAGTATGCTTTCTTCAACAAGAGGCTTCAGAGCAACTGGGCATGCAGCTTACCTTGCTCTGACTGTGCCTTTGACGTTCCTCCTTCAAACGTATTCGATGATGATCCCGCTAAAAATTACCAGATTTTCATTAGCAGTACAGGTTTGTTTACTGTAGAATACCGGAAGTTTGGGAGGTCTGACCATGAATGGAACGGGGTATTTCGCTGTCTAACGGGACATCGAGTCATCGAGTGCCGTTCGAAATAATAAAAAAAAGTTTTATTTCCTCTCTCTGCAGTTGCCTGAAATTGTGAAAGTGTGAGTGATCGGCAAATTTGAAGGATGGTGGCTTGATGGTGCCTACTACCCAGAATGCTGTGCGCCAGCTCCCCCATAACGTAAAGCTAAAAACAAACATGGCCGCCACCCGATCTACTAACCTTTTTTTTATTATTCTGGCACGTAATTGGTTTTGGTATTAAAATAGAGATGAGAAATCTATATTTTAGTATCTAAATATGATGTATTTTGATCAAATAATAACCTATTTTGCGATTGCGCCGTGTTTGGTCAACACTTATCAAGTACCGTACGTAAGCTAAGCGCTGACGTCAGCGAATACCAGAACCAACGTAACTAACGCCAAGAACGTAACTGCAACCGTAGCAGTTCCATTCAGAATCAGAATTAGAATCATATTGGCCAAGTCGCCTATGCTTGCATATAAGGAATTTATATTGCTGTGAAAACTACAGAATCATGTAACTCACAAAATTACTGTACCCTGATTCACAGTAAGATATTGTTTTACTGTAGAATGCAGTCTTTACAGCATCTAGACTATGATGCTTTAAAATTTACAGCAACATACTCTATACATAAATACAGCACAGATTTGCCCATTATACAGTAATAAGTATTACCATTTATTACTCAAGTAGAAGTATAGATACTATGGTTTAGAAATACTTTTCATGAAGTAAAAGTATCAACTGAAG
>JAODOC010083396.1:0-12384 GCA_027575955.1 Nemapteryx nenga | reverse complement strand
CGGCGTTAACAGCTCGACATTGGCAACACAGGTTAATTAAAGTACATTTCGCTGACTATCAGCCCTGCCAAAAAAAACAAACATTTTTACTTATCAGCCATATAACCAAAACAATTTAGTCTAATTAATCTGAGCTTCTCTCTATGATGCCACGGATAAGGCAAAGCGCATATTTTATGTATTTATTCAGAAGCGGGTTTATATATATAATATTTAAAGAAAAGGTCTATTAAAAACAACCGATGTGTCGGGTGACTGAAGGTTTTGACCCAGCTGTGTTTTATAGTAGATTGAATAAACGCGTCTTCGGAAATGTCTACGAGCGAGACCAGACTAAATATTCACATTTAGTCTGGCTTGCCAGGGTAGTATTGTGCTGTATTCTGTGGTATTTTGTTGTATTCTGTGGTATTGTGTTGTATTCTGTGGTATTTTGCTGTATTCTGTGGTATTTTGTTGTATTCTGTGGTATTTTGCTGTATTCTGTGGTATTTTGCCGTATTCTGTGGTATTTTGCCGTATTCTGTGGTATTGTGCCGTATTCTGTGGTATTTTGCCGTATTCTGTGGTATTTTGTTGTATTCTGTGGTATTTTGCTGTATTCTGTGGTATTTTGCTGTATTCTGTGGTATTTTGTTGTATTCTGTGGTATTTTGTTGTATTCTGTGGTATTTTGCCGTATTCTGTGGTATTGTGCTGTATTCTGTGGTATTTTGTTGTATTCTGTGGTATTTTGTTGTATTCTGTGGTATTTTGCTGTATTCTGTGGTATTTTGCCGTATTCTGTGGTATTGTGCTGTATTCTGTGGTATTTTGCCGTATTCTGTGGTATTGTGCTGTATTCTGTGGTATTTTGCTGTATTCTGTGGTATTTTGCTGTATTCTGTGGTATTGTGCTGTATTCTGTGGTATTTTGCCGTATTCTGTGGTATTTTGCCGTACTCTGTGGTATTGTGCTGTACTCTGTGGTATTGTGCTGTATTCTGTGGTATTGTGCTGTATTCTGTGGTATTGTGCTGTATTCTGTGGTATTTTGCTGTATTCTGTGGTATTGTGCTGTATTCTGTGGTATTTTGCTGTACTCTGTGGTATTGTGCTGTACTCTGTGGTGTTTTGTTGTATTCTGTGGTATTTTGCTGCATTCTGTGGTATTGTGCTGCATTCTGTGGTATTGTGCTGCATTCTGTGGTATTTTGCTGCATTCTGTGGTATTTTGCTGTATTCTGTGGTATTTTGCTGCATTCTGTGGTATAGACCCTTTTCAAAGCTACGTCATCACTAAATGCGCGCGCATTGTTGACCCAAAACAAAGGCACTGGAGTGCATCTGCCGCCTTAAAACACCTAGCGAAGAGAAGAAATCGACATGTTGAAGAAAAAAAAACCATGCCATCTTGTTGTGTTTACGGTTGTACTAACAGGGACACAAAGAAAATTAAGTTTTTTGCCATTCCGAGAGGGAACAGACCTTTTCAGAAGAGTAGGAGAGCGTTGTGGTTGCAAGCCATCAAGCGTACTGACTGGACCGAGGACATTATCAGAAATGCCCGAGTTTGTGGCGCCCACTTCATATCTGGTAAGTTATTATGACCATCCCGTTTCTTATCTTATAAACACTTGTCTGGTTTATCTAACATGTGCATTAAATATCCGTGAATCGTAGAATAATAATCGTAGAGTAATGAGTCGTGGGGTAGCTAACTCATAATGCTGTGAGCTCCAGTGAAGGCTACAAATGTGGGCTAGTGGTAGTGTTGCTACCTGTCCTAGTTTCATGGTTGTCTAGAAATATTAAGTAAATGCGCGGGGAATGTTGAATAATGGTTAGCAGGTAAGTGTTTGCTTTTGTGTATAGCTAGACTGCTCCATGTAAACTAGAACGTGTTTTTGGCTAAGGTGTGTCTGGCCACTTACTGTAATCGTATTGCCACTCCGTGATAGAATATGGATCTGGTAGCCGAACCCCGTTACTCAACGTAAGCTTTTGAATGTAGCTCTCCTTATCTGTTATATTCAATAACTTGCAATAATCTGATATCCCGCTATGGTCCACCATTGTCGATTCTGGGTCAACAATGCGCGCGCATGCCGGTGACGTCACGTCTGTTTACAAACAGTAAAAGGGTCTATTGTGCTGTATTCTGTGGTATTGTGCTGTACTCTGTGGTATTGTGCTGTACTCTGTGGTATTTTGTTGTATTCTGTGGTATTTTGCCGTATTCTGTGGTATTTTGCCGTATTCTGTGGTATTTTGCCGTATTCTGTGGTATTGTGCTGTATTCTGTGGTATTGTGCTGTATTCTGTGGTATTGTGCTGTATTCTGTGGTATTTTGTTGTATTCTGTGGTATTTTGCTGTACTTGGTGGTATTTTGCTGTAAACACCGGTAGGAACCAACAACAACAAACAAGCTAGCATATGCTATCTTAAAACGGACTGTAAATGTCCAGTGGGCAAAAAAAACGAGTTGACATTGACATACTCTTTATTACACAGAAAAGTGTAAAAAAAAAAAATTGAACATGGCACATGAACGTGTGTGTGTGTGTGTGTGTGTGTGTGTGTGTGTGTGTCAGGGAGAGAATAATATGTATTGATAGAGCTGTGCCGTGAGTTACAAATGGTGATATATCTTTTTTTTTCTCTTGTAGGTGACCCAAGAACACAAATTTGTGAGGTAATTAATGGCAATAAGGTAAAACACAATGTCCAGTTACTGGAGCAAACGAAGAAGGATCGCTAGAGGAGTGGAAACTGACTTACAGAACATAGGCCTAGCTTCAGGTGGGGGCAGGGGACGGGCATATGAAATGACTGAGGTCCAAAACTTTCATGGAGGCACTGAGGAAGAACCCCGGCATAGTGGGGGGGGGTGGTCCCTTCAGGACAATTCAGTTGTAGAGTGAGTGAGGCTGAACATTCAAGAGAGAGCAGTGATGGAGTGAATGAGGATGGACTTTCAGGACAGAGCAGTGGTGGAGTGAATGAGGATGGACTTTCAGGACAGAGCAGTGGTGGAGTGAATGAGGATGGACTTTCAGGATAGAGCAGTAGTGGAGTGAGTGAGGATGAGCAGCTTAGTGTGCATACTCATGACACTGATGGCGGTGACAGTGAGGAAGTCTGTTTTTCAGACGAAGACACACAAAATCAGCTAGCTGAATGGGCAGTGAGGAGGCAGATCAGCCATGCTGCTGTAGCAGACTTATTGACTGTTCTTTCAGGGAAAATCCACGGCTTGCCAAAAGATGCTAGAACATTACTTAAAACCAAGACTACACATGAGGTTAAAATATTTCAGGTGGTAGTTATCATTTTGGTTTCCATGATGGCCTCTTCTCTCATCTTGCTAAACAAAAACATCCATTGTCTTGCACATCATTAACAATACAAGTAAATATAGATGGTCTGCCCCTCTATAAGAGCTCAAATGCCCAGTTCTGGTCAATTTTAGGACTCATTGAATGTTTTGACAATCGGGTACAAACAAACAGGGATCCTTTCGTTATTGGAATTTACTTTGGGACGCAGAAACGTAAGAATTTAGATTTTCTTGAAGAATTTGTTAGTGAAGCAATAATTCTTGAGAGAGATGGTTTTCGTTACGAGGATATACCCATTTCTGTAGTGCTGTCAGCAGTAGTCTGTGATGCACCTGCACGTGCATTTATCAGAAACTCTAAGGGACACTCAGGATTTTTTAGCTGTCGTAAATGCAAACAAAAGGGAGTGTCATACCAAGGAAGGATGACCTTTCCAGAATGTAATGCAATGGCTAGATTGGACAGTGAAAGATTTGATGAATTTAGTGATAACCAGCATTTTACTGGATGTAGTCCAATCAGTGTTTTGTCTATTGGAATGGTCACACAGTTTCCGCATGACTACATGCACGTAGTTTGCTTAGGAGCAGTACAAAAACTTCTTTACTTTTGGATGCGCAAACCACTGCACACAAGAATATTTGTTTTGTTTCTGGACTTCGTGTCTGCGTCCACTGGTGTTTTCTGGCAGCTACTGCAACGGATGTGTAGACAACATCGGGTTCCCGCGGGGTCTTAAAATCCCTTAAAACATTGAATGGAAGAGTTTGAAATCGCTACAAATGTCAGCCAGTATCAGTGTATTGCCAGCAGTGATTTGTTATAGTTGAACGAGTATAAAATTGTAGAGAAGAAAGAATAGGAGACTAGGCATGTAAAACCAATGTGTTCACTTCAAGGAATAATAGGGCTGTGACTTTACTCACTCCTCCATACAAAAACTCTTCAATGTCATGCGCTAAAATTATAGGGCCTATCACAGTATCAATATTTTAGGTAGGCTTACGCCTCCTACCAGTGGTTATGCAGTAAGCCCTAACCAAAACACATTTCTTTTTAAATATACCTCACTCAACATGATCCCAAATGCTGATTCACATATTAAAAGTTTGTGAACATAGAAAAAAGAAAAGTATAAAAAACATTTTGTGAACCTAGGTGATGAGAGAATGTTGATGCATATGTGTGTGGCATATAACAGATGGTGATATTTTGTCTTTTCTCTTTATAGGTGACCAAGAGTACAAGTCTGTAAGGTAATTTACAATAAGGTAATAGGCAACACTTATGGCACAATGTCTAGTTACTGGAGTAAGCGAAGAAGGATTGCTAAAGGGGTGGAATCAGACTTACTAAGTATAGGCCTAGCTTTTTCTTCAGCAGAGTGTGGGGGGGAAGGGGTGTCATATGAAGTGACTGAGGTCCAGTTTACTCATGGGGGCAATGGGGAAGAACCCCTCCCAGGACATGCCCATTCAGGACAAAGCAGTGGTGGAGTGAGTGAGCAGGTCAATTCAGGACAGAGCAGTGGTGGAGTGAGTGAGGATGAACAGTCCAGTGAACATGCACATGACAGTGATAGCAGTGAGGAAATCTGTTCTTCAGGCGAAGACACACGAAGTCAGCTGGCTCAATGGGCAGTTAGGAGACGGATCAGCCATGCTGCTTTGGCAGATTTATTATCAGTTCTCTCTGGAAAAATGCATGGCTTGCCAAAAGATCCTAGAACGTTACTACAAACAAAAACCATGCATGATGTTAAAAATATTTCAGGCGGTAGTTACTATCATTTTGGCTTCGATCATGGCATTTCCTCTCATCTTGCTGACAAAAAGACTCCTTTGACTTGCCCGTCTTTAACAATCCAAGTGAACATAGATGGCCTGCCCCTCTATAAAAGCTCAAATGCACAGTTCTGGCCAATTTTAGGGCTCATTGACTGTTTTGAGAATCAGGTACAGACAAACAGAGAGCCATTTGTTATCGGCATCTACTTTGGCAATCAGAAACCTACAACACTAGAGTTTCTAGATGAGTTTGTCAGTGACACATGTGTTCTTGAGAGAGATGGCTTTTTGTACCAGGGTTCTTCTATCGCTGTAGCACTGTCAGCAGTGGTCTGTGATGCGCCTGCACGGGCATTTATTCGAAAGTCAAAGGGGCACACTGGGTTCTACAGTTGTCACAAATGCCATCAAAAGGGAGTGACATATCAAGGAAGGATGACCTTTCCACAATCGGATGCACCACCTAGACTGGACAGCGAAACATATGATGAGTTTAGTGATGGGCAGCATTTCACAGGATTTAGTCCATTCAATCTTTTATCTGTTGGAATAGTCACACAGTTTCCTCATGACTATATGCATGTAGTGTGCTTAGGGGTAGTGCGGAAACTGTTATACTTCTGGATGAGGAAGCCACTGCACACTCGAGTAGGTACAGCTGTCGTGCAGGAGGTGTCAACTGCGCTTTCGAGTTATCGCTCATATTTCCCCCTTGAATTCAACCGGAAGCCCCGAGCTCTTACTGATTTTGAGAGGTGGAAAGCTACAGAGCTTCGCTCATTCTTGCTCTACACTGGGCCAGTATGCTTAAAGGGCAGAGTAGCAACATCAATTTACAACAACTTCATGTTGCTGTCTGTGGCCATGACTATTTTACTTAGTGTGTCTTTAGTGGGAGATTACGCAGATTATGCACACAGTCTACTCCTGGCATTTGTGAAACACTGCAGCCAACTGTATGGTAGGGAGTACATTGGCTACA
The DNA here is from genome assembly GCA_027575955.1 of Nemapteryx nenga. Taxonomy (NCBI): domain Eukaryota; kingdom Metazoa; phylum Chordata; class Actinopteri; order Siluriformes; family Ariidae; genus Nemapteryx; species Nemapteryx nenga. The sequence goes on along the minus strand of JAODOC010083396.1, from coordinate 6,293 downwards.
ATATACATGCCTTACTCCACCTCAGTGAGCAGACAAAGACCTATGGAGCGTTAGACAACGTATCCTGCTTCCCTTTTGAAAATTTCCTCGGCCAGCTAAAAACGATGATCCGTAAACCAAACAAGCCCCTACAGCAGGTCATTCGCCGCTTGTCTGAAAAAAGATTAAAATCCCGTGAGTGTTCAAGTATTGAGTCAAGTCTGACAATGGAACATTTCAGTGGCCCTGTACCATCGCATCTTACTGCCGTAAAACAATTTAAAAGAATGCATTTTCAGAGGGTCATCATTCAGGTTTCAACAAGTGACAGCTGTGTGGAGCTAGTGGGGGGGAGGATAGTGGTCATCGAAAACATCATAGTTGACAACAAGGCAGAAGTGCACATACTGTTTAGGTCCTTCTCAAAGCTCTGCAACCTCTTTGACTACCCACTTGAATCATCTGAAGTTGGCATCTACCATCTGTCTTCCCTGACACCTCAGCTGCATCACACTCTAGCTGCACACATAAAGAGAAAATATATCCTCCTTCCAGTTAAGGATGGCTTTGCTGGGCTACCAATGTTGCATCAGTAGGATTGCCATTTTTATGTTGGTGTAAGTGTTAAAATCACAATTTTGTTCAGTTGACATTCATTCCGATCTCATTTTGGACATGCTGTAGCTGTAGGAATTGATTATTAAGATGCCTTGGGAAGCCCACTTACAGTAAGTGTAACTAATTCTTCCTTCCACAGAAATGTATGCAGTTGTTTCTTTCCCTGCGGAGGGCTTGTTTTTTGTTGTCCCCGGATCTTGGATAATTGAAGATACATGTTATTGGCCTCCCTTTAAAACACTGGAAAAAGTAAAAAAGGCTGCCCAACAAAATGAAAAGCCTGACCCTAATTCTTGGACAGTTCATCCTGTTGAGGTGCTTAAAGTTAAAGGTAGGCTCGGTTGTATATTTGATAATGCAACATTTTGATCTGGGATAAAAGGAGACAATTCAACTATTTTGCTTGTTTGCTATTGTTGTTTTTTTCATTTAGACACATATGAAAAGGCCCACAGCCACTACTTGAAAGCCAAAAGAGGAGAGAAGCTGGAGACAGATGATGAGATAATGAAAAGAAAAAGAAAGTAAGATAATATTTGCATCATACTAGTCACTATTATATAAACTGAGGTAGATTGACTGAATTACATAGGCAGCATGTGATCTAAACAGGTTTGACACTCAATCAATACAATATTTAGTTACTTTGGTCATTTATGCAAACAAATGCTGGATTCACTTAGATGAGGGTACAAACTTTTCAAAGTCAGGTGAAGCTGAATCATGTCATCTGAGTAAGTACGTAACATGCAGGAGGCTCTTGTTCCGATGTTCTTTATCGACCTATTGCTTGGCAGACATGATGTCATATCCTGAAACTAGAAATATCAACATAAGGGCCCTTAAAGGTGAACTAAGGAAGTTGACTATATAAAGCAGACTACTTGTCATAACAAAAGTACATAGCCTTTTCTATATTTTTCACTAACCATAAATATTATTTGTACCAATGATATTGCTCTCAATGTGACATTCTTTAACATTTTGTAACTTGTGTAATCTCTAGGCCAAACATAAAATTCATACAAACAAATGAATACAGTGATGAAGATGATTGTCCCCATTTCCCCCCGGCTCCAAAAATTCATCGACCTCCAACAAAGACAACTTCTCTACCAAATTCAGGTTAGTGATATCTCTGAAAAGAAATTCCTTTTTCTTTTTTTTTTGATGGTCTCTTACTTTACATTTTGTGTTGCCTTACATTTCGTGCACCCACATTTGACGGCCTTCTGCAAATCTTCCTCTGTTTATTTATTGCGTTGCATTTAGACAAAAATGTCAGTTAAGTATAATGTCATACCATTGCATTAAGTGTAATCATAGCATTATATCATCTCAATAACACGCCTTTTCATTCCCAATCTGTTCAACAGAGTTCACCAGTCAGGCACCACCGGTCCCCGCCACCACCACCCTGCCTCTACCACCACCGCAGCGCCCATCCAGCCACGAAGGTAAATGGGTCAATGTCATTGTCAATGTCATTTTTTTGTGCTCAGATGTCAGGCAGAACAACCACTGCTAATGCACTTAAATTAATTAGTAATCGGTAATTAATGTACTACAATGCATATGCTTCATAGATAACCATTTAAGTCTTAATCTCTTTCAAACAGTATACAGTCAACCACAAAAAGCCCCTTCAGTCACCAGGACCAGTACTTACCCTGCAGGTAATATTGGCCACTGTGTGCTTAGTACCAGGATTTGATCTTCTAATTACCATGAATACTTGTATATCAGGTCTCTTTTCACTCTGTTTGCAGTGTTGTCCAACCAAGCAGCCTGCCCCCCATTGGAAACCTCACATATTTTTGTGACATCCAGTCATGGAGGTACATATACATAATACATTGGCTATTGAAAGTCTACACACCTGTTCAAACACCAGGTATTCATCTCACTAAACACGCCTTTTCATTCCCAATTCCCAATCTGTTCAACAGAGTTTACCAGCCAGGCACCACAGGTCCCCACCACCACCACCCTGCCTCTACCTCCACCACCACTTCTACCACCACTACCACAGCTTCCAACAATGACACCACTGCCAGCACCACCACAGCTTCCATCGACGTCACCTCTTAATCAAACATCTAGTCATGGAGGTACAGTTGGCAACAAATGTATTCAACCCCCAATGCTGTAAAAGGCTGTTAAGGAATTCTAGGTATATTTGCAACTGTGTTCATAATGAAATCTTACAAGGACATCAAAAGTAGCTAAATGCAACTAAAATATTTTTTTTTTCCAAAATAGTAGTAAATGCTTAAGATACAGCCCCTGTTATAAATTGCGTTGTAAGTTATAAGTTTTGTTTGTTTTTGTTTTGAGAAGGACACCATTCATCCTTGATTATGTCTTTCAGTAACACACATGTTGATGTTGTTTGAAAGCTTTGTAAATGGAAACTAAGTATCTGAATTACTATCTATACTTTGTGTTATACCATTTCTAATCTGTTGTCTTTGATTCATAGATTTTTGCAGACTTGTTCTGCTGCACCTCCGGACCATAGAGGAGGAGGTGAAGGAGGTGAAGCAGCAGGTGGCTGCAAACACGGCCATTCTGCAAAAACTAGGGGGTGGTGGTGCGGCAGATCTTTGCTTTGTCCAGGAGACCAACATGCCCCTTGGTAACTTGGAGGAACTGGAGGAGCTGGAGAGGCAGCTTGGGTCTGATATTGACCTAAAAAACCAAATAGTAAGTCTGGATTGGGATATGATTTTGAAGGCTACAAGTCTTAACCTGGCTCTCGTGATGAATGTTGCTCTGTGTTGCTCCACAAACATTTATCTGTAACTATGGCTGTAGTGCACCTAGCCAAAGCTCCTGTCTTAAAATACAGTCTCTGGCTTAGCTCTCCAAATGTTTTATCAAAAATCCTGGCACATGACTGGAAAAACCACTTGTCTAATATTTAAAACACTACTGTACCATTTCTGGAAATGAGCTCATTTTACACCTCTCCCTGAATTAAGTGATTTTGACGACAATGTTACATCTATGAAAACCTGAATGTTAACCACCCTTATGTAATTTTGGTCTTTGTATTCCAGGTGAATATGCTCGCTGTTTTGGGGGGAAAATCCACCAAAGATGCAGTGAAGAGGATGGTGGGCCGTATGTTCAAGAAGTCCCTGGCACTTCAAATAAATTGGACGGGTGCTGGAGGAAAGGTGGCCTTCAAGAGCTTACAGCTGAAGACTGTGTTGCATAGTAAGCTAAAAAAATATATACTTTTTAACATTTTGAATCACTAATGGGTCATTCCATGTCAATTCACACAATTCCCCAGAATCTCCTCAGGTGACCCTCTTTGATTTGCCTGATATTCAACACACAGGTACCTTTTGATGCCAATGGAAAGATTCCCAAGTTTTAGCATCCTACATCTAACGGTTTTGGAGATGTGGCCCTCAAAAGTTTGGGTGCCATGTCCACTTTTCAAGCCTGTGAATTGCATATACAGCATTTACAAGCATATTTGGACACCTTTAGTTTTAGATTGAACGAAGATACAGGCCTAAAAAACGTCATGTGCCCTCAGTATGATCCCGTCTATCAGATTGTGTACTTACGAATGGCATACCGGTAGCTTTATTATTTCTGGATATATTAAGCCTTGAAAACTGTTAGTATGAAAAGTGTAATGAAGTGTCTTCGACATTTTGGGGTTCTAGATCTTGCAAACTGTGTATGCTTTGGGAGTTATATTTCATTTTCCATCATATTTGGGAACTGTACAGTGTATTCAAAAAGTGTGCAGGCACTTAGGCCTTTAATGACATAATAGGAGGGACTCAAAAATGGCTTTGGGAGAAAATGACCCTACGGTACCCCCTACATCAGGCCCCAAATTAACCATGTTGGCACTTGATGAGTGGAATGCCCGCTTTACCCCATGCACAGTAACACTCTATCAAACATTCAAGCTTTGAAGAAATTTGATTTTCAAAGTCTTTCAGATTAATGTAGGCCTTCAAATATGGGGGAATTTGCCCATTTTATATCACAGTATCTGGGTGTCTGCTGCCGTCTATTAGTCAAAGTAACAACAGCATTAATTAGGAAAACAGAAGGGACTGGAAAGTATTGATCATAAATTACCAATAAACCATTAAACTCCCTAATACTTGTTAAAATCACCTATACTGTATAATTATACAGTATAGGTGATTTTAACAAGTATTAGGGAGTATAATTAACAATCACGTTTACTGTACTTATTGAAATATGCCCCAGAAACCCAGATATTGCGATAAAAATACATTGTATAGTTCACAAATATGATGGAAAATCAATTATAACTCCCACAGCATACCCCGTTTCCAAGATCTTTAACCTCAAAATGTCAAGATTCATCATCACAGTTTTCACACTTAAGTTTTCAAGGCTTAATATATCCAGAAATAATTAAGCCACACTATTCCTGGGCACAATTTCTGATAGACAGGATCATACTGAGGAGACATGGCGATTTTTAGGCCTGTACCTTCCTTCAAAGTAAAACTAGAGGTGTCCAAATCTGCTTGTAAATTCTGTATGCAATTCCCAGGCTTGAAAAGTGGACATGGCACCCAAACTTTGGAGGGTCTCATCTCCAAAACCATTAGACGTAGGATGCTAAAACTTGGGATTCTTTCCCTTGGCATCAAAAGGTACCTGTGTGTCGAATATCGGGCAAATAGAAGAGGGTCATCTGGGGAGGGTGTGTGAATTGACATGGAATGACCCTAATATGAAGTGTTTACCCCTGGCAAAAGTATTTTTTTCTTACTTACTCATTGTTTTATAACAGGAGCTGTAAGGAGAGTGGTACACACAGCAACCGAAGAGGAGCTGCAAAAAGAAGTTGCGATTTACTTAAAGGGGGCAGCAGACCGAGAGGGAGGGAGAAAAGACAGGCAGAAGAAAGTGGGCAATGGGGAGATAGGGCATTTGTAATTAATTTATGGACTGGCTGATGAATTGTTCATTGTTATTTATTTTTTTATTGATTGATTGATTGATTGGCTTACTGATTAATTGTTCATTGTTTATTTATTCATGGACTGGCTGATGATTTGTTCATTGTTATTTATTTGAAGTAAAAACATTTTTAATTTTTTTTATTGAACCTGGCTAATCTTTAAATGTGATTGTAATTTATTCATATAAAACCCATAAACATGTTAAAAAAATAAACAAAATGTATTGACCTTATACTATGTGTGGTGAGTCTGTGGGATATGTTTACATGTATTTATATTAATTTAGATCATAAATTGAATTCCATTTATATTCATTTTAATGCCTTTTGAATTATATGGCCATGATAAGGCTATCTAAAAAAAAAAAGGTGGGTAACAAGTGGCAAAAGGGCGGCCCTTTATCTGAAACCGCATTTGAGCCACCGGCGGACCGTCAAAGAACCGATGAGCAAAACGCCAGTGGGCCACTGTTGGGAGCCGCTGTTGGACCGACAACTCTGCCGCTGGTGGGCCGCCAGTGGGCCGCTGACCTATTGCTATCTGGGTATATATATGGTGGCACGGTGGTGTAGTGGTTAGCGCTGTTGCCTCACAGCAAGAAGGTCCGGGTTCGGGCCGCATGGCCGGCAAGGGCCTTTCTGTTTGGAGTTTGCATGTTCTCCCTGTGTCCGCGTGGGTTTCCTCCGGGTGCTCCGGTTTCCCCCACAGTCCAAAGACATG
>JAODOC010039296.1:0-12674 GCA_027575955.1 Nemapteryx nenga | reverse complement strand
CTTCCGAACAAGATCTTGTGTCTTGCCTCTACCTCCGAAATCAGCGCCTCCACCTCGCAATCTGTGAAATTTCTTTTGCGAGATTTCGCCATGTCTTTTACCTAACACGGGCCTTACTGCAGGTCTATTTATACTAATTAACATATTCAGTGTGGAATAATTGAGGGAGGAGACGGTGCGGGGAACGGGGCTTGTGCACATGCGCCGAATTCCACGCTGATTGGGATGTACAACAGGAGTATGGCAAGCCAAAGTGTTCACAATAACGAGTATTCTGAACGCGTTAAATAAGAAATACCCGTGAAAAACGCCGTATTTTCGTGCATTTGACGCGTATAAGCTTATTTGAGGCGTCAAATTAACTGGCGTTAAAAGCGCAGTTATTCATATGCTAATGATCTCCCACTGATTTTCCCCAGACAATGAATTTAAAGTGCTGTCAGCCAATGACTGACCAAGACAAAAAGTCCAGAACAGTCAGTCAATCACCGATGTCTCTGCACTGATCTTCCCTGAAGCAACCTAAGTTTTCTCAAACTCACCGTAGTCTATAGACTACATGCTCATCAGCTGTCTGTCAACTTATGGAAAGATCATAAAGCCTCGTTCACTCCATATGCTTGCTGTGTTATTTAAAAAGAAAACCAAACCGAATGCATTGTTTGTCGTTATTTTTTTTTCTACCTGACAAGCTTTGATTTAGATAAAAGTATCTGTTAACCATTTTCTGAAGAGCCAGTCAGTAGCATAGTGGTATAGTTGCTGGGTTACCATGCCAGAGGGTTTTTCATGTTGCGAGTTCGATCCCCGTGCGACCCGAAAATCGCTTTGCACACAGGATTCTCTCTGGCAATTATTTCTCCTCAAGTTAATGTTGTACTGTTTTTACATGCCACTTGGTTATATATTTCAACGGTATTTAAAACCAAACCGAATGCATCCTTTGTCGTTTTTATTCTTTCTACCTGACAAGCTTTGATTTAGATAAAACTTTGTTAACCTTTATCGTCAGAGCTAGTCAACAGTGTAGTGGTATAGTCGCCGGGTTACCATGCCAGAGCGCTTTTACGTTGCGAGTTCGATCCCCGTGCGATCCGAAAATCGCTTTGCACACAGGATCCTCTCTGGCAATTATTTCTCCTCAAGTTAATGTTAAACTGTTTTTACATGCCACTTGGTTATATATTTCAACGGTATTTAAAATGAACGTGTTCTCGTCCTTGACTGGTCCATCATGTTTGTTGCCAAAATGAACTCTCACACAGAGTAAGGTTTAGGTGTATCCCTTAGGCAAACAGGCTAACAGTCTTTCCCATGTTTTTAAAAAACCTTTTCCCCCCTTCTGTCATATAGCGATCATCTTTACATGCGATCTTAAACACAATGAGGTTAATTAGGTGCATGAAATACTTTAATGTCTTCCTTCATTGTCGTTTTGGACATCACTTGCCTTAACCCCCAAGGTAATTTGAGCTGTGTGTTAAAAACTATTTAGAGACGTTTGCGTGTGTTCATCACTCGAAAGATTGCACATTGTGCAACATTTCACATTCTTTACTCGAACAAAATAAAACCTTACACTATGTAAATTGTTATCTATCTAATGTAAAACAGTTGTCACCACCTCCACGTAGTTGTCAGTATGTCAGTCATTACATAACTGATTATTAAATTGTTCCTGTACAATTGTCAAATGAGAACATTAATTCCGGTACACTATTTTAGCCTGCGGCTGCTTAAATTTATGCTGTTGCATGTTTTGTCCACTAGATGGCACAATAAGACGACCATATTCGTTATCTTCAAGACTTCAAAACTTTTACTGCTATTGAACAGAACCCTGCACAACGAAATTGAGTACACAAAAGGTGCAAGGTTATCAAAGTGTCAAGTACAAAAAGAGCATAGAAGAGGGGAATATGTACAAGGTACAAGATGCAAGATCAAGTGTCAAAAGTACAAAATACACACAGAGCAAGGATAACAATAGAAAATAAAAACAGATGGAAAACAATGGACAAGCAGGACCTACATCAAGGAGTCCAGGAAGGACACGAGACCACGAATTAGTGGTATTCCATGCTGACCTCTAGGGCCACTGAGAGGATCAAACTGGGCTCGTATCTGCTCCATTACTGCACCTTCAATGGCAAAATCAATGTCAGGCACAGCAACCCTCTCTGGCCAATTAAGCAGCACAGCAAGATCATCTGCAACATCATCTCTAGGTGGAGATGCAGCAGCAGCAGCAGCAGGTGGAAGAACAACTGCTGCAGCAGCAGGAGGGAGATCTGCAGCAGCTGGAGGCTGATGAACAGCAGCTGCAGGACCCCCAAAAATGTCCTGCATGGCTGTTGATGCTCTTCCCTGTTGGTGGAGACACTTTTTTTTATTTTTTCCATTACAGTCAGGTCCACCTGAAGGTTACTCCAATATTCCAAACTGATCTGATGCCGAACTTCATGACCTGGTGATGCAGTGTCTGGCATACTTGTTCTGTGGTTTGCTCAGAGTCATGTTACTCATCTTTTATATCATAATCAAACGGTGCAGACAACAGTACATCTATATTTCTCACATCCTTACACAAATTATTTACTTATTTATTTGCTTGGCATAAGGTGTGATGGACATTTCGAGTTGAGTACGAGATAATTTCAGACAAAGCACTAAAATAAATAGCTGTAATACATGATACACAAAAGTGTTGGCCTACGGTCCAGTGAAGCAGTCCAAAACACAAAGATGATAAATTGAGAAAGTGGCTTTGCATGGTTGGAAGGATATGTACAGTTATTACTAAGGGTGTATGGGTGGGTAAAGTTATTTTCAGAGGACAATATTGTAACATTCAAAGTAATGATTTGCAGTGATTTGGTCTATTGTCTCCTATTTCAGTGTTGTGCGATATGTATTCTTTGTTCATTCACATGAAAAATGCGTTTCGTGTAATTACGTCAATATAAGTACATGGGCTGTATGTACGCCTACTTAACCCCTTCAGACCTGGCGTCCATTGCAATGGACATATTATATTTCTGGCCTTAAACCAATAAGAGATTAGTAAATTTGTCATTGGAGCAATGCCTTTTACTGATTGGATCCTGATTATTATTGTATACTAATCTTAATAGATTAAGATGTTGATGTACCATAACTACATTTTACCTTGAAAAAGTTGTTCATTTTTCATTCAAATACAGGGTGTTTATATCATGGACAATCTCAGGTTCCTACATGGATTTTCAGTTGGATTGTAACCAGGTCTGTAAAACCATGGACCTGTATGGGCTTAATTTTTGTGTATTTGAAAAGGTTTTGCTTCAGTTTATATGTCAAATTTCAGGTCACTGACTTTCTGGAAGGCCCCATGGAAACTAAAAACTAGATTGACGTAGGCCATTTAGGCTATATTATTCTTGCTAGTTGCTAGTTACACTTGCTAGTCTAACTAGTGCTTATGAAAACATGCAAACGAGTGAGTTTTGGCTTTCGAGTCTTTAGAATGAGAGGTGAGGGACAATCAATCATCAAAAGACTATACCCAAGGTAATTATGTTGAGAATCCTGCTATTTCGGGCCATCCCATGAGCCCCTATGAAAGCTCCATACAGTATAGCCTGCAAAATTAGATTTTTGGAACATGGAGATATCCAGTTTCACATGTTTAGGTCACAGCTGATTAGGTTGTTACATAATTACCATGATTAAAACATGGTCTTTTTTGCCCAAGTATGTCGTTTTACGCCTATTTAATCCCACCATCCATTGTAATGGACATTTAAAAATCCATATAAAGACATGAGTTAGCAAAAAATAAATAAATAAATAAATAAATTTTTCCCCTTAATTTCTATGCTGGAGAGGAGTAAAAATCAGCTGAATAAAATTTTTGCTCAGCAGAAATTCAGGTCTGAAGGGGTTAAGTAGCCTATCAGCTGAGGACCAGACAACCCATCTTCATATTAATTTTGTTTTTGCATCACAACTATTTCAGATGGTATTAAAACGGTGTAGTATATGAAATTATAATTTTAGAAACATTTTATTTAAACATGTTAACATACTGATTCCTCATTTGCTAGTAGATGTCCCGCCGAAATTTTAGATTTCGGCGCATGTATACTGTATAAGCTATAGCCTATGCTTGAGGGCATCACAGAATTCGTTCGAAATGTCTCTAACTTCCGACGGAGGATTTCAGACATAAGAGACAGGATGAATGCGCAATTCAACCGGATTCTACAAGGGGATCAGGAGCCAGGACTTGCGGAAAGGTTTGTGTAATAATTACTGAGGGGCGGAAAAAAAGAAAGGAACTTTGAGGGAAAAAATGTTATCGAGCACTGTTGAAGTCTCTTCATTGCAATGGGACTGATTTTCTTTAACGTGCATTTCTGTTAAGACTCCGTAGTGAAGACGTTGTCTGATGACATGCATGAAGTATACATCTATTGATTCTCGCCATGACAAGCTACTTTCTTTTTCCCCATAGTTTTCTTTCTTTCTTGAAAATTTTTAGTGAGCTTAGGCCTGAAGGACTACACTGACCGAACGTCATGTATGAGTGTTCTGAAGGGAAAGTGGGTGTGACATCAGGAAATTTGTAGTCTGTTGCTGATTGGCGCTCTTTCCATGTTTTGAAAAAAGGCGCAAATTCACGCGAAACTTTCATGGTATTATTTCTGTGTAGTGAGGTTAGATATGTTTTCCAGATCTTCCCCACCCATGTGTAATGTTCTCATTCCCTTCTTAGGCAATATACTGTATATAGGCTTCATAAGACAAAATGTTAAAGTGTCTACACCTTAAGTTATGACCTGTGCTGTGATCTACAGTTTACAGGCATTCACGCCACAGCCTGCTGCCGGACGCAATGTGAGGAGACGTAGGAGCGTCACTTTTAAGGTGTCGATCCTGAGGAGTCACCTCCACAGATATCGCTCAAGAAACAGTATTCTTAATAAAGTCATGTACTGTACTTTCCTTAATAGTGACTGCTCTAGGTAGGCTGGCCCATATACTCCCCCCCCCCCCACACACACACACTATCTCAATAAAACCAAACTGTTGGAGAAATTCTGGCCAAGCAAAATCTGAATTGGAATAGCAACACTGAATGTATGTTCATTCAAAATCATTGTGTTTCAAAGCCATGTATATCCATTGGCAAACAAGACAAAACTCATGTTAAATTACATCTATTACATCACATCTTGATTCTACACTCGTATCCTCTCAATTTTTCTCAGTGATTTGAATTTTTCATTGAGTTTGTGTCCTGCATTTTTAGTTCTCACCCACTCAACAGTTAACAGTAGTAGTCATTTCACTTGCAGGTTGTCAACAACATATTTGTCTTTTAATCTGATTGTAGATGTCACACAGACCTGCCGGGTGGTGGTGGGCTTAGACTTCACCCCACAACAATTTTTGGACACACTGCGGTCCAATGTGCCCAACATGCCCCCAAGATTTGAGCTCTGCAGGGTGAATGGGCAGAGGGAAATTATTCCCTTGACTGAGCAGTGCCCTTCTGAGATACATTCAAGGAGGGCACTGCAAAGGTCCAGCCTGTACATTCGCCCAGAGGTAAGGTGATCAAGTAGGCGTATATGGCATGCTGATAGTACATAGTTTTTAATTAAACGGCCATTACAATACAAATGATACAGCAGCATACTTGTTAAACAATGGGTTGATAGCTGAGACCCCCAACATCCTATCTTGAATGATCTAGCAAGTGGAGTAGAGGAAAGCAGTTAAGTTATTTTCTTCTTTTTCTTCTGTTCTCCTTTTTGTCTTCAAAGGAAACTGAGGAAACCAGGTAAGTGTTATTGTATTCTATTTCACATGTTCAATATGCAGTAGTTGCTGAAATCGTGTATGAATGTCTGACCGGATGACAGTGAAGTGTAATGTTTTACAGTTTAGATTTACACAAAGCTAGTTCTCTTTTCCTGGGTGGTATTCAAAATCTTTTTTCTTGTCTTATTTTTAGTGCACTACCTTCTGAAAGTGTTCCCGGGACCCCAGCTGATCAGCAGGGGGAGGCAGCAAGGTAAATGGACTCTCTCAGCACACTAGTTCACAAAGTCTCCAGTTTCAAGTACCCTTGCCACAGTAAAATTTGACTATTGCTCTAGTAGGGTTATGTAGGTTGTGAGAATTTCTCCTGCACACACTCATACACGACACAATCTGGTGGCAATTTTGGATAGTCGTCAATGTCAGGTCTCTGTTGTCAGTTTGTGTTTTGTGGTTTTTGGGTTCTTGTTCCTTGTGTTTCTTAGCTTTGTGTATGTCTTGGGTTGGGGTTTCTTGTGCATTTGGTGTGCCATGTGCTTTTGTCATCTTTTGTGCCTTTGTTTTCCATGTGCCATGAGCTTTTGTTGTCCTCTTCCTACCCGTGTCTCCACCCCCCTTTCCTTATTTGGATTTCCTGTCTTGTGTGCTGATTGTCTGCACCTGTCTCATTCCTCGTTGCATGTTCACTTGTGTCTTGCCTCGTTGTTGTTTCTAGTTTTCGCATTATGTTCACCTGTGTCCTCTTGGCCCTTGTCCTATCATGCACTCCTTTCTATTGTGTTCTGATCAGTTTCTGTGTATTTAAACCCGTGTTTGCTTTGTCTTTTGTCATTTCGTCTGTTTCAGTAGTTGTGTTCAGTTTCTGGCGCTGGTTTCATGCAAGTCTTGCCTTGATTTGTTCTGTTTGCTTTGCCCTGCCTTGGCTTATGTTGTTTTATGTTTTTTTTTTTTTAAACAAATCTCCTGTTTTGCTATCCCCTTTTGGTGTGTTACATTTGGATCCAAGCCCTGCAAAAAACATGACAGTCAATATGTTGGAAGTTAACAATTTTGGAATTTACTTTTCTTTTTTTCCACTATCCCTTTGTCATGACTTCAGCCAAAGTTCAGAAGAAGAGCCACAGGAGGCAGAAAGGTGAATTGAAGTTGAATTATTTCACATTTTCAATTGGAATATACAACCAGTTTGTACAGATGTGTTAATCTGTTTGTATTTACTTTTTCCTTATTCCAAATGAAAGGGATGTCCCTGAGCAAGACCCCCTCCCTGGGATGTCTCGTGCCGTGATGAGGTAAATGGATCATAAAACAGTCCAGGTGCTGTCCCTCTTGGTCACGTGGTTAGACTGCTGCTATACCTCTAGGCGGGTCAACCTGTTACCATTCTTATACCATGTGGGCAAAATGTCTAAACTATACTATTGAATGGAGCCCAAGTCAAGGTAGAGATAGAAGACTTCACATAACTATCTACCAGCCACTCCACAAACACAAGGACACGTCCTAGTTCATGGTTATTGCAAATGCTGTTGGACATCAATTTTATAGGGCACCTTACCTCATGTGTAAAAATGGGTGAATCAGGTCCAGTGGAAACATGACATGATGTGCATATGTCTGAGTTTAAGTCTTATTCTGAAAGCAGCACTCAGAAGTTATGCACCATTTTTTCCAGTTGGGTTATGTACTTACCTTGGCTCCATTACTCTGATCTGATGAGCTGTTTCCTGAGGACGCAAGCTAAAGTGTCATTCTGGAATACTATAGAATCACAACATTACCAGTTGAACTGTATTTAAAAATGTTTGCGGCCCTTCCCTTTGAGACTGATACAACTACATACATCTGCCACTCGAATGTGATCTGCATTTGGGTCTCTGTCCGGGAAAACCTGACGGTTAAGGTTTATTTATTGCCTTTCAGGTCACCGGAACAGCCCCAGGAGGCAGAAAGGTGAATTTCTCTTTTCAGCTGAATATAGTGTCTTGCATAAGGCAGAATCACATGCTAGACAACAACACATCTGATGTAGTAGGAATGTCGCACACAATTATGGCTAGGCTTGCCATTGGACAGTAACAATATTGTATGTACTCTCCCCCTCATTTGATGTGTGTTCTTTGTGTTGGATAGAGGGGATGCATTTTTCATCATTTCTGATGAGTCAGATGACGAAGTGATTCTGTCATCCCCAGAAAGGGCCATGTCTGATGTAAGCATGTATAACACCAAACACTTTTGATAAGACCAAATGTTAATCTATAGTCTTTGGTGCTGGTATCTGGATACTGCACAGTCATCATTTTCTTGTGTGGAACAGGATGAAATGGATCTGGCAACCTGTCTGCAGACATTCCAGGGGGACAACCTAGACCTGCAGACTCATCACCATTGTGGCGTGATGGCGCCACATTTTGAAGAGTGCCTGCCTGGCACTCTCAAAATCGTATTTTGCGTGGCACAGAGAGCCACGCATCGAATTTGTTTCTGAAATGGCGGATGACTACGGTGGGCCAAGGCGGGAAGTTTTCAGGTAAAGCATTGATGTGGCACTTTAAAGCACTGTCGTTCAAAGTTTTACATGTTTTTATATTTACATATGTCTTTCATTCATCCAGCTTCTAGTCCTGAGCTGATTTGTAAGTCTTCAGAAATGTTTATTTTGAGGATTCAAGGCAGAATGTAAGAGTATTTCTGTACTCTTCCTTACAGACTGCTGATGGCTGTTCAGGGCTCTCTGGGTGTGTTTGAGGGGAGGCCTGGGGATTTGTTTTTTTACATACGACCAGAAAGCATTGGGGGAGAAAAAATACTTCACGGCAGGGAGACTGACCACGTGGTCCCTGGCCCATAATGGGCCAGGCCCACGTTCTATGAACAGGAGCGTCTATATGCTCATGTGTGGTCAGGCTGCACAGCTGTCTAATATTGACATCTCCATGCTACTAGATGAGGATCAGCAACAGAAGATGGATGAGGTATGTGTTTGTGTCTGTTAAGAAAGCCAATCAGTCTTTCCTTTTTCACCTTAAAGGTATTTGGGTAAAGACTAAAATATGACTGTTTTCAAGACCATTCCAGTCTATTCAATTTCCTTTCTTTCACCATAAGCTGAAGTGTGCCACAGCAGAGGACCTCCAGACTCTAAAAGAGTCATGTGGCGACTGGGTGGCTGGCTGTGGGGTCCCCACAGTGTATGGAGCAACGCTGCAGGACCTGCCAGACATTGTCCACCAAGTTGTGGCCCACTTCACTTTTCATCGGTAAGACTGACTCTAGACCACCCCCATCCACCTTAGCCATATCTCAATCAACTAACATGTAACATGGGTTAAAGTTTTGTTGGGTTACTACTAGCCAAGATTTACAGATGGCATTATACAAAAGATGGGTGTGTTATAAGTGTTATGGATGAAGGACCGGAACAGTACAGATCAACCTTGCATATTTTCAGTAGACATTGAATGTTTTAATTGGCAGTAAGCCCCCATTTCACACTCCCACATACACATGGTACACTACCCCTGCTACCACTGGCTCTGCTCATTCTTGGACAGAGAGGCAAAGGTAATGAGGCTAATCCTGTTTTACAGGGTGTCCAGCATGATCCATCAATATATTGACGGGATGGATTCCTGCGGGAATTTTTGGCGGATGGTTGCCACAACTGGAGAATGTTTCTTCCAGTTTTCACAAGCACGGGTGAAAAGTTGACCAGGGCCACCTTGAGGGCAAATTTTAAACCCGTCTACAGCCAGGAGGGAAGTAACCGTAGAGACCAGGAGGAGGACACCATGTTCAGCTTTGAGTGCTGGCTGGTGGCTATTGAGGGTAAGTGCCTACACATTTGTAATTGGTAGCAGTATCTGAAACCATGACCTGAAGTAGAACAGGTGCAGTTACCACATTACACTATAGATTGTCTGGCATTTCTCCATAGCTACTTGCAAGAAAAGACTTGTTGGGATACATGTGCAGGTAATGACTTGGGTCAGGTTGAATTTGTATAAAGGTGATTGGAACATATCCCTGATCTAACACTACAGATGTTTTGGAATGGCCAGATAATGAATTGATTATTTGAAGAAAAAATATAAAAGCATGGTACTGGCAGTTTACAAAACCATGTCACAACTTTTCCTCTAATTTGCAAGGTTGGCTGGCTACAACAGGTTTTTCTGGCTATCTAGTCACATCCTTGTATTTCTCTACAGAGGGACAGTCTGATGGACTTTCATTTGAGGATTTCCTGGTCTTCGCGACTGGGGCGGACCATGTCCCCGCTCTGGGCTTCCCGCAGGACTGCGGGATTGAGTTCTATGACCAGGAGCCAGGCATCCGATGGGTCCCCTATGCGTCCACTTGCAGCCAGACTGTGTTTCTGCCAAGAGGGATGGAAAGCGAGGAGGATTTTACAGATCTGATGTCCCTAGCACTGAAGGGGTCGTTGGGCTTTGGGAAGGTGTGAGCGTTCCACACGTGTGTGTCCGTTCCCCACCAGGTGTGTGTGTGTGTGTGTGTGTGTGTGTGTGTCGGTTCGCCACCGACAGGTAGTGTGTGCTTGTACATAGTTTTCTAGTGTTCTTGTTTTATTTTTAATTGTTTTGCTTAGTGTGTGTCTGTTCCCCACAAACGGGTAGTGTGTACATAGTTTTGTAGTGTTCTTGTAGTTTTAATTGTTTTGCTTATTGTATCAGCTGTTCTGGCACTTAAGATTTTCATGTTTGTTCAGGTTCCAACAATTGCACATAAAACATTCAAAACTTATAATTGCTTTTTGTCCTTCTAACAGCCTACACTACACTTTTTTTTGTGGTTCGTCATACACTGCATGGTTGTTGTAAGTCTTTTAATAGTTAATAGTTCTCTCCCATTTTTACAATATAGCCTTGACTACAACCAGTTAATGTGCACTCTTGATTTTACAGAGGCATTTCTTAGTAATGATTCAGTGGTACATGGATAGCTCCATATTTGCCCTGCAGTGTAGTCTAGGGTGACAAAGCATCCCGTTTTCCCCAGACACGTCCTGATTTAATGTCTTGTCATATATATGGTGATGAATGTCCAGGTTTACATTTGTTTTCATTTCATTTGTATTCTACAGTAGTAACTTGTGCAATATAAGATGGTGGTGGATTAGAACTAGAGCACAATGCTCAATTTTCAGTAACCTGTTCACTGAGGAACTAAACTACGTATTACAGCAACTCTAACAGAGTTAGAAATGTATTGTACCATTATAGTGATTTTCGCCTGTATATGAGCAACCCAAGGTCTTTTGGATTTGGAGCTGAGGTGTACTGCAGGTCTGGTGTATGCGCTTTCCCTACCCAATCAGAGAAAGCTGTGCATTTAAGTCGGGTAGGTTCACTGTACTAGCACTCCACATTTTATTCTAATTTATGGTAAAACTCGATTTAAGTTTGGTGACTTTACACAGGTCATATGTCAATGTTATTTTGCATGCATTGTGAGGGTGTGAGTGAACTTTGCGACGCAGACAGAGTTTCTTATTGGTTTTACCACGAGTTTCTGCAGACGGAGATTAACGCGGCTAGCGCAAAACTCCGCTAGGAAGTTCATATTCTGTGCATAGTTTAGCTTAATGTACATGGGAGATATAACTTGGTTTAATATACTGAAGAAATAATTGCCTAACATTGTCTATAGAGTTAGTTTGGGAGCTTTAAAACGTATGTATCCCACAGGATACGTTGCCAGATTAGGGGATACAATTTGGTCAATGTATATTTCCATAGGATTCAATATGTTTAGTTGAACAGGAATATTTGATATACATTTTAAATCCAAATGTGGATCTGTAGATTCACTGTGTTTTGCTGTACATTACCTAAAAACACATTGAATGCCAGGGCTAAAGAAGGGGAACTTTGCCTAGAAGGTGAATCTCAATTTTTTCTGTTATTTACAGCTTAGAGACGCACCGGGGTCAGTATGGCTTTGAGATTTGTCTCACATTGTAGGCAGATTATTAATGACTGCAGTCGACGACTTCTGATGGATGATCATGTTGGCGCAGATGTTGTGCAGAGAACATTAACCAGGTATGCATTACTGCAATGATTTTGTTTGATCTACCAGGGATACCCAACAGTAGTCACACAGACCACCTTCTGCCCCTCTACCCCTTAATTGCTTTGTTTTTGGCTTTACCAGGCTAGAGACTGTGCAGAGGAATCTCCAGTGGGCAAGAGGGACATTGGTAGATGTTCGAAATGTAGATCAGCTTCTCAGTGACCTAGCTGAGTACATTCAGGAGGTCCAAATGTTGGATCAGCATGGACAGCAAGATAATATAAAAATATAAAAACTATCTTGTCTCTTGTTTGACCATATAAACTATAAGGCTCCTTGGGTAGTACATTGAATTAATGTTGAGAAAAGACTCCGAGCTAACTATATTGAGTAATATAAAAGTTATGACAATCATCTGTTTGGTTGTTGTTTGGACTGGCATGGTTTCAGAAAAAATGCCTGTTACCCTACATAAAATTCTTTACATGGTTTTGCAGGTGAAGCTGGTTTTCAGGCCCAGTTGGTTTGGAGTGGAGAGAGAGGTCCACCCCATTGTTCCATTAACATGGAGCAACTCGCCTTTCTGCTTTCATGTGGTTTCACAGCAAGGCAGATGGCAGATATTCTAAATGTGTCTGTCAGTACCGTACGTCACCGTCTGAGGCAAGTGACCTCACTATGGTTATGGGCTGTTTTGTGATTTCATGTCCTCTATGGTAACCCCCACCACTCACACAAAGCAAATAAGTCTGTCTCTACATTGTGTCCTAATTAGGGATGCGTGCTGCAGCACAGCAACCTCTTGTTCTTCTACGTGTTTCTTCTTC
>JAODOC010038533.1:0-12675 GCA_027575955.1 Nemapteryx nenga | reverse complement strand
GATGACCAAAACACTATTCATAAACAAACAAACAAACAAACAAATAAATAAAAACACATTGTGGCATCACACAATTGGTCTTTGATGTGTTACAATACAAGTATACCCCCATGCAGACTGACCAATATTGCTGATTTCTATTCTATTATATTCTACAAGTGAAATTACAAGGTTTCCGCCCAAAAGGGAAACATATTGTTATCCCGACTCTCACCAGATGAATGTAGTTCTGCCTTGGTCTACACATACATAGGTGTGGGAATAGAATGCAGGGCCTTGTTGAGTTGGGAGAAGAGCAAAAACATTTCTGCCACCAATAAATGACTCCACAATCATTTTCTGTTCATCATTTAAAGTTGCCGCAGCACGCCTGAATACCGCAACTAGAAATAATAGAATGATACAGTTTGAAAGAAACAGTTGTTTTTCTGATATATCACATCACTGATAATGTGTGTGTGCATCCTGACCAGCCCATTTATTTTTTGATTATTTTAAAGGGCTTCCCATCAGGGAAGCAAGGCAGAACTGCATTCATCTGGCGAGAGTCAGGTAAACAACATGAAACTTGTTTTGAAAAATGTCCCACCCTGTCCCATGCAAGAAGCCGTCCTGTAGTAAGCTTTCTCCTTGCCACCACCCAGCCACCCAGCCCTATTTCATGGACGGAATGTGTATGCAACTCATAAAACACACCTAAAACCATAAAACACAACTAAAACCATAAAACACAACTAAAACACGCACCTGCTCATGCTGTTCTTTCAATAGGGAGAAAATGGAAATTAGAGGAGTGAGATGAGTATTGCTTCATGAAAACTAAAGTATGTAGGCACAACTTCAACAACAACATCTCCTGCATCTTTACAGTACACATGATCTATTAATGTACCTTTTTCAGTGGTGGGTGTTTGCATGCACTGACAGTATCCATGCTGCTCCAGTAACTTCGCAATCGTAGATGATACAAAGATGTCCTCGTTGAAGTCTCCCATTATGACTTTCCTCCCAGGGTTTTTCTCAAGTTCAACAATTACCTGCATCAAGTTTTGTCGAAATACAGCAATGTCATAAGAGCTTGGCCTGTACAAAACAGCAGCAAACAAATTCACATGCGGTATCTGAAAATATAAGCATTCCAAATTGCATCTCTGTGGAACTGACACCTGCACATCAATTTCATCTGAATAATATATGCCAACACCACCTCCTTTTTTCACTCTCAACCCTGCAAAGATTGGTTCGGAGTCATCATAACAGCTCACTCTTGGATTGTGATCGAAATTATATGCTGGAAGTTGTGGCTTATCCCCGGTGTCTCTGTTTAGCCATGTCTCTGTTAAACAAATACAATCAGCTTTCATTAGAACGTTATGGGCTTGGAGATCCTTAACGTGAGCCTTCAAACTCTGTACATTATGCAATGCTATTCTGCATACAGTGTTAACATCAGACAAAATAGACCTTCCATAGCTGAATTTGGGCATACTTTGCATGGCTGACTCTACTTTCTCATCACAAAATATAGCAGACTCCTTGAATTCTTCAATTATCAGTCCATCAAGATTTTTCACACGACTAAGTGCAACATATGCTTGACCAGGAGCAAAGATCTTTTTCAGTGACACAACAGCTCTTTCAACTGTAAGGCCCTGACACTTATGGACAGTCACAGCCCACGCCAAACCAATGGGAAATTGCCTTCG
Organism: Nemapteryx nenga; assembly: GCA_027575955.1. Classification (NCBI taxonomy): domain Eukaryota; kingdom Metazoa; phylum Chordata; class Actinopteri; order Siluriformes; family Ariidae; genus Nemapteryx; species Nemapteryx nenga. The sequence continues at coordinate 10,969 of JAODOC010038533.1, read as the reverse complement.
CACACCACCGGAATTACTGACTACGTCTTCCTGAATTTCCAGCACCGTTGAACGTTCGGAATGTCTTTTAGACTTTGATCTTTGTATCTTGCCAACATTAGGGTCTTCGAACTCCACATGAATGGCCCTTGGTATGTCATCATCATCTTCACCTTTGATGATTTCCACAACTGTGCCACATGCTCCATTGACAAGGCCATCGGACACATCTATGTTCTTCTTCAACATGACCCTTGCGCCAATACCAACTTGAACACATTTAGGCAAACATGAATTGAAGACTTTGGTGTGAAAGCCAGCCATTTTTTCCATTCTTCCAGTTTTGGGATTTCGTACAAAATCTTGAGCTGGTATTTGGATTGCATCTGGACACGTCTTGTTCAATTTTTGGACATTATATTCCTGCATCTCCGCATTCGTAGCATAAATGTGAATGACATCAGAGTCTTCTCCAGTTTCACGGTGCTTCAGTGTGAGCTCGTCATGGACATTGAGAGGTTCTTTCTTTTTCCGCACTCTGAGGCGATTTAGTGTTTCTGCGAATGCTGCATTTTGTTGTCTCACAACAGTGGTCAGTTCAAAAATTTCAAAGTTGTTCTCCCACAGGTTGGCTCCTTTGTTGTCAGCATAAAGAGGTGTGCCTTTCACAGGTCGCAGCTGGTAAAAGTCACCTACACAGATGATAGAAACATTGCCAAATAGTGAGTAATCACCAGTCTGTTTGATTTGCCGGAGTCTACCATGGACATAGGCCAGTAGACGATGGTCGACCATCGAAACTTCGTCGATTATCAAAATTTGCAAGCTCCTCATTTTATTTCGTAAACAGTTGACTTTTTCATCACCAAGAGGTTGATAAGGCAGTTTCACATTTGCGCCAATGGAAAAAGTGTTGTGAATTGTCGCGGCATTGATGTTGTATGCGGCCACGCCTGTAGGTGCCGTAAGAAGCACAGTGAGCTCCTCTGGATTATCAGCAAGCTGGGACAATAATCTCGTCGATTCGTAATGTATGGCCTTTATTAAATGACTCTTTCCACATCCTCCGCCACCTCCGATAAACAGTCGCAATGGGTCGGGGTTCTTTTCGGAAATTTTCTGCAAACACCAATGTCTTACTGCATAGAATATTTTAGACTGCTCTTCATTCAGTGATCGTAATAAATCCAATGCATCTTGTCTGGGCATCGTCATATGATTAGTCTCCAACGAGCATGCAGTTTGCGGGTGGGCTGTCAGGTCAGGGATACATGTTGCGGTGTCATCATCATCTTCATCGGCTACAACTTTGTCTTTCATGAGATCCAAACAATGAAGGCGCTCACGCTCTGTCTCTGGGCACAAACGAGACCATGCATCTTGCAAGTCAACATTCTCTTCAGAAAGTACCTGCCTAGCTTTGTCAAGCTCATCACTCTCTTTTTCAAACAGAGCTCTGTTGTTATCCACAATTGACTTGACAGTTTGAACGACACCACCACATTTAACTGCGCCATTCTGGTAGAATTGCTCGTATGACTCGTAGGGGGGTGGTTTAAGGTGACAGGCTTCATAGTGAGGCAAAAACAGTTGCAGCAGAGAATGGAAGTACTTTTCCGGGTCTCGTGTGGGAGAAAATCGAGGATATCTCACAACAGCAGGTTGCGATCGTGTTCTCCGTTGCACAAAGCCACAGTTGTTGTTGAGCTCTGTTACGTCATGTGAGGCTCTGACCTGAGACTTTGAAAGAACTCTGTATTCTGAACAAAAACTGGCCAAGCACAAATCTTCGAATTCAACCGACTGAGGTCTGTTCTCATATCGCTCGACAATATTGGTCATGAAAATGCTGCTGTTGTCTTCACACTGTTGATGAGGTTGAGTTTGAAGCACATGCAAAGGTAAACTCATTCTCATGGGATTTTCACCAACGGGAATGTACTGTACATCACGTGAGCATTCCTTCAGGTGCATATGTGTTAAACGATACACTGCTTCTTGAGCTGAAACTTCTCTGTTGTGGAGGTACACACTTCCAAGCTGCCGAAATGTCTGTTTGGCATCCAAGTTACCATTTCGGGCCTCGTTTTGGGTACGTTGTAAGAGCAAACCAGGTTCCTGTTCTCCCTTTGTGACGTAGGAAAGTATATAAACACTAGCAGAAAATGCATCCGTGACAAATTGTATGTCCATATTGCCTTGCCAAGCTCGAAGTAAGTCTTTATTGTACTGGTTTACCCAAATCTCTGCAGGATTTCGTTTCATGACGATGTTCTTCTTTGTGGACCATATATTGTATGCCCTTTCAAACATACTTTGATCTATACCCATAGATTGAAAGAATGCATCAGTTGTATTGGAATTAAAATCTGGTGCAGTTAATGCAGCTCTGACATTGTTAATTATTTCACTTGAACGTTTCACCTCGTCATTATTATTCAGCTCCTCTGAGCTAACACCTCTTGTGATGAAAGTACGGTTTGACGGAGGTCTGGGGAAATGAAAACGGCAAATCTGGTTTCGTTTTCGGCAAGTCCGGGAATGTCTTGTGCTGTGCTTCTGTACACTGCTAACTGTCTCAAAAAGCTCTGGATCTCTTTCTGAAGGAAGTTGACATGTGATGTATCTGTCTATGAAAGCAGCTACTTCAGCATCGCTGTTCTTATCAATCTTTGGCGCGTTTTCAATCCAAAACAGGCAATGTACATGGGGCGAACCACGTTGTTGAAATTCAACACGGTAAAAATAGTCTTTTACTTTTCCAATAGGTTCAGCTGGCGACATGATTACATCCCGAAGAAAAGAGTGCCAACGGTAGTCAAACATGCGTGCTGCTGTCACAGGGTTTCTGCGTATGAGTCCACATTTGTCCGACCAGTCAAGATCAGAAACATTTGGTTGTTTTCCTTCCACCCTTTGCAGACTAGACAAAAATTCTGGCCATCTCAAATCCGCAGAACTGAACGATGCAAAAAATGTGGGTATAGAGAGTTGTCTTATCATGGCAAATAAATCTTTCTGTACTGACATCCAGTATGGAGGTGTGCCACGAATACCACGTAAAAATTTGTAGCCTTCATCGTTCCGCAATATTTGTTGGAGTGAGTCAGAGTTTAGCAACGTCTGTGGTGACACGTCTTTTTGAGAGCCTTTGCGCAATGCTATTTGGATGCTGGATTGGACTTGTTGGACTTCTGAAATATATTGTGCATAGAAAATAAAGTCTGTGTTCCGTGCAAAGCGTCCGTCAGCGTTCAGTATACGTGTATTCAAGTATCGTGACAGGCTTATTTTTGACTCTCTTTCAGAATGGAATGTAGGCCCACCTAATGGATATAGGACAGGAAAGGACTTTGCTTCATTTGTCTTATCAGATAGCAGGCTAACGGGAGTATTTCCTTCAGCAGGTGCCATATTCAGTATGTCTTGAAAATGTTGATCAACAATCTCTGAACCCACATCAACAGGTTGTAATGATGTATCTGACACAAGCCCACTCTGATCTTTAATGTAAGTCAAATCTTCTTCTTCTTCATTTCCTTCATTATCATTTTCTTCATCACTGTTGTCAACCTCGTCTTTGTTGTGATTGTCCACTTCGTCGTTTGGGTCAGTGCCATCCAAAGAGTTCAACCATTGATCATTCAAAATGACGTCATCATACCATCTGTTGTTTTGGATTAAATACCTCAGCGCATTTCTGACTCGTTCAGTGTGAACATACATATACTCATAGTGACCTTTATAAGATAATTTGCGTTTAAGTTTGACTCTAATCATCTTATCATCGCCTTCATTTCTCGGAAGTATGTTTGTTACAGTTGAACAATTAATAGGAACACTGACACAAGGACCATGGCAAGCGCGTTGGCGCCCTCTAGGCAAACACAGCAGCTTCAAAAAACAGATATTTTTGGCTATTAAATGTTGCTCTAAAGAATTCAAACATTTCAGCTCTTCTGGAATGTCATCCAAATGCAAATTGTTAGTAACGCTTTCCTCAGGGAGAACGCAATTACGTAATTTTCGATGACAGGTGTGGCAAATCCATAATTTGCTTAATGGGCTTTCAGCCAAATGACATTCAGGCTCACAGTCGAAGTCACACACGTGCAAATATTGGAAAGTTATGCATCTCTTAGCCAGCTCAGCAACCTCAACGCTTTTGCTTTCATAGTTATGTGGTTTGCACTCAGTAACCTGCTTTCTGAACAGCAAGCGGTGACAGCATGAGCACGGAAATTCAGGTCCACGGCTGACGTTCTGTCGAAAATGAGCAATGGCGCAACCCATGTCTTTCTGTTTTTTCTGAGAAGCGTTGTATCTGTTAAGACTTCTTTGGGTTTTAAGTATGCGTACATTTTCGTTTTCCTGGTACTTTGTTTTGTTGTACTGCTTTATTTTGTTTCAAAAAGAAATGTTTTTCTTGTATTTCGCATGACTGTAATTACGCACAGTATTCTGATGTTTCTTGTTGGTCTGATATTTAACACGACTATAATTACGCACAGCATTCTGATGTTTCTTGTTGGTCTGATATTTAACACGACTATATTTACGCACAGCATTCTGATGTTTCTTGTTGGTCTGATATTTAACACGACTATATTTATGCACAGCATTCTGATGTTTCTTGTTGGTCTGATATTTAACACGACTATATTTACGCACAGCATTCTGATATTTCTTGTTGGTCTGATATTTAACATGACTATAGTTGCACTTAGCAGCCTGGAACTTTGTGTTGGTGTGATATTTTACTCGGGTGTATTGACGAAGAAGACTTTGAAATGTTGCGTTTCTACTTTGGACTTTAGATTTTTGTTTAACCTTTGCTTGAAAACATGTATCCTCTTTGTATTTCTTTTGAAAATGTTGAAGCACATATCCACGAAAGTCTGGGTTTGTTTGATATTTCTTTAGGTAGTAGTCACGAGAACATTGCCTCTTCTGTGTATTGTATTGTACATTCATCTTTGTGATATCGCTGTCTCTTTTTCTCAGCATCTCTTAGCTTTTCATTTTCTGATTGGTTCAACTTTCTCTTACGCTGTGGACGAGCCCGTTCGTCGCTATGACAACACATTCCGGCACACGCTCTTCTGTTTTGCTTGTTTTGAACGCATACACCACATCATGATTTCCAGTGTGATTTAAATAGATGCACCCATGTCTGTTTGATAATGACTTAGTAGGACTGTGATGATTCCATCTGTCGTTATTGTATGTCATAATATCTAATTGCAAGAAGTCAGCAGCAGCAAAAATGTCAATTTCTGTTGCCCATGAACCGGAATAAAAAATTCTTGATTTGCCGACATAGTCTTGAACAGATGTGTATTCATCTCTCAAATACCTTTCAAACTGTGAAGTGTTGTTTTCAAGATGTTTAACTACAGCCCTTCTAATTTTTAAATGTTTTTCTTCATCCCCACAAATGCTGAACGAGATGCTACGATAGAAGCAATTTCCATCAGGATTGATACTTTTTGTCTTACATGGAGAACCCATATCGCTAACCTTTACAACTGTGGAAGACGTACGCTTACACATGTCATTTGGTAGTTGAAGACGTGAGCATAAACTCTCCTGTTCCTGGCTTGACAATGGTGTAAAAGCTTGCCGGTCAACAGTCACATTAGTAATCAGAACCTCATCAGCCTGTGTGTCAGCAGATATTTTGCTATTGGTTGCCTTTGCCAGTTTTGGCTCACCCTTCAAAACCTCACACGGGCTACAGTGAACATCAACAGATTTACCTGCATTTGAACACTTTGCGCCATCATCATCATCATATGCGGTCTGCTCAGACACCTCACCTTCCACGACATTGCTTGGAGATGGACTGCTCACAACAGGTGTTGGAAGTTGATTCAGCATTGCATTGACGCCTGTTACCTCAAATGGTACTCTCTCTCCGAATTTTCTGAACCATCGTCCCAAGTTCAGTAGGTAGTTGTGAAGACTTTCTATACAGCTGAAAAAACTAACAGAACTGACATAGCGGCTGTTTGCATTGATCTTTCTGCCGTGGGAATCAATTACTGCAAACCACGAACCTTCCTTCACAATTGCACATGTACTTGCAGAAACCGTGAACAGACAAGCATCATTACTAAGTAAAGTGCGTTGTAAAGCTACATCAAGTGGCATTACATAATCAGACAAAGCATGATCATATTCATTCATATCAATGAAGCCTGTGTAAGATTCCGCAAAGTTTATTGAAAATTCAAAATTCCACACATTGTGTTTAGTTGGTAGTTCTGTGACTGATACATGTCCATGCATTTTATCACTGATTTGATCTGCACTTCTCAGACGTCTATACAAAGCACTTCCTCTCATCAATATGTCGTCTAAATCTCTGGCCGTCCATGTGAGAACATTCCTAGTCTTGGACCGCAAAACTGCAACCAGGCTGACTGGGCCGCACTGCTTGTCTTTGATGTCACCAAACCGCGAATGGCCTTGATGAAACGATCCCATCAGGAGAGGCTTCGCTGGAGCATCGACAGACTGAAAACAATCATAAGTAGCATTGGTAGAAGTTACAGTAACTGACACAGACTTTGAGGAGGGTTCGAGAGGTTCAGAGTTTGAGGAGAGTTCGAGAGGTTCAGAGTTTGAGGAGAGTTTGAGAGGTTGAGAGTTTAGAGGGCTTTGACTTTCTTTGACTTTGCTTGCAAGGCTTTGCCTTTGGCTTGGACATTCGCTCAGACATTCGCTCAGACATTTGCTTTGAGATTTGCTTTGAGATTTGCTTTGAGATTTGCTTTGCGATGCTGGCTGTATTTCAAGAGGCGCCGCAACCTCTTCTTCAGCAGACAGCTGCCTGCTCACGTGGCGTGCCTTCGCCGCCCGGGACTGCTTGCTTCCACGCGGCATCTGCAGTAAAAGACAAAACAGTTACATGTTAGACCATAGCGAATTGATATGTAGACAATCATCTGTTACAGTATTTAAAAGTATAACAGATACAAGAGTAGCAATGTTTTCACCCCTATTACAATCACTCACATCTGTTACAGTGATAAGTATAGCATGGTAACACTTATCTAAAGTAATATACATGTTAGAAGAAAATTAACACCAAATACCCCAACGGAACCTGCGGTTAAAGCATTAGTTTAAAACTTTTCAAAACAAGCAGCAATGACAGAAATAAGATAACAATGGAGTAAAGAAGTTTGTCAGCACTGAACCATCAGAACAGGCCCACTCACACAGTTCATATAAAAACTAAAATCTCACAAATACAACAATCTAGGTCCTATACAATATTACAGTATAATAAATGAGGACATACATTAGCATAAAGTGTCATATTGTATACTATATTAAAAATACATTAGTACTGAGTTTTGTGTAGCCACTGATATTTGGACAAATACAATGCATTACACCTTTTAGTCACAAGAGGGCGATCTAATGCCACAAGCTGTATATGGCTCCTAGAACAAGCAGTGGTCATGTGCCTGGAAAATGTACATTTCTAGAAAGTGGAAATACTCAAACATCTACTTAACAGCTAAATTAACACTGTTGGGTTAAATACTATACATCAGTTTTTACATCAACACAGGTGCCACAGGCCACATTCATTTAACAGTTACATTCAGAAGATACTGAATAGGCCCTGAAACATGCGCACCAACTACACTGAGTTCTATTGGTAGCCCATAGCTTCAAAAAAAAAAAAAAAACCCAAAGTGGTAACCTTTCCTGGAAGGTCAGAAGCTTGCATGCCTGCAGACAATATTGTACAGCTAGAAATACGATCTAGAAAAACTAATACATGCCTTCATTTCCAGTAGGGTTGACTACTGTAATAGCCTTTTCACTGGCCTCCCCAAAAAGACCATCAAACAGCTTCAACTAATCCAAAATGCAGCAGCAAGGGTTCTTACGAGAACAAAAAAGATTGACCACATTACTCCAATTCTGAAAACACTGCACTGCCTCCCAGTGAGCTACAGAATTGACTTTAAGACATTACTTATTCTGTTTAAATCATTAAATGGGATGGGCCCCAGCTACCTACTGGATATATTTCAGCTGTACGCACCAACTAGGTCACTAAGATCAATAGAGAAAAACTTGTTGGCAATACCAACTGTCAAAACTAAGTGTGGTGAGGCCGCCTTTAGCTGCTATGCTGCAAAGCTTTGGAACCAGCTACCAGATGATGTAAAAAATGCTCCTACTGTGGACAGCTTTAAATCCAGACTCAAGACAAAGCTGTTCTCAGATGCTTTCTCTTAGTAATCAAAAATGTTAACTTTTGATTTTCGAATTATTTAATGCTTTTCTTAAGTAATGCCTCTATTTTTTTATCTCTTTTGCTGTGTTCTTATATTTTTATTTCATCTTTTTATTTCTTTTATTTGATTTCATACATGTTCTTATATTTTTATTTTATTTTTGTGAAGCACATTGAACTGCATCTGTGTATGAAATGCGCTATACAAATAAAATTGCCTTGCCTTACAGCTAAGCGCTGAGAAAAATGATTAACTTTCCTGAATTTAATAATGGCAAGCCGTGCATTAAAACTGGGTGAGGGCAATCGTTCCACACAGCCTTGATCACAGTGATGTCAATGAAACAGCATACTCAAACAGTACTGAAACTCTACAGACTATACACTACATTCACAGTATAACCACACGATTACACCAGAAGCAACTTGAAGAGACAGAAGCTACAAAGAGTCACTGGACTGTTTTCATAGCAAGAGCGACTTGAGCGATAAAAGCGACTGAGTATGACCGTTAAAAGCAGAATGCAAGCATTTCGGCATTCCGATTGGCTGCTGCGTTTGTCACCGAGCGACTTCATAGCTCATTATCACAATATTCGCTGAAGTTCAACTTCAAACTGTCGCTCGAGTTGCTCAATCGCCTCTTGTCGCCAGCTCGCAATACAAAGTCAATTACTTCTGTCGCCAGTGTCGCTCAAGTCGCTTCTGGTGTTTCAAGTGTTGGTTATTTACCTGTAAAACCAGATTAATAATAATAATATTTACCTTAGAACTCTTTTGCGTCCTGCAAAAGAGAAACACGTTAGTTTGACAAGCAGTGGTCGGTCGCTCGCAGTCACACACACACACACACACACACACACACACACACACACACACACAATGTAACTTAGCTCAGTGAACCCTGAAAATACCTGCACTGTATACTTGCCTAAATGGCCAAACATGTGTATGTAAACTAATGTAGTCTACCAGGTGATCTGACAATGCAGTGCAATGCAGAGCTTGCTCATAACTGACATGCACTGTGCTGCAGGGATCCAGGCGTTTGTCATGGCAAAGCATGCATGCATGTCATGGTGCATCTTTGCTGGCTCAAAAGTAATGAGAGCCATTCCCTCCAAGTAAAACTTGACTATAATGTTAATCCAAACCTATAATGTGTCATTGCATTATTGCAGATAAATAAGTTGTTATAGTAAAGCTAAACCTACTTCTGTTTCAGTGTTAGTCACTTGACAAATAGGCTACAGACAATTACAATTTACACAGTTCTGCTTCATTAAATATTTTACACCGAGAGCAGCTTTAAGTTAACATTTCTTCATCTTATTTTCAGTGCATCACAAATTGCATATAATTTCCTTTCTTAATTGAATAAGGGGCTACGTTATCCAGTAATCCATTCTGTAACAGTCTACAGCTAACTTGGATATTGGACACAAGCAGCTCATTAAATCAGTGCAGAATTTGATTAGTTAATGATTATTCTGCTGTGGTACATGGCTTTGATTATCATGAATACATAAAGTTGTTTGAAAATATCTGTAATACACATCACCATGTTAAATGGCGGGCTAATAATATTTTCCTGAATTTAAGAGCTGGCAATCACTCCAAACAGTCTTGAACCCAGTTGACTGCAGCATTGATCGCGGTAATGTCAACAAAACAGGATGTGTAAATGTGTAAAACCAGATGAATATTCTTACCTTCAGTCGAGCTGGCAATCTGCCAAACAAAAACAGATCTTGTTAGTATGACAAGCAGTTTGCCCCTCCCTCACTCACACACACATACATACATAACTGGGTGAGGGCAATCCCTCCACCCATTCTTCAACCAAACCCAGTTGACTACAGATCAGATAACTGTTCAAATTCAGTTGTTAATGTATGTTGACTCTCGACACTTTAAAATCTTAAACAAAAAAATGTCCATATAAATTGCTACTAACACCACCATGTTATTGTACACACACACACACACACACACACACACACACACACACAAGTATATGGAGCAATACCACCTCCCAGCAGCCAATTCCGTTACTACACAACCAGCATTAAAATGTGCATAATTCTGGCGACCTTGTAACAACAAATTTTGTCTTAGAAGTGACTGCAGTAAGTCTGATTAACTTGACAACAAATCTCCAACTTAAGCTAAGCACAAAGCACAACATGGCCGAATAAATGCAAGCAGTAGCAAAAAATTTGAAATATAAAGTGTAATCCATAGGGAACTCAGCTCACTGGTTACAGCAAAAAAAACGATTTCAAAACGGTCTCTACCTCTTCCTTACAGAGACACATAAAATACACTTGACCTGAACACAAGACGTTCAACATTAATGAAGAATTCCTCACTTTTCGGACAGACGCATACCTGCCAACCTTGAAAAAATTTTGAGTACAATTTTACAATTTCATGAGTACCCCCCCACGTCAACCTCACCCCAACCCGGCGCGCATGCGCCCCCACAGACCACAACCAGCAGACCAAAAACACACTTTCAATCCAGTTTTATTGACTGACCTTGGGAACATAGTCCAGTTTTGTAAAACATTCCTATTGAAAGACTTTGGGAAACTGTTATTGATGGCTCTTGGGAACTTCCTTCCGTTTTGAAAAGCACAACAAACATTAAATACATGTGCAAATGAAATGAAATTAAACCAGAGCCACTCTTTCAAAATAAATAACACATTAAATTAATACAGT
>JAODOC010031098.1:0-12734 GCA_027575955.1 Nemapteryx nenga | reverse complement strand
GCTTTCAGTTCTTCAGGAATTTCCTTTGGCCACCCTTCCATGATGAATCTGTGCAGCCTTGACAGCTCTGTGTCAGTCCTCATTACCTTGGCAATCTGCTTTGCAGTCAGCGGCACGCCCTCTAGATGTTCACATATCAGTGCGTCGACGTAGGCGGAGATTGTCTCTGTTCCTGCATCCTTGGTCTCTGACAGCGGCACACGAGACAACCCATCAGCATTGCCATGCTTCTCTGACTGACAGTAAACAATGTGGTAGTTGTATGCCTACAGTACGATGGCCCACCTCTGGATCCGGGCTGCTGCCATTGTGGGGAGCCCTTTGCGTTCTCCGAACAAAGTCAATAATGGCCTATGGTCTGTGCCCAGGTTGAATTTACATCCCCAGAGGTATTGGTGAAACTTCTTAACACCATACACAAGGCATAAGGCCTCTTTCTCAATTTGCGGATACTTCTTCTCTGCTGGAGAGAGTGTACATGAAGCATAAGCTATTGGATGCTCTTCTCCATCTGGTGTTGTGTGTTGGATTACAGCTCCAGTGTGATAAGCTGAAGAGTCACAGGCAAGGGTCAACGGCAGGCTCTGATCATAGTGTACTAACATTTTGTCACTTGTCAAGAGCTCTTTACATTTGTTGAATGAGTCTTGCTTGGCTTTCTTCCATTTCCATGTGACTTGTTCTTTCAGCAGTCTGTAAAGTGGCGCTAACACAGTGCTTTGCTGTGGCACAAAATGGCCATAGTAGTTCACTAGGCCTAGGAAAGCCCATAGGTCTTTGACGTTTGTGGGTGTGGGTGCATCGTGTATTGCTCTCACCTTGTCTACAGATGGGTACACCCCCTTTTCATCCAGGACATGGCCCAGGTATTCGATTTGGGTCTTTCCGAACTCGCACTTTGACTTTTTCACTCTGAGTCCATTCTCTTGCAACCGTTGCAGGACTCTGTCGAGGTTCTTCAGATGTTCTGCCTCATCTTTTCCCATTATGAGCAGGTCATTGAGGTAAACGACCACGTTCAGGTCCTTCATCAGACTCTCCATCACTCTCTGGAAAATGCTGACGGCAGAGTTAATGCCAAAGCAAAGACGATTATACACAAACAAGCCCTTGTGAGTGTTGATTGTTGTGTAATTTTTTGATTCTTCATCAAGGAGCACGTGTTGTAAGCTGAGGCTAAGTCTATTTTTGAAAACAACTTTCCACCACTCAGAGTCGCCAGCACTTCTTCAATGCGCGGTAGTGGGTATATGTCTGTGTTGGTTGCCTGGTTCACTGTCACCTTGTAGTCACCGCACAAACGAATCTTGCCATCTCGCTTGACCACAGGAACAACAGGAGCAGCCCACTCACTGTGCTTCACTGGACTGATGATGTTTTCTTTTTCCAGTCGCTGTAGTTCCTCTTCGACTCTTGCTTTCATTGCGAATGGCAAGGGCCAGCTTTTGTGGAACTTGGGTGTGGCGTTGGGTTTGACAGAAATTGTTGCTTTAATTCCCTTTAATGTTCCCAACTCCTCTTTGAAGACTTGACTGTATTTTTCTAGCACCTCAGGCATTGACTTGGGCGCTGGGGGCTGTTTTGCATTTTCACTGACCATTTTAATTGTTTTCCAGTCCAACTTAATGCTTCCAAGCTAGTTCCTACCACAGAGTGCAGGTCCATTGCCTTTCACTATGATTAATGATAAGTCAGCAGTCTGATCTCCATAAGCAACTTTTGCCACAAACTGCCCTCTGACTGGAATGGCCTGGCCCGTGTAGGTCTTCAGTGTGACGTTGCTGCTCCCTAGCAGCACATCCGCAAACAATTGTACAGTGCCTCATATATTATGCTAACTGCGGCTCCAGTGTTAATTTCCATTCGAACATTTCTCTGGTTTACAGCAAAGTTCGCTTTGAATACCTGTTTGTCTGTTTCATTTACACAGAACACTTCCTCCTCATCTTCTGCTTGCACATAACTTGCTACTCTTTGCTGATTTTTATTTTGCTTCCCTTTCTTCTCCCTTACGGCAGGCTGCCCCCCTCTGCATGCTTTCTGGATATGGCCAACTTTGCCACATCTATGGCATTTAGCACTTTTAAAGTAGCAGTCACTTGCGTTATGATTCTTCCCTTTGCACCTATAGCACGCTGTCTGTGCTGACTGCGAAGGCTTTTGTTTTTCAGTTACCTTGTGAACAGACGGTGGCTCGCCTTGCCTCAGCTGTCGTGTGTTTCGGTGGGCTGCTTCCATGTTGAGAGCGATCTCCTGGGCTCTGGCAAACGTTAGCCCATCTGTGGAAAGCAACTTGCGTTGGCACGCTTCATCATGAATTCCACTGACAAAGCCGTCTCATAGAGCCTCGTCCAGTCTATCCCCGAAATCACATCTTACAGCTAGCTGTTTCAGTTCATCAGCAAATTGAGCTACCGTTGCACCATCTTTCTGAACACATCGGCGGAATCTGAACCGCTCAGCTATGACCAGTGGCTTAGGTTCATACTGTAGTAACCTGACAGAATTTCCACGATCTCATCAAAAGTCTTGTCTTTAGGTTTCAGAGGCTGAACTAAATTTCGCAGCAGTCCGTATGTAGAAGCACCAACAGAGCTTAGCAGAGTAGCTACCTGTTTTCCGTCCTCGACATCGTGCGCTTCAAAAAAAAGCTCCATTCACTCGACATACAGTAGGCTGACCACCGTTCATTTCCAGGATTGAACTCGTCCAGTTTAGGGAAGTTTGCCATTTTCACTGCTCACTACAGTTAGGCTACTCCGTTTTACCTCGTCACCAATTATGTGGTGTATTAATGACGAGACGGTTGCATGCATTTAACACCTTTACTGATAACTTGCATAACTGATACAACATGCCATGCTGGTAATGGCTCGCGCTCTCTGGCTCATCTGTCTAAGCATGCGCATATCACATGAACACACATGAAACTATGGTAAGCCCATAAGCTCAATATACCACATTTACCATGTGAATTCATCGTGTGCATGTAATAAAATGCAGAAAATATTCCTTCAGAGTCATCTGCTTCTTATGACACAGACGACATTGTTGTGCTGTGCTGGGAGGGGTGCAAAAAGAAGAAGACACGTGATTGGTTGTAGAAAGCAGCAGAGAATTGTGAGAAGATGCGGGTTTTGACTGGACAATATTTCTCACAAAAAATTTCATCCACTTTTTTTCCCCATTTTTCTATTATATGTGCAAATTTCACAATTGATGAGTTTCACATTATCATCAAAATATATTTTTATACAGTCTATGAAAAAATGTTGTAGTTGCCAAACAGTGGTCACAAAAAGCATAATTTTCAGGTTCAGCATGCAGTCTATGAATAGTTTTGATCCTTCAGGCCAGATATCCAGTGCCACTCTCACCATTATAATAATGCTCCTTAGATGGTGAAAGGATAACAAAAACAGATACTTCAATAATGGGCATTTAAAAGTGAAAAACAACATACTCTGTTACGATTCAAAATGTTGCAATATCACATTTAACCAGTGGCGAAACATGACTGGGACTTCAGCTCAGCCAAAACATAGCCAGACACACCAAAAAAAGCAACAGGGCAAAGGATTTTGCAAGGAATTAGTGGCAGGGTGCCAGATAGCTCCGTTGTGTGTCCATTGTTGATGTTGATTTTAAAAGTAATTAAGTAAATTACATAGGGAAATAAATACTTAAGTCTGAGTGAAAAAATACTGAGGCAAGTGTGTGTAACTGACTATAACCAGTCAGTTACTCTAATAATAACTAAAAGTCTATGTGTGGCTAATAGATGATGCAGAGGAAGTGAAGAGTTGATCTGTCAGCATTTATTCTGGAAAACAATGAATGACAGGGCAATCAACACATGGAGACAGGGGAAAGAATTCTGGCATCCTTCTTTCCAGACATCCCAAGCATGATAAAAATAAAAAAAAGATAATTTATGTACTGTAGACTGCATACAGTGTCTTGCAAAAGTATTCATCCCCCTTGGTGTGTGTCCTGTTTTGTCACAAGATGGAATTAAAATGGATTTTGGGGGGATTAGTACCATTTGATTTACACAACATCCCTACCACTTTAAAGGTGCAAATTGTTGTTTCATTGTGACACAAATAATAATTAAGGTAAAAAAAAGAAATCTGGAGTGTGCATAGGTATCCCCCCCCCAAAAAAAGGTCAATACTTTGTAGAACCATCTTTTGCTGCAATTACAGTTGCAAGTCTCTTGGGGTATGTCTCAACTAGCTTAGCACATCTAGCTCCTGGGATTTTTGCCCATTCCTCAAGGCAAAACTGCTCCAACTCTTTCTAGTTAGATGGGTTGTATTGGTGTACAGCAATCTTCAAGTTATGCCACAGAGTCTCAACTGGATTGAGGTCTGAACTTTGATTAGGCCATTCCAAGACATTTAAATGGTTTCCTTGCAGTGGAAAAAGCATAATAATTCAACACCCTGAGACTGTTAGGAAAAAAAGACAAATAATTTATTATACTCCTGCAAGAGGGCTTCTCTGCAATGAAAATCACAAAGCATTTCACCCAAAGAAGCACCTTCTGTTAATCAGAGGTGGAGGAAGTACTGACGTTTAGTACTTAAGTAAAAGTACCAATACCCAGCCAAATATCTACTTGAGTAAAAGTAGAAGTAGCACATCAAAAATCTTACTTAAATAAAAGTACTAAGTACTACCTTTTAAATGTACTTTAAAGTACAAAAGTACAAGTACTCGCGCAATGGGTTGTCTGACTCAGTGTCTGGGCTGTGCCATTACATGCACCTGCCAATATCACTTCTCACAAGCAATATACAGTATTTATACTGAAAAGGTTGGTGTCAATATTGTGTGCGATTGGCAATACAATGCATACTTTTTACATTTTAAATTTAAATAATTCACTTGCCAACATATTCACAACACTGCTCTGTTAAGAGCAGTAAACAGCAACTTCTCACTAACCAATCACAACTTATCACAAGTGCTTTGCCTTTTAATTTTTCATCAACACAACACTCTGTTCAACAAATTTACCACATCCAGCATGTATAACAAATAGCCTAATGTATGTTGAAGTAGAGAAACTGTCTGTGTCTATGTAAGGTGCAATGGTATGAAAAGTAAAGACCATACACACAGGCTGAGTCATCAAAAACTGTATTGGAAAGGAAAGCCATTCACAAAACCAACATTCCTGGACTTGTAGTTACTAAAAATAATAATAATAAAGCAACCTAGAAAAACATCCTTCAATGCAGTGTTGGACATGAAATGAACATATGACTGCTGACCAGGGGCTGGTTCTCTACTCAGTAAGTAAAGACTATATACAGTCTGGGTTATCAAAACCTGACCATTTATCAAAACTGTAAGACCATTTACCATTTATACAATTATCAAGAACTGTATTAGAAAGGAAGGCCATTCACAACAACATTTCTGGGCTTAACCAGTCACGCTCGTGTCTACTTTCAGAAAAAAACTAGAAAAAACATGCTTCTATGTTTAAGTGTTGGACATGAAAGGAAAATGTGCCAGCTGACCAGAGGCTGGCTCTCTACTCAGTGAATTACCAGTATGCTTCGTTTAATTTTAACAACAGTTGGTTTTCGAAATTCTTCGAACCAAGCCTGCCTCTTTTCGCAGAGAATATGTGCCCTGCTGTACTGAAAAGTCGTTCGCAAGCTGCAGATGCAGGCAAGGGTGTGTTCAGTTTAAGGGACAATTTCAAAAGTGCGGGCACTGACTTGAGAATGTCCATTGACGTAACAGAGCTGGCCAGATAGGCATCCAGTTGATGCGTCATCTCTTGGATGTTTCCCTTCACGAAGCAGAAGAAGTCGTCCTCCTCTGACCCCGAATGGTTTGCTGTGGTTGAAGCTGTGTCGCGCTCCATGTGAGTCTTTATGTAGTCCATGCCTACACAAGAAGAACCGACACACAGAATAGAAGAACCATTGAGCACTTACGTATGGAGAATACTATATTACAAGCAGATTTTAATGGAACATTTTTTAAAAATAAAATGGCAGGCTCAGGGTAGGTACATAGCATGGTCTCCTTACAAGTTAAATATCTGATAATTGATGATTTAAATTACTTACCCAACTTCAGCAAGTCCTCATTGCTTGTCCATGATTTGCGAAACTTTGGAAGTAAAATCGCAGCAGCAATGAGCTCAGGGTCAGCGAGCATATCACCAAACCACCGCTGTATTCCTTCTTGAAGGGCAAAGATCAGTGGCTGGCAGATCTTGCAAGATGCTTGGAGGTGGCCTAGTTTCTCAGTCAGGATGGTTATAGTTGGTACGATGTATCCCATGTGGATATCCACCTCTCCCTGCAGTATGTTGACTGCCTTGGAGACTGGGTTCATGACTGATGCATATTCTATCAAGAAAGCAAGTTCTGCAGGGCTGAACCTGTAATACACAGCATTAGACGAAGCATATTAGAAAACAAAATGTGTAATGTCACACACCTAGATATGCAGTGTTGTTACACAAGTCATTAAACATTCATCTATTTTGCATTTCTAATTATACATACAGCTGCTAAAGGCTAAAATTATTAGTGAACTACAATTCTAGGCCAGTATATACAATCCATAGCCAACAATATGTGTAACTGTATCTGATTAGAGTCATACTTACATGGGGACTTTAAGTGCAATGGTCACCACTCTGATGGCTCCTTCCCCACTTTCTCTCACTATTCTCAGTAGCCGCTCAACAGCAAGGAAGTGGGAGTTCCACCTGGTTTCAACTGGACGGACAAGTTGCAGTTTGCACTCTTTTTCAATGACCTCTGCAGCAGTAACTGAGCGGACACTCCTATTCCACAGACCAGAGGACTTGGCAAAAGCTGAGCGAGATATGTCCCTGTATGCAACATTTGTTTCCACTTTTTTTGCATCAACAGTTGCAATCAAATTAAGATGACGACAGGCACAGCGGTGATGCTTTGGAAGTTGATATTCAGAGTATTCATCGTCTTCCTCCAACAAAGCCTCAACTTCAACAGCTTCGGTCTCCTCTTCTGGGTCATCTTCCTCCTCACTATCATTCACATCCCTCTCATTCTCAGAATTTTCATTTTGACATGCAAAAACTCTGAAGGCCTTTACAAAATTTGAGGTGTTATCTGTAGTGGTCCTCACAATTTTCTCTCTGATGTTGTATTCTGTGTGTATCTCATTGAGAGCACTGGCCAATGTGTCGTATGTGTGAGACCCTTTAAGCCTTCTGCACGCCAGAGCAGCAGACCGTCTCTGTAAACTCTCTGGATCTATCCAGTGGGCAGTGATGCCGAGAAAACTCTGTCTGTGTGCTGTCCAGCAGTCGGTTGTTGTGGCTATATATGCCACATGTTGCATGGTGTTCTTCACATTCTCTTTCATTGTTTTTGTGTGTTTCTCTATTTGGGAACAAACTGTTGTACGCGACATGACATTGTAATTGGAGTGGGTGTTCTGCAGTAATTTTATAAAAGCAGGTTGTTCCACTATTCCAAATGAGTGCAATCCCTGAACTACGAAGCTCACAACTGCAAGGTCCAGGGACTTCTGTGAGGCTTTGGTGTCTTCCAGTTTCCTCTGTTTTATGGTACCTTCAATCCCAGAGGATGTTCCCTTTCTTTTTGCTGTAGTTGCTTCCATGTTGTCTTTCAGAAGGGATCTGTGTTTTCTCTATAAAAGACAGTAACATTATCAGTAATATGATACTACTAAAACATAGCATTAATAGTAATATAAGAATATAAATTTAACACATTTGCAAGGATGCAGGGTCAAAACTATATCTATAATCACCCACTACAGTAGGCCTACATGTCTGATCGAAGTCCAGATGGTGTGTAAATTTTGTTGGTCTAAAGTTCTCTACAATGTGTAAACCAGGCCAACAATTTGGATGCTTAACCATTGTATGTCAATATGTAGTTCAACATTTCAAGTAGCCTAACTTTTTGGCTGTTGTTTGGAGATCTAAGACGTGTGTAGAATTAACATTACAAATGAATGTAACATTCAAGACTAATATCAACATTGTTTTCATCAATTATTTATCAAGTTCGAATAAGGGCGCCAATCCTGTGTGTCACTCCCGTTGCTTATACACACTGCCTGCGTGTATGTGCCAACACAAGCGTGTTTCTTTTGTCTATGCTTTACACTCGAATTGGCTAGATCATGACACAAAATCCTCAATGGCATTGTTGTGCCATTTTGAAGTGTTAATGCGGTAAAAGGATTATTTGAGAGGAAATGTAAGCTGCCCCTCAGAAAATGTTTATAACCACCACAGGCATTAAACGGTTTCGGCGGCATGTACGAGCGAATTTGTATGGCAGGGTATTAAGCGAATTTGCGAATGCCAGGGGAAGACTGGGAGTGCTGACGCCAGTCAGTTAGCACGCTAATTCTGGAGCAAATCCAGGCAATGTTATGCATATACTTTGGTTAGCAGCACATGTCGGCTCGGTAGGATTATTTCTTCACACTCCTTAGGTATGTCTAGTTGATAGGTGAAGGAGACGAGATAGATAACATACATTTGCACGCAACTGTGTTTAAACAGCGAGCGTGACATGCCGGGTGATTCCAAATGGCTTCACGTGAATGGAATCCTTCAGTTTGACAAAAAAAGACCACTGAGGAAACATAAATGGAGCTTGGGGTTCAGCTAGAAGTTTGTATGACTTACTGTAGTTGAAACAGATTATTCATTTTCAAATCACAATGCAATTTTAGAATATTAGGCTACTTGACCGCACCCTATGAACCTGTTGTATATTAGGCCCCCGTTGCATTAGCATAGCTAAAAAACATATCCCCCTATGTTAAAGATGAATCTACACTGCTGTGATTTTGATGCTTACTTACTGTATGTTGACATGTATTTCGACAAATATCAATGTCATGACATGTACATAACATTAACCTAGCATAGCATAATGCATACCCTTACCTCCAGATGCTTCTTAAGATTTGATGGGGGATTTCGGAAAGCCATCAGTTCGTGGTTCCTTGGCCAGCATGGGATACATTTGAAAATGAAGGAATCATTCCTTGCATGTTTAAATTCAAACAAATTGTCTAAATATGGCCAAGGACAGCTGCAGGAGGGCTCAGGCTCAAGTTCGCGCTCACGTTCAGCATCAGTCTCCATGTCCATTGTTGAATAATTCTGAATCATTGAACGGTTTCCACCTGCTTTCCTGCTTTGAGTGGGCGGATCCCGAATCAACAGGTACCTACCTGATTGGTTGGAAATCGCAAATATCGCCGCAACAAAACAGGAAAGCATTTTTTCATGCATGATTTTGACAAAAGAGCCCTTTCAACAAAAAGGTTAATGCAAATATAACGAGTAACGACGTCCGTTTCCAAAATGTAAGGAGTAGAAAGTACAGATAATTGACACAAAAATGTAAATGAGTAAAAGTAAAAGTATGCATTATTATTTTTACTTAAGTAAAGTACAAATATGAGAAAAACTACTTAAGTACAGTAACGAAGTAAAAATACTTTGTTACATTCCACCTCTGCTGTTAATACACTCTGTTTTATACAGCTTAGCATGACTGACATATCAGATGTTCCCCTTTCACAGACAAGAACACATACTTCACTATCTTTACCATCTTCGCCTGAACACATTATTTTTGATAACCTCAAATAGAACAGTGTGACACAAAAACAACATTCTTCATCATGAGACACAATGACACAATGTCTCAGAGCTTACTTTTCTAAAGATCACTTAAAGTCCTAAATTCTCTAAAAATTATATTTTCCTCTCCCCCCTTTATAAATTATTTGATAACTATCATAAAGCAAAAGACTTTCCCTAATACATATTTTCTGTTTCCTGTCCCTTCTATACAGGTTTTCAACAGGCACTTCATTAAAAGGGAACTGGAAATGATCAAACTGCTGTTTTTGTGAGACATAGGCATCTCTACCCAAATGGAAAATGAACAGATAGGAAAATATGTACATTCACATCATCAAAATCAAACATAACTATCAAGATATTTCTTCAGCCAGCAATAAGCATAAGCAAAAATATCTATAGTTCTATATATAGCAAAAATTTTATCTCCAGTTCATAATCATCCACATTTGAGAAAGGGGTTTATAATGCTCATACAGCCTTGGAGGCCAGTCCTCTAGATCCATCTTCACCATCTGGTAACTTCCCATGACAGCATGCACCATCATCATCATCATCATCATCATCATCATCATATCTCTCAAGCATCATAGAATGCATGGTACAACCAGACATATCAGGAATAATACACACATTACCGGCATGAGTATGGTCAATAACCAATGTCCCCATCCGTTATCCCATTGGAGAAAACAGGAGTACCAGGAATCGTTGGCGGGCACTGGGGCTGTCACTGCCTCTTGCACATGAGCAATGATTGGAGGAGCTGTTCTGATAGTTGTCTGGTATATAGAAACAACAGGAGGTGTTTACTCCACCTTTCTCTGCCAATAATGTATCAAGTGCAAGTCTGTTCTGAATCACCACCTTCCTGAGGGCATCCAATTCGTTATTCATGAGGGTGAGGGCTGACTCTGTACCTCATGAACCTTAGCAACTGCCATGCCAGCCCATTGATCTTGTTTAATGCTGCTATTGTTCCTCCACCCAGGAACAGCGACCACCCCACATTTGCTCCAGGTGATGTCCAGGGATCAGCGAGGACATACCCATTATATCTAGTGGGTGTTGATCATCTCATGATGTGGTGAGCTTTCTTCTGAAATGGATTATCTTGAGCAATCATTAGGCCAGGGAACACCATGGACAGGTAACAACACCTATTCCAGTTCCAATCTGTTTGAATTATTGAGTATACATGCAAACCGCAAATCCACATGATCAGTGAATAGGAAACCATGCTCGGCTTTGCCTTGTTTATACTGATGCTGGAATTAGCAGAACTGATGCGGCACCTTGTTTCATTCTGGGAGTATTGCATATATGCTTTACATTCAGACATACCAAGAGGTGTTGAGCCATCAGAACATACACGTGTCTCCTTGTGCCTGTGGAACTAGATATGAAACCATGTGCTGCAGTGGTTCAGGGGGGTCTAGAACAGTTAGAGATTAGGCTGTCTGTGGCTTGATGTATACCCCAGACGTATCTGTATTGTGAAATAGTTGTCCTATGAAGAGGACTAATTGCATACTCTCACCCACCCAGCACTTGGTTCTGTTCTTGTTGAGCTCTCCAGCCATCTCATTGTCCAGCAGCACGTTGGTCCAGTTTGAATGCAATGAGTGGCATATCCAGCATGAGTTACTAATTGAACACTTCCAGATGGTACAGTAGAAAAATTCAAAGACCCAAGTAAGGCAAAGGACTATGTTACTGAGAAAATAATTAACAAGCCAACTGAGTAGACTAGGTGTCCTTATGTCAGACTAAATGGAGAATGTAGCCCTGTCGTTGTGATAGCAATAGGTTATTGATTCAAGGTAGCCTATTAATGGAGTCGCTGCGAGGTTACTAAACAGCACAAGTTGTGTGAAATGACAAATGACATTGTGGACTTTCTTATTTGAAGTGTGTCAGTTCTAGCGAGAGACATGGTAAGCTTTTTACCTTTTTTTGGATGTTTCTTGTTGGTGTGATTTGGACTAAAGCCCCATGTAGAGCAACCCTTACAGAGAAACCATTCTGTTTCTCTCTATACTGTTTTTTTTATTTCTTTTCATTCTTTTTTGTTTCTTTGATCATCTTCCCAGAAATTATTATCATTAATTTTTTTTGCAGTGGATCCTTATATCAGATGACTTGCATTTGTGGATATGTTAAATGATATGCACTGAATTTATAAACCTACTTTATGGCATCAGTTGGTCCTAGTATAACTGGACCAAGAACAAGGATGGTCACCTGGAATGTTTGTGGTCTTAACCACCCAGTTAAATGTAGCAAAGTATTTGCACACTTAAGGAAAATGTCTGTAGATATAGTTTATTTGCAAGAGACCCATTTACGCCTTAAAGATCATGGCAGACTGCATAAGAAAGGTTTTTCATGGATGTACCATTCTAAGTTTAATAGCAAATCCCAAGGTGTTGCCATTTTAATCCATGCTGGAGTTCAATTCTCAGAGAGTGAAGTTATCTCAGATAAAAATGGTAGGTTTGTAATAATTAAAGGGAAGTTATTTGGCATACCACTGCTGTTAGTTAATGTCTGCACACCTAACTGGGATGATGCAGGTTTTTTTCAACAGTTTTTCTTCACACCTTCCAGCTTTAGACATGCACAAATTGATACTGGGGGCAATCTCAATTGTGTTTTGTGTCCAAATTTAGACTGCTCTAATCCCACCAGCAAAACTATTAGCAAGGCGGCCCAGGCAATAAATTCTTTCATGCAAGCATATGGAGTTATTGACCCATGGAGACACCAAAACCAGCATTCGAAAGCATTTTCCTTTTTGTCCTCCTGTACATCAATCATATTCCAGGATAGATAACTTCATAGATGATTCATTACTGCCTCTGTTTAGATCAATCAGTTATGAAGCAGGGCTCGACATTAGCACTTGCCTGATGGCCCGGAGGTGTTTATGTCTTTCGGGCCAGTTTGGGCTACTAAATTTGGCCAAACGGTGGCCCGGGTGGGCCAGTACATTTTCAATACAAATTAACAAATTTTATTACTCATATTTTACCCAGAATTGTGAAGAAATTGTTCGTAAAATGCACCT
>JAODOC010027683.1:0-12828 GCA_027575955.1 Nemapteryx nenga | reverse complement strand
ACAGTATATTTTAACCGTTTTATTCAATTTTAGGGTGCAAATTAGACACTAGGAAGATTGAATTCGCTTTTTGGGTCATTCTTCTAGACAATAAAGTTGATATTCTACGTTTCACCTCCGACCATTGCCTATGACCTTTAAGGAAAAGGTTCAATTTTGAAGTAGATCCTTGTGGATTCTGTCTGACAGAGCCTGAAACTACTGAACATTTATTTTTCTATCACTCAGTCACAATACAATTTTGGAAAGATATTTATAGCTGGTTAAATCTTGGGATCAATAATCCTTCGTTTCATAAGACTTAGGTTTTGATTTACATGGATGGTCTGTCAAAGAAGGTGTCAAAGAGGGTAAACATAATTATAATTTTGGGTAAATATCATTGTAACACTTTGAGCGGGTGGGTGGAGCACAGAAGTACGGCAGGCTCTCCTTATATAGGGCGCGGTCACTGGGGAAGACACACAAACACAGATTAACAGACATCAGGTGTAGTGATTCTGCCACTTACCTTCCCTAACTCCGCCCTCCTGTCACAGACCGATGCTTGACCATGCCCCCGCTGCCACACCATGATCGATCAGTACTCAAGTGCCTGTCTAAGAACCATCTCTATGTCAAGGCTGAGAAGTGTGAATTTCACATGTGCAAGATCTCCTTCCTGGGGTACATCATCAGTGCTGAGGGGGTTAGCATGGACCCCTCCAAGGTAACTGCAGTCACATCCTGGCCTGTACCCATCTCGGTGAAGGAGCGCCAATGTTTTGTAGGCTTCACAAACTTTTATCATCATTTCATTAGAGGGTTCATCACCCTCGCAGCACCCCTGACCTCCCTCCTGAAGAAGGGACCCAAATGCCTCCACTAGAACCCTACAGCTGAAGAGGCCTTCGACAGGCTCAAAACAGCTTTCACCACAGCCCCTGTCTTTCAGCATCTGGACCCGACCTGATGTTTCATGATCAAAGTGGATGCCTCCGAGATTGGTGTTGGAGGGGTTCTCTCCCAGTGCTTCGGTGAAAGGCCCAAACTCCACCCGGTAGCATTCTTCTCCAAAAAGCTCACTCCAGCAGAGAGAAACTATGATGTCAGGAACCGAGAGCTACTGGCCATCAAGCTCGCCTTAGAGGAATGGAGGCACTGGTTGGAGGAGGCCACACACCCCTTTGTCATTTGTACTGATCATAAAAACCTCGAGTATCTCAAGAAGGCAAAGAGACTGAACCCACGCCGAGCCCAGTGGGCACTGTTCTTCACCCATTTCAACTTCACGATATCCTATCATCCTGGTCGCAAAAACACCAAGGCTGATGCCCTTTTGCACATCTTCAGCCTCTCTCTTCACGACCAGGAACCTCATCCCATGCTGACACCTGAATGCTTCATCCAGATGATCACTTGGGACCTCGACAAGGAGATAAGGGACTCACAACCATAGAATCCTCCAGTCAGCTGCCCACCAGGCCCTGTGTACATTCCTAAACATCTCAGGAGCAGACTCATCACATGGACACACACTTCTCCTGCCACTGGTCATCTCAACAGCCATTGCGCCCACCAACTGCTGCAAAAGAAACAAGTATGGGTGGGAGACTGGTGGTGAGTTTAATCTCTTCATACATTGAGTGCACTCAAGCCAAGGTCCCTTGAAGTCCTCCAGCTGGCAAACTATGCCCTCTTCCTGTGCCTCAGAGACTATGGCCCTACCTAGCAATCGACTTCATCACCAACCTGCCACCATCCCAAGGTAACTCCACTGTTTTGGTCATCACTGACCGCTTCTCCAAGGTGCTGAGACCTATCCCA
Source organism: Nemapteryx nenga (assembly GCA_027575955.1). NCBI lineage: Eukaryota > Metazoa > Chordata > Actinopteri > Siluriformes > Ariidae > Nemapteryx > Nemapteryx nenga. Next base: position 11,022 of record JAODOC010027683.1, on the reverse strand, counting down.
TACCTGGCCTACCCATAGCATTTCAGATTGCTGTATTATTGTTCCAGCATGTTCTGATACTTTGGCATCCCAGAAGACATATTCAGTGACCGTGGCCCTCAATTCATCTCATCTGTGGACCAGTTTCATGGAGTGGCTAGGGGTCTTGGTGAGCCTCACTTCAGCATATCATCCCCAGTCAAATGGCCAGGTAGAGAGAGCCAACCAAGAAATAGGATGTTTCCTCAGAACCTTCTGCATGCGAAACCAAGGGGACTGGGCCCAATTCAACCCATGGGCCGAATACGCGCAAAACTCTCTCAAAACACTCAGCAACACAACTTACACCCTTCCAGTGTATGCTCAGCTACCAACCTCCCCTGTTTCCTTGGAACAACTCTCCAGCATGGGTACAGGCTGTGGAAGAGTGGTTCACCCATAGCCAGTCAATTTGGAAGGAAGTTCACCAATGCATCACATCAGTTAATGCCAAGTACAAGGAATATGCTGATAAGCACCGGAGCAACAACCCCGAGTACTCTCCTGGCAATTGGGTATGGGTGTCCACCAGGGCCTTTAGGGAACTCAACACATGCCGAAAATTACAGGTACACTACATCGGACCGTACAAGGTGCTCCGGCACATCAACCAGGTTTCCTATAGACTTGAGCTCCCAACTCACAGTCGTCTGTCACCCACCTTCCATGTCTCCTGCCTCAAACCCTACATCCAGGGTCCCCTATCTGAGAACATGCCCACCCCTGATCACCCATCTCCTGGCCCAGAAGGAGAACCCATCTACCAGGTAAATTGGATCTTAGACTCTAGATGTAGAAGAGGTCAGTGAGAGTACCTGGTAGATTGGGAGGGCTATGGACCAGAGGAACAAAGCTGAGTGGGAGCATAGGACATCCTAGACCTTCTCCTTACTCAAGAATTTTACAACCAATGCCCTGACAAGCCCTCACCCAGAAAGAGAGGGCATCCTAGGAAGAATGTAGCTCCTGGAGGGAGCTCCTCAGGGGGGCCCTGTCAGTAATGCGATAAAGAGCACCACTTCCAGTCAGACTACAAACATGGCCAATCTGAACCACAACACCCAAGAACCACAGCACCCCCTATCACCTGTCTATTAATTACACCTGTCACTCATTTCCTGGTTAATCAGCCCACACTATATAAACACCTCTCCCACACTCACTAGATGTGAAGTATCATTCCGTGTTTTATCTGTCATACCAAGCCTTGTTATTCTGCCTGCCTTATTGTTTTCTTGACCCTTGTTATGGTCTCATTCTCGTTACTCTTTAGTCTAGCCCTTATTACTCTGCCTGCCAATCGATTGACCCCTGCCTGATCCTCGACGTCGATTTCATCTTGCATTTTGGATTTGTTTGCCAGTCTGTGTTCCCCACTCTCCCCTGCACATACATCCATAAGTGCATGCAGCCTGACATTTGTCAGTTAAACAAAGGTTCGCATGAAATAACAAATCACAGATTTTTGTTTTATTGCAATTTGGAAAATATCCCAATTTTTCTGGAAATGGAGTTTGTAATAATGTTTAATAATAACAAGCTGTATTGTCTCCCTAGTGCAGTAGACACTGAAACAGGCAGGTGGGATCAAATTCACTTTTGGTTTTTATCAACCAGTAATCAAAACAAAATATGCTTTTCAGTGGACCTGATGAATTTTTACTGTCCCTAAGCACAGGCTTGATTTCAGCCAGTGGAAGAGATCCTCACTCTCTGCTCCTCTCCCTTTTATCTGCTCCCTCTCACTGCACACACACACACACACACACACACACACACACACACACACACACACACACACAGCACATTAATTCACAACAGGTGCTTCCACTTTGCCACTCACCTTCCCCGGCCTCACTCTCTAGTCATAAACCGGCATTTGACCACACCCCCGCTGCTACATACCCCCATCACCCGACTCAGGCTGGGGGAGCCATCCGGCCTACAGCTGTTTCCCCCCCATGCCAGGAGAGGTAGTCCACTTCCACCATCTGTGCCCCCAGCCTGTGGACCAGTTCGAACTTAAAAGGCTGCAGAGCCAGATACCAATGGGTGATCTGGAAATTGGCATCCTTCATGCAGTGGAGCTACTGGAGCGAGGCGTGATCCAAGCAGAGGGTGAAATGGCGTCCCAGCAGGTAATAACAGAAGGTGAGGACTGCCCACTTGATGGCCAAGCACTCCTCAATGGCGCTGTACTTCATCTCCCTCATGGAGACCTTACAGCTGATGTACAGCACAGGGTGCTCCTCCCCCTCCCCCATTTGGGACAAAATGGCCTCCAGCCCTCTATCCGGCATGGCGGTCTGCAACAAAAAACAGATAGAGAAGTCAGGGAGTATAAAAGTAGCCCCCCACACAGTACAGCTTTTACCTGGTTAAAGGCCTGTTGGCATGGCTCTGTCCTCTGGACCAGATCTGGCACTCCCTTTTTAGTGAGGCCAGTCAGCAGGCTGGTGATGACCAAAAAATTAGGCACAAACCACCTATAATAGCCTGCCAGCCCCAGGAACTGCCTCACCCCTTTTTTGGTCTCAGGTCTTGGGCAGGCTGCAATCACTGCAGTCTTATCAATTTGGGGACACACCTGCCCATAACCAAAGTAACCCATATACCGTACTTCCAACTGCCCAATTGCACACTTCTTTGTGTTTGCTGTGAGCCCTGCATGCCTCAGTGACCTCAGGACCACCCAAACATGTTCTAGATGCCACTCCCAATCATTACTATAAATGATTATATCATCTAAGTAGGCCACCACATACACATTGTGGGGACGGAAAATTCAGTCCATAAGATGCTGAAATTTCACAGGGGCCCCAAACAACCTGAAAGGTTGTTTAACTGCCAATGTTGCTCTGGTGAGTGGCTGACTTGCTGGAGGATTGTGTGCTTCAAGTCTCTCGCTGGTTCTCCACAGGTAGTTGCTGAGCTGCACTTTGCCGTTCAGGAGCAGTAACAGGCAGCCTGTTCGCTGCTCGTCCGGCCACTCCCATACCACTGTGGATCACTCAAACAAATCCATAAACACCTCCAGGTCATTGTGCGGCCCCATTTTTGTGAGGGTGACGTGTGGGAATCCTGCGGACCCTGGGGCTGGTGCACTTGCAGGGGTGGTGAAATGCAGGAGCACCGGGTGGTCATCTTGTTGGGCCCACAGCAGAGCCTCGAAGTGCCACTCCTGCTCTGTCCTCATTGCGACCAGCACCTGGTGCTGGTTCTGTTGGGTGGTGGCAAGGGCATGGATCAGCTCACTGAATGGGGAGGACTCCATGGCAATGGCTCTTTTCCAGCATCACAACTTTCGACACCATTCTAATGTCTCCCTAATACAGTGTTCACTGAAACAGGCAGGCAGGATCAAATTCACTTCACAAATTCACCAGTAATCAAAACAAAAATGCTTTTCAACTGACTTGATGAATTTTCACTGTCCCAATGCATGGGCCTGATTTCAGCCAGGGGAAGAGACCCTCACTCTCTGCTCCTCTCCCCTTTTATCTGTTTCCTCTCACTGCACACAAATGCACACAGACAGCACATTAATTCACAACAGGTGCTTCCACTTTGCCACTCACCTTCACTGGCCTCGCTCTCCATTCACAAATTGGTGCTTGACCACACCCCTGCTGCCACAGAAGTGTAACTTATATTGCACCTTTCTCACACCTAAGGTCACTTTACAGTTACAAAAACAAACAGGAAATAAAGAAAAGTCCTTAAAAGTTGTCAGGATGTAACTCCAGTGGCGTAGCTGTTCACAGTCCCACCGAAAGGCACACACAAGTATGTTCCACACTGCCTGCACAGCCACCCCAATGTTACAGGACAAAAGTGCTGACAACACTGCACCATGGATCCACAAAATGAGCACAGAAACACTGCACAGAGTGCTGGGCAACCCCGATGTTCATGAGAGCAACAGGCACACCATATTCCATAGTGAGCAGAGCATGCATCACTCATGGTGGACCAAGGCCTGGTGAAACCAACACTCAAGGCAGGGTCTGAAGCTATGCCACAACTGGCAGATAAAAAAAAGCAATCAACAAAACATTAAAACAGAGAACAAACATCAAAACATACAAACAGAAAGAAAAAGCAAAAAGAGAAGAAAAGAAAAAGCCCTGGTGAGAAGTAGCAGCCAAAATGCATACAGCATATTCTCAACTGGAAACAGAAATGGATGTGAAACAAATTATCAAAACACATGGCTAAAGATTAGTTCTGCAGTATCAAATGATGTGGGAAGACCCAGTAAAGGGATGAGTCTTAGAAACTTCGAGAAGCGATCAGTAATCAGAGTCAAGTTTATTGCCAAGTACATTCTCACATACAAGGAATTTGCTTTAGTGGTTAATGTTTGAACAGCTAAAAGAATTTAAGAATAGGCAAAAGTAATAATATAAATACAATAAACATACAGTAAGTAGGAATATAAAAAAATACAATTTGAAAAATAAACATATTTAAAGAGTATGTGCATGGGCTGTATAGAAGTCCAAGATGTACAGTATGTCCTGTAATTTGCAAAAACTGGTCATAGGATGAAGAAGAAGAGAAAAAAGAAGAACTTCACACGTACACTTGTGAAATTCCTCTCTGCATTTAACCCATCTGAAGCAGTGAACACACACATGCATACACATGCATGTGAGCAATGAGCACACACACATACCCAGAGCAGTGGGCAGCCATTGGGAGCAATTGGGGGGTAGGTGCCTCGCTCAAGGGCACCTCAGCCTAAGGCCACCCCATGTTAACCTAAGTGCATGTCTTTGACCTGTGGGGGAAACCAGAGTACCTGGAGAAAACCCATGCAGACATGGGGAGAACATGTAAACTCCACACAGAAAGACCCCATTGGCACTGGGCTCGAACCCAGAACCTGAAGAGTCATGATATGAATGTGTGAGAAGAGAATATGTACAGTGGGTTAAATAAATACAGTCAATAACCAAGCTGTGCAGTTTGTCATGGAATGTGCAATAAAAATTCACAGAATGAAGCTGCATGATATGACCATGAAATGTGCAAAATCACAATTCAGAGGGGAAGTGCATTAATGTCATAGCTTGAGGGTGTGAGTTTAGAGTCAGTGGGGATCTCTGCCCTTATTGATGAAGCCTGCTGCAGTGGGGAAAAAGCTGGCCATATGGTTTGAGGTTTTGGTTCTAATGGACTGTATCCTCTTACCAGAGGGGAGTGTCTCAAAAAGTTTGTGTCCAGGGTGAGAGGAGTCAGCCACAATCCTTACTGCTCTCCTCAGGGTCCTGGACTTGTACAGGTCCTGAAGAGATGGAAGATTGCAGTCGATCATCCTTTTGGCAGAGCAAATGATGCACTGCAGTCTGCCCTTGTCCTTGGCAGTGGCAGCAGCACACCAGAAGGTGAAGGAGGAGGTGAGGATGGACTCAATGATGGCAGTGTAAAAGTGCACCATCATTGTCTTTGACAGATTGAACTTCAACTGCTGCAGAAAGAACATGCTCTGCTGTGCTTTCTTGGTGAGAGAGCAGATATTCATCTCCTACTTGAGGTCCTGAGTGATTGTAGTGCCCAGGAAGCAGAAATACTCCACAGAGGTTACTGAGGAGTCAAATAGGGTGATGGGGGAGGGTGTGGCAGAGCTCCGTCTTAAGTCTACGATCATCTCTCCTGTCTTTAGAGCATTGAACTCCAAGTTGTTTTGCCTGTACCAGGACTGGACCCTAGTGAAAATTGGAACCAGTTGAAAAAGAAGGACCAGCGGGCTTGACATGGATTCCATCTCTTAGCAGGTTTGAGATACTCCAGATTTTTGTGATCAGTGAAAATGGTAAAAGGATAGGCTGCCCCTTCCAGCAAGTGTCACCACTCCTCCAGTGTCACCACTCCTCCAATACCAGCTTAAAATCAAAAGCTTTCAGTTACCAATGTCATTATTTTGTTCTGTGAGGGTAAGTTTCTTGGAGAAGAAAGCTACAGGGTGCAACTTGGGCTTCTCGCTGAAACGCTGAAATAGTACTGCTCCAACACCAGACTCAGATACATCAATTTTGATGATGAATGGCTTAGTAGGATTAAGGTGCTCAAAAATGAGAGCAGAGCTAAATACTGTTTTGAGTTGGGAGAAGAATCTTTTGGCCTCTTAGTTCCAGCAGCTGTGTTTGGGACTCATTTTGAGTAGGGCTTTGAGCAGAGTGGCAATGGAACTAAATCTTCTGATGAATTTCCTGTAGAAATTGCAAATCTTAGAAAACATTGGAGTTCCTTACCTGTAGGAGTAGGCCAAGTGGTTGCTGCAAAAACCTTTATCTTCCTCTATAGTTACTTCATCTGAGCTGTTGACATATCATTAAGAAGGAGATCTGGGTGACATGAAATTCACATTTTTCAACTTTGTCAAAGAGTTGGTTCTTAAAGAGTCAGGCAAAGACACTCTTAACATGATTCACATGACTTTCTAGGATGGGGGAATAGATCACTGTAGGCAATAACGAATCTTCTGAGCATGTCCTTAACCCTCTGGGGTCTAGAGCTTCGGTGGTGAGGCTTGACAAGTTTAAAATGAGTAGGTCATGTATTTAGATAAATATCTTTGAGTTTTTCATCATGTAGGCCTCCGTCGCTCAGCGTTGACCATGGATGATGTATCCTAGTTCTTGTCTTGGTACGTGTCTGATTGTCTGGGACAACGTCGTTGGTGGCTGAAAAGGCCAATCCAGGACAGGCATTCTTTGCTGCAGAAGTCGCATCTGTAGGTGGTTCCCTGACTGTCGTTGTTCCGCACCTTTCTGCGAGCTCTCTTGTCTTCTGATGTACGCATCATGTTCTTTTCACCTGACTTGAGCTGTTTGGTCAGGGTGCCCCTCCACTTCAGGTGGTCTGCTGCGAGGTCTTCCCAGGACTGCGTGTTTATGTCGATGGCTTTCATGTCTCTCTTCACGACATCTTTAAATCGCAGGTTTGGGCGCCCTGTGGTTCTCTTCCCAGATGACAGTTCCCCATAGAGGATGTCCTTTGGGATTCTCCCATCCTCCATGCGGCGCACATGGCCAAGCCAGCGCAGGCGATGTTGTTGGAGCATGGTGTACATGCTGGCAAGGCCGGCTCGAGTCAGAATTTCAAAGTTGGAAACTTTGTCTTGCCAGGTAATGCCCAGGATGCAGCACAGACCTTGTAAGTGGAAGGCATTCAGTCTCCTCTCTTGTCTGGCATATGTGGTCCATGTCTCACTCCCATACAGCAGGGTGCTGATGACGCAGGCATTGTACACTGCCATCTTTGTTGCAGTTGTCAGCCTGGGGTTTGTCCACACTCGAGTTGTCAGGCGGGCTAAAATAGAGGCTGCCTTCCCGATCCTCTTGTCAAGCTCAGTGTCCAGGGAGAGGTTATTGTGATGGTGGAGCCCAAGCACATGAACTGGTGGACGATGTCAAGCTGGTAGTCATCTACTGTAATGGCTGGTGGAGTGGCAGTGTCCTGGCTTAGGACATTTGTTTTTTTCAAACTGATGGTCAGCCCAAAGTTGTTGCAAGCCATGGAAAAACGGCTCATCAGCGACTGTAGTTCTTCCTGGGTATGTGTGGCAACTGCAGCATTGTCAGCAAATAGCATGTCTCTGATCAGTGTCTTGCGTACCTTTGTCTTGGCTTTGAGGCGAGAGAGATTGAATAACTTGCCGTCCGCTCTAGTGCAGAGGTAGATCCCTTCCATTGCTGAGCCGAAGGCATGCTTTAAGAGCAGGACAAAGAAAATCCCAAACAATGTGGGGGCAAGAACGCAGCCTTGCTTGATGCCACTGCTGATGCTGAAAGGCTCGGAGCAACTGCTGTTGAACTGCACTGTTCCCTTCATGTCTGTGTGGAAGGATTCAATCAAACTCTGCAGTTTTGGTGGGCAGCCGATCTTGAAACAGTAATACAAATACAGTAAATGGCCCTATTCCACAACTGTAGTCATCCATATAATGTCAAGAACCACTCAACTAAGCAAAGAGAAACGACATCCATCATTACTTTAAGACATGATGTGTCTTAATTAAGAAAAAAATTAAGAAAACAACAGCTGAATTAGGTGTGTCCAAATTTTTGACTGGTACGATACATCTAATGACAGCCCTAGATGTCCCAGAGAGTTTGAAAGCCAGCTAAAATACATATACAATTAGCAATGCATGTACACAGTTCAAGATAATAAATAAACAATAACTTTTGAAGTACATGTTGCTTTGAAAGAAACAAAACAACAGGGTGTTCTATTATAGGAAATTAATTAACGACTGGTTGTTGTGATGCCACCCATTACAAAGTGGAGTTGTACTTATTATCCTGCAGGTGATTATTTTCCCAATAACAGCATGTACCAACACATTTTTATAAATTCATAAACATCTTAAAACCATTTTTATCTATTTATAATTACATTTAATGTTCTGGAATATCTGTGATACGAGTTAGTTTCTGTTATCACTTTGGTTGCAGCACCAATAAACAGGTTACGACACACCAGCCTCTCTTTTTTCCCGCTTTCTTGAATTTAATAAAACAAAAACATTCAGTTTGTCATGTTACCAGCAAACTGCAAATTGGAAAGAACTCTGTCCTGAAGACTGCCATGTGTCAGGAAAACTCATTCGTTCGTGCATCTCTGACTGTTATAAAGCAGTAGCATTAGAGACTCCTTCCCAAACTGCTGAATGAACGTCTTCTTACAGAAAATGTCACCATATCAACAGTTATATGTTTTTATTATTATTTTTGAAATTAGTTCATACGGAGGGCGGCACGGTGGTGTAGTGGTTAGTGCTGTCACCTCACAGCAAGAAGGTCCGTGTTCGAGCCCCGTGGCCGGCGAGGGCCTTTCTGTGCGGAGTTTGCATGTTGTTAGGTCAGAGAGTCACCGTCTCTTGCTCCAACCGGAGTGATCACCCTCTCGCAGATCATTCCCTCCGTGTCACCCAGAGCTCTGGGGCGAATCGTGAAACAAGACAGGAACCAAAAAAATAGTTTCACAGTCTTTATTCACACTTCGACAGAAGACTTTTATATGTGTGTGGGTGTGTGCGCGCGCATGTATGAGTGTGTGAAGACTGCTTGCAAGTGAGAAAGACCTTGCTCGAAATAGGTCAGGCTATCTACAGCAAAGCAGAACACGTTATCACAATGGTATGCAATAATAAGCAGAATGTGCAGACACATTTTCTGATGTACAGCCTGATGTAAGATAGCACAGGAGCCACATAAGAGAGCATATAAGAACAAAAGGGTTACAAATAGATTAATGCTTTCTTGGTTAAACTGAGATCAAGAATAAATGCTTACACATGTTCTCCCCGTGTCCGCGTGGGTTTCCCCCACAGTCCAAAGACATGCAGGTTAGGTTAACTAGTGACTCTAAATTGACTGTAGGTGTGAGTGTGAATGGTTGTCTGTGTCTATGTGTCATCCCTGTGATAACCTGTGCAGGTGGTTGGGTGGTTTTATTTGATCCATTCCATTGTTTCCAAAGCATGATGACAGATAAATGGTGATGATGAATGTTGGCTGGATGGCACCATAGTATGATGGTACCATAGAATGTCTTGGATCTTCCAAGAGGTGAATCATCACAAAAGCCATTTTCATGGTGACCTGCTTCCAGTTTCTAGTTTTTGAGGACATTGCACAATGTTTCATCAGTCAAGTAGACAGTCAGTGTGAGCATCCAAAAGTCAGCATGGCCTCAAGATTAATTTGGTTAGGCTTGAACACTGGATTTTTGGAAGATGAAAATGATAGATTTTCCCTTATTTTCTCCCCAGTTCAGGGGCAGCATCAAAGATTTTATTTTGCTGTTTGCTTGACTTTTCAGTAAGAGTGCTCTGAAACTGAGGGTTTCCCATTAATGTGCTGGACACCAAAATTTAATCATCTCCACCAAGGAAATTATGATGTCGGTTTATTTGTTTGCCTGACTGTAAGCAGGATTATGCAAAATCTACCAGCCCTATTTTCATGAAACTTGGTGAAAAAGTATAGTATGGGCCAAGGAAGAAACCAATCAATTTTGGAGCAGATCCAACTCACAGGACAGCTCGACAAATTTAGTTTCATTGCTAATGTTGCTGACCTTGGTGAATGTCGGTGCTCTCTGAGTGGCGTTCTAATTTCTATTGCAACACCTCACGCACACATGCACACACATGCACATATGCAGTACCCGCTCAGCCTATGTAAACAGGCCCCTGAAAATAAAATTTTGCACAATTATGCCATGGCCAGGGCTTGCACCCAAGCAGCAAGCACCAGACACAGAGGTTTGTGCACATTTCAGCCTCAGATTCTGAGATCACAAACTAATGCTGCCAGGTATCAGCACCTTGACTAATACAGTATTCTGTTCAATAGATCTAATGAATTATATGAATGAGTATCACATACCATAGAGATAACTATAAGGAGTTGGAATTTGTGCCTTAACCACCAAATGCATTAAATTTATAATCAGTAACAGAGGAAAAAAAATCATGCACTCAGCATTGGATATTTTTATAACAAAACAATGTGTCTGTGGGGGCAGCATGGTGATGTAGTGGTTAGCACTGTTGCCTCACAGCAAGAAGGTCCTAGGTTCGAGCCCAGTGGCTGATGAGGGCTTTTCTGTGTAGAGTTTGCATGTTCTCCCCGGTCTGTGTGGGTTTCCTTTGGGTGCTCTGGTTTCCCCCATAGTCCAAAGACATGCAGGTTATGCTAATTGTTGGCTCTAAATTGACTGTAGGTGTGAATGGTTGTTTGTCTATGTGTTAGCCTTGCGATGACCTGCAAGGAAGGTGCTAGGGTGGTCATTGGGAAGGAGGAAGGAAGACAAGGAGACATGGTGGTAGAACAAAGAAGTGCAGGAAATTATAAAAGAGAAGAGGCTAGCAAAGAAGAATTGGGATGATCAGAGAGATGAGGAAAGCAGGCGGTTATACAGAGAGACGAGACAGAAGGCAAAAAGAGCGGTAGCGAAGGCGAAAGCAGATGCATACCAGGAGTTGTA
>JAODOC010013104.1:0-13706 GCA_027575955.1 Nemapteryx nenga | reverse complement strand
AGCTGCCAATCAACATTGGTGGCAAAGCTGCCAAACAGGAAGTGAGCTCATATCTCGGCAACCCTTTGACATATCTCCACCAAACTTGGTGAAACTATGGTCCAGTCTTTCTAAAGAAGGCCTGTAAAATTTGGTATAAATTGGCCAGTAGGGGGCGACATAATTAGCAAAGCTATATTATTGCTCAGATGTTACTAGTGATCTTCTTACTGTTGGATGTCCCATTGATGTCCATTATGGCCAAGTGCAGCAAAACTTGAACTTAGATCACGCCTGGTATGCTAGTTGACAAGATTTTGCTGTGTGTCAAAGGGGCCGGCCATCACGGCCAATCAAAATTGATGAATGTAGGGGATTGGTTTATGTGCAAAGTGTGGCACTATAATTAGCAAAAATGGGTAGCTAGTACTTGAGTTGTGAATATAACATCTGGCCCATGTTTAAGGGAAATCCTGAATCTGCCATTGTGCAACAGCCAATCAAAACATGTTGTGAAAAAACTCAAACAGGACGTGACCTCATATCTTGGCAGCCATCTGTCCTATTATAACTAAATTCTGTATCTTTCTGACTTACCTCAGTCAATAGGGTTAGGGTCTGGACTCTGTGCTGGCAAATTCATGTGTGAAAATGATGTTTTATTCTCCCTCTTGTGCTGCACTCCACCCCAATTTGAGCCCAATGAATCCTGCCATTACCAACTTGGTATATGCCTAAAGCATCAGGGAAGAAAAAAATGGTTGGTGGAATAATCTGGCAATTGAGTGGAGTCAGATAGTCAATTTAACTTATTGTTGGAGCCCATACTGTTGCAGAACCTGACCAACAGCAGAGATTTTTTTTATAATATGCTCGCTTAGTTAAAACTTTAATTTGGCCTATGTGTTATACTGGAGATGCACAATAAAGCTGGTGTTTTTTTATTTCAACGTGGATGTCATTATGAAGCACAATAAGTGATAGTAATGCAATAGAGATTAATAACACCTTGATGCCTGTCTTTAACCAGCATGAAGGTGTCACCATGGCCTCTGGGTTCATTGAAGGCCGTTGTCTTATTTGATGTGTGCATCGATATATAAAGTACTTCAATACATTGTGTTGATGTACCATGTATTCTGTGTTACTATGTAGCATTCACTACAAACTGCAAATTGGAATAACATTTATTTGTAGACAAGCATCTTACAAGATGATGAGGAACAGCAGAATCACAGAGGGTTTCTTACGGCATGTAATATTTTGCAGGCATGAGTTAGAAAACAAAAAACGCAAGAAGTATGAAAGATATGTGACATGCCAAGGCAAACCATTTTGAAGACAATGGCCCAAATGTTACTAGATGAAGTATTACAATCTTCAAGGGAAATGATCTGTATGTGTCAAAACAATGTCTATCCAGAGTGGCTGAGAATGCATATTAACCCACACAATAACACCCTTGTATAGCAGCTGTATTAGATAATTCAACAATACAGTGGGTTCCTCTCATTCCATGATTGCTTAAAACATTTTATTGATGTTCTCATGTAAGGGGTATTCAACAACATGAACACAGTTGTATGTCAATTTTACTGTAGTGGTATTCATGAATATTAGAAAGCAGATCAGGTACCAGTAACAACTTTATTGGTTGACTTATTGTGAAAATTCTTAGAATGAAATGTGTGAGAATTCTTAAATGAAACATTTCAAGTATAACTTTGTGTGATGTGTATTATTATGAATTTATTATTGTTGTTGTATTTTGTAGAATCACATATGTAAATTAATGTAACTGTACAATGGTCTTGGTCATTCCCTGAGAATGGCACTAATAAAAACTTTAACAAGTAACACGGCAACTATGTGCATTTTGTCATGAAGGCAAAATCAATACATGTCAAATCATCCAAATCCAGTGATTAAAAGGTGCATGGATGCCTTTGACCGTATTGTTTATATATCACATGTTGATATTATGAGGTCTTCACTTTTGCTCGTTATATAATTTAATTGACTTATTACTTAACTAATACACATACATTGAACAACAAACATAAGGAATGCTTCTCTGTTACCAATTGCATTCAGGTGGAGCGATTATTTTCTTTGATATTATCCCAAAGGAACATTTTTTTTTCAGACCCAGTGCACAGTTGACGTGAAATGATAGATGGTTCATATGGTGGGGTCCATATCCAAATGTTCTGAGCATGCAGTATCCTTCGGGGTCATATGGGTTAGGGGAAATCAGTAACGTGGTGGAGAGAAATTGCAGGGAGATGTTTAGGTGTGGCAGGGTGTCTTCATAAAAGATACATCAATAACTGAAGGAATTGAAGGTGCATGAGGATGTGGGCAACATGCTGCCAAGGCTTTATCAGTCCTGTCACCGGTGCCACAAGATGTATTTTGTTCAGTTGATGAAAGAAACAAGTCTCTGATACTGTAGTATCTGCATCAGCCTCCACTACATATCAAAACATACATCACATTCAATAAACTACTCAGGCTGCTGCTGACAGTTCTGCTTGCACTCCCTCCCCAAACCAAACTCAGGTAGTAGGCTCACACGACATGGACAAGTAAAACAGATGAAAAAAATGGATATAAAGGGGAAAAAAACTCCATCTGAATCTCTTGCAACTGAAAGAGAAAAGAACATTATTAATAATCCAAATTCTGCAGCAACCCACTCGGTCACTCAGGAGTTACTCCAGTGTTCCTTTCTACTCCAGGTTCTTCGTGACGCAAACAAGGGTCAGTGATTTAGTGACTTGCACCAGATGGCCTTTTGTTTTGACTCAAACGCTGTAGAAAAGCATCATGACATCACTCCTACTGAGATTGGAACCTCCAGTTGCCAACTCCACTAGAGTGAGGAAGTGCTGTACCTGTCAACAACAAAAGAACAATGTTTCAGCTCTTTGCAAGACTGATCAGAGTCAGAATTGCACAGCAACAGAGTGTGCAGAACTCACCATTACTTCAATTTATTTCGAGTGCGCCACCTAATCTCTCTCTACGTCATATGTAGCCTCTCCTACATGGCCAGACAGTCACCATGGAATGTTCCATCGTCTTTGGTCATGACAGAGTGGCAGTCTGTGGTGTTGATGGATGGTGAGCAGGATCTGGCTACCAAAGCTTGTGTCACTGCTGTCCCATGTCACCATGCCATTGCAGTCTTTGTTGAGCTATGTTATGCACTTGATGATTATGTGCAAGTGCAATCCACAGTGTCGCTCTCACGTGCCAAGAATTGCAGGACATTCAATAACTGCAGCTGCTGTAATACTTGAGCAGAATTTGTCAACCCATACCCGACATAGTCTCATTTGTCAGTTCAAATGCACCAAATGAACATAAATATTGAGTCAATTGTTGTCACTGTGATCAGAAACACAGCATGTCAAAATCTCATATAGGTAACACATGGCAGTACACATACACAATAACAGCCCCTCCTCTTACACACAAACACAGACACACAGAGTGTTCCAGTGTTAGGGATGCCACCAACTCTATCACACCGTCGTAAAAGATGTTATGTTTGTACAACACATAACAGCATAACATTTGCCACGTCCTCCAGCTTGTAAGCATACTATACAACTACCATATGAACAATTTCAGTTATTGCTAAACATGAAACCACAGGTTGAGGCCATATCCACATCCCTGGTTTGAGTTAACACCACAATGTGAGCAAATACAAACGGCTTCCACTAATGACAAGCCTTGGACCTCCAAAGATGGAGATGCCACATGCACCATGGCACTGTCTAAACTAAAAAATGTTTTGTTCGCACAGCACAACATAGCATAACATATGCCACATTCAATGGACCCCCTCCCCATACCAAAACTCAAGTAGTAAGCCAACAGGACATGGACAAGTAAAACAGATGAAAAAAATATATATAAAGGAAAAAAACCCCTGTTCAGCTGGATCTCTTTCCAACTGAAAGAGGAAAAAAAACCAATAATAAATCCATATCCTGCAGCAATCCACTTAGTCAGCAGTTACTCCATAGTTCCTTTTTACTCCAGATTCTTGGTGAGGCAAATAAGGGTCAGTGAATTAGGGACTGTACCAGATGGCCATTTGTTTTGACTCAAACGATGCAGAACATCCAGTGTGTAACTTCCCAGCATGATGATGTCACTGCCTCTAAGACCCAGAACAGCTGCCAACTCTAGTAGTGTTAGGAAGTATTGTACCTGTCAACAACAAAGGAACACTGTCTGAGCTCTTTGCAAAACTGATCAGGGACAAACTTGCAAAATAACAGCGTACAGAACTCACCATTCTTTCAGTACGTTTAGAGTGCGTTGAACAGTCTCTCTGTGTCTCGTACAGCCTATTTCCTTGGTCAAGCAGTCACCAAGGAATGTTGCCTCTCCTTCGGTTGTGACAGAGTGACAGTCTGTGGCATTGACGGATGGTGAGCAAAATCTAGCTACCAACGTTTGTGTCACTGCAGTCCCGTGTCTACATGCCATCACAGTGTTTCTTGAGCCATCTTATGAACCCGGTGGTTATGGGCACAGGCCATCCACAGCCTTGTGCTCATGTGCCAACAAGTGCAGGGACATCTAAGAACTGTGGCACCTGTAATACTTCAGCACAGCTTCTCAACACCCACCCCACATAGGCTCATTTATCAGTTGATATGCCCCAAATAAACATGAATATGGAGTCCTTTGTCCTTGGCATCTTTGAACCATCCAAAAACTTAGAAGGTGAGGTTGGTATGGGGGGTAGGGATAACTTCCTCAACAACTGATGGTGAATGGGCAAATTTTGGGGCAGAGCAAAGATGGCACCTGTGTTAACTGTATATGCAACTCCCTATGTCCCTCCCTTTCCAGAATTAATCTCAAATTCATAAATATACAAAGACACAAATATATAAATGTATAAATATAACCATAGATAGATAAATACATAAATAAATGAACAAATAAATAAAAAAGTCTCTCTGTTAAGTGGAACTTGGCGATAGTTTGTCAGATCATGGAAGGATGCATTAAAAATAGCACACATACTTGGGAGCATGTTGCAATGGATTAATAGAGAAATAACTAAGTAAATATGTAGACAAATACATAAATAAGGTATCAACTTCATGGAAGCCCAGTGAAATTCATGAATATATATATCAAACAGATAAATACACAAAGAAGTGAATAAATAAGTAATGAATATAATTATAAATTGTACATAAGCAAGTTATCGGAACTACATAAATAAATAAATGTCAATTAATTCATAAATAAGTTCAAGAAATGCCCCATGACTCTCCCTTTCCCATGCAAGGAGCCATTGATGGTTCATCAGATCATAGGTCGATTAAAAATAGCACACGTACTTGGGAGTGTTGAAATGGATTAGTAGATAAATACATAGGTATATAAATAAATAAATAAATATGTAGAAAAATAAATAAATGAATAAATAAGCTATCAAATTTATGGAAGCTCGGTGAAATTCATGAATATATAAATCAATACATCGTCAAATAAAGAAATAAATGAATAAATATGTAGACAAATAAATAAATAAATAAATAAGGTATCAATTTCATGGAAGCCCCGTGAAATTCATGAATATATACAGTATATCAAACAGATAAATAGACAAAGACGTGAATAAATAAGGAATGAATATAATTATAAATTGTACATAAGCAAGTTATCAGAACTACATGAATAAATAACTAAATGAATAAATAAGTCAATTAATTCATAAATAAGTTCAAAAAAATGCCCTATGTCTCTCCCTTTCCCATGCAAGGAGCCGTTGATAGTTCATCAGATCATAGGACGCATTAAAAATAGCACACGTACTTGGGAATGTTGAAATGGATTAATAGATAAATACATAGGTATATAAATAAATAAATATGTAGACAAATAAATAAATGAATAAATAAGGTATGAAATTCATGGAAGCATGGTGAAATTCATGAATATATAAATCGATAAATCGCCAAATAAATAAATGAATGAATAAATATGTAGGCAAATAAATAAATAAGGTATCAATTTCATAGACGCACGGTGAAATTCATGAATATATATATATATCAAACAGATAAATAAATAAGTCAATTAATTCATAAATAATAAGTTTAAGAAATGTCCCCTGTCTCTCCCTTTCCCATGCAAGGAGCCGTCCAGTAACAAGGCTTCTCCCTGCCCCCACCCAGCCACCCAGCCCCACTATGTGGACGGAAGTCAACAAAACACTGGATAAGACAGCTGGAAATCACACACCCGTACATCATCTTTTTGTCAATGTAAATAGATTAAAGGAAAGATATGAGGACTGCTTCATGAAAACTAAAGTACGTAGGAACAACTTCAACAATTACATTTCCTGCACCTTTACAGTACACATGATCTATTAACGTACCTTTTTCAGTAGTCCCTGTTTGCACGTATTGAGTGTATCCATGCTGATCCAGTAACTTGACAATTGTAAATGATACAAAGATGTCCTCATTGAAGTCTCCCATTATGAGTTTCTTCCCAGGGTGATTGTCAAGTTCAGAGATGACCTGCAACAGCTGTTGTCTAAATACATCAATCTTGTAAGAGCTTGGCCTGTATAAAACAGCAGCAGTCAAATTAACATTGGGTATCTCAAAATATAGGCATTCCAAATTGCATCTTTCTGGAATTGACACCTGCACATCAATATCATCTGAATAATAAATGCCAACACCACCTCTTTGTTGTTGCCTTAAACCTGCAAAGACTGGATTTGAACCATCGTAGCAGCTGGCTCTTGGGTTGTGTTTGAAACGGTACCCTTGTAGTTGCGGTTCATCCCTGGTATCTGTGTCCAGCCATGTCTCTGTTATACAAATACACTCAGCTTTCATTAAGACCTCATGGGCTTGGACATCCTTAATGTGAGGCTTCAAACTCTGGACATTATGAAGTGCTATTGTACACACAGGGTTTAAGCTAGACAAAGTAGACAGTGCATAGCTGAACTTTGGCATGCTTTCCACGGCTGACTCGACTTTCTCATCACAGAATATAGCAGACTCTTTGAACTGTTCAATTATCAGTCCCTCAAGACTTTTCACACGACTCAGTGCAACATATGCTTGACCTGGAGCGAATATCTTTTCCAGTGACACACAAGCCTTTTCAACTGTAAGGCCCTAACACTTGTGAACAGTCACTGACCACGCCAACCCAACCGGGAGTTGTCTTCGCACACCACCTGCATTGGTCACTTGGTCTTCTTGTATTTCTACTATTGTTGAACGTTCATCAATCCTTTTCAACTTTGATCTCTGAATCTTGCCAAGTTAGGGTCTTCAAACTCAACATGAATGGCTGGAGGGACGTCATCGGGCCCTTTACCTTTGACGATTTCCACAACTGTACCACATGCTCCGTTCACAAGGCCATCAGAGACGTCTATGTTCTTTTTCAGCATGATCCTGGCTCCAATACCCAATTGAACACATGCAGGCAAACATGAATTGAAGACTTTGCTGTGGAAGCCAGCCATCTTTTGCATTCATCCGGTTTTGGGATCTCTAACAAAATCTTGAGCGAGGATTCTTATTGCATCTGGACATGTCTCATTCAATTTCTGAATATTATACTCCTGCACCTCTGCATTTGTAGCATAGATGTGAATATCAGTGGAGTGTTCTCCGGTTTCACGCTGCTGCAGTGTGAGTATATCTTGGCTGCTGAGAGGTTCCTTCTTTTTACGGACTCTGAGGCGATTTAGTATGTCAGCAAATGATGCATTGTCTTGTCTTATAACTGTGATCAGCTCAGCAACTTCAAAATTGTTCTCCCACAGGTTGGGTCCGTTATTGTCTGCATAAAGGGGTGTGCCTTTCACTGGTCTCAACTGGTAAAAGTCACCCACACAGATGACAGAGACATTGCCAAAGAGAGAATAATCACCAGTTTGTCTGATTTGACGTAGTCTGCCATGGATGTAGGCCAAAAGACGGTGGTCAACCATAGACACTTCATCGATGATCAAAATTTGCAAGCTTCCCATTTTACTCCGTAAAGCACTGACTTTCTCATCACCGAGTGGTTGGTAAGGAAGTCGAACATTTGCACCAATGGAGAAAGTGTGGTGAATTGTAGCAGCACCGATGTTGTATGCAGCCACACCTGTGGGCGCTGTTAGAAGCACGGTGAGATCCTCTGGATTTTCAGCAATCTGTGACAAGAGCCTGGTAGATTCATAATGGATTGCTTTAATTAGATGGCTTTTACCTGTTCCTGCTCCACCAGTAATGAATAATCGCAAGGGATCCGGATTCTGTCCAAGAAGTTTCTGCAAACACCACTGGCGAACAGCATAGAAGACAGCAGACTGCTCCTCATTCAATGACCGTAATAAATCCAATGCATCTTGTCTGGGCATCGTCACATGGTTAGTCTCCAACGAGCATGCTGTGTGTGGGTTGGCTGTCAGGTCAGGAATAAGTTCTGCAATGTTATCCTGATCTTCCTCATCTGCAACTTTGTCTTTCATCCGCTCCAAACAGTGAAGGCGCTCTTGCTCTGTCTCCGGACAAATTCTAGACCATGCGTCTTGTAAATCTGGGTTTGTTTCCAGCAACTGCTTAGCTCTGTCAATCTCATCACTCTCCTTTTCAAATAGAGCTCTGTTGGAATCCACAATGGACTTCACTGTTTGAATTTTGCCACCACATCTTACTGATCCGTTCTTGTAGAAATGTTCGTATGTGTCAAATGGGGGTGGTTTGAGATGGCAGATGTCGTAGTGAGGCAAAAACAGCTGCAGCAAAGAATGGAAGTACTTTTCTGGGTCTTTAGTTGGAGAAAATCTGGGATACCTCACAACAGCAGGCTGAGTTCGGGTTCTTTTTTTCGCAAAGCCACAGTTATTGTTGAGCTCTGTAATTTCACCTGCATCTCTTTCTGTTGGAACCTGAGACTTTGAAAGAATTCTATATTCGGAACAAAAACTGGCCAAGCACAATGCTTCAAAGTCTACAGACTGTGGTCTGTTCTTATATCTCTCAATGATATTGGTCATCCAAATGTTGCTGTTGTCTTCACACTGTTGTTGAGCTTTAGCTTGGAGTACATGCAAAGGTAAACTCATTCTTAAGGGATTTTCACCAACAGGAATAAACTGCACATCACGGGAACATTCTTTCAAGTGCATATGTGTTAAGCGATACACTGCCTCTTGAGCTGAAACTTCCCTGTTATGAAGGTACACACTTCCAAGCTGCTTGAACACTGCTTTTGCATCCAGATTGCCATTCATTGCCTCGTTTTGAGCACGTTGTAACAACAAACCCATTTCCTGCTCTGCCTTTGTGATGTATGACAGTATATACACAACAACAGAATATGCATCTGTGACATACTGAATATCCATATTACCTTGCCAAGCACGAAGTAAGTCTTTGTTGTACTGGTTCACCCAAATGTCTGCAGGACTTTGTTTCATTACAATGCTTCTCTTTGTGGAACATATACTGTATGCGTATTCAAACTCACTTTGATCTATCCCCAACGATTCAAAGAATGCATGTGTTGTCTTGAATTGAAAATCAGGTGAAGTTAATGCAGACCTCACTTTCTTCATGGTTGCCGTGGCACATTTAACTTCTTCATTGTCATTCAACGTGTCTGAACTGACTCTTGTGATGAAAGTACAGTTTGATGGTGGTCGTGGGAAATGGAACCTGCACAGAGTGTTTTTCTTGCGACAAGTCTTGGAATGCCTTGTGCTGTGCTTCTGAACACTGTTCACTAGCTCAAAGAGTTCTGTATCTTTTTCTGATGGAACTTGACATGTGATATATTGATCTATGAACTTTGCTACTTTACCATCATCGTCTTTGTCAATCTTTGGAGCATTTTCAACCCAGAAAAGGCAGTGGACGTGAGGAGAACCACGCTGTTGGAATTCAACTCGAAAAAACCAGTCAGATACTTTCCCGATTGCCTGTGTTCGGAGAATGATGTCTCTGAGAAAGCAATGCCAACGGTGGTCAAACATTCGTGCTGTTGTGACAGGGTTTCTTCGTATGAGCCCACATTTATCAGACCAGTCAAGATCATCAATGGCTTTTTGTTTCCCTTCCAGTCTTTGAATTGAGTTCAACATTTCAGGCCACCTCAAATCCGCAGAACTAAATGATGCAAAGAATGTGGATATGGAGAGTTGTCTTATCATGGCAAATAAATCTTTCTGCACCGACATCCAGTATGGAGGAGTTCCACGAATACCACGTAAAAACTTGTATCCTTCATCATTCCGCAACATTTGATTGAGTGAGTCAGAGTTTAACAACATGCCTGGTGATATGTCTTTCTGAGAAGAATGGCCTTTGCGTAATGCTACTGATACACTAGACACAACTTGATGCACCTCTAACATGTACTGTGCGTAGAAAATGAAATCTGTGTTGTGTGCAAAACGTCCATCAGCATTCAGAATGCGTGTGTTCAGGTATCGTGACCGAGTAATTTTTGACTCTCTTTCATCATGGAATGTAGGCCCACCCAGAGGATATAGGACAGGAAAACACTTAGCCTCGTTGGTTTTATCAGACAGTAATCTAACTGGACTATTGCCTTCACCGGGTGCCATATTCAGTATGTGCTGAAAATTTTGATCAATAATCTCTGAACCCACATCGACAGGTTGCAAGGATGTGTCTGACACAAGCCCAGGCTGGTCTTTTATGTAAGTCAAATCTTCCTCTGCTTGTTCTTCTTCAACATTTTCATCATCACTATTACCAACTGGTTCCTCCTGTTTATCATTGTCGACTTCTTATGTATCACTGCCATCCAAAGAGTTCAACCATTCATCATCAAAGTGACATCATCATACCACCTATTGTTTGCAATCAAATATCTCGGTGCTTTTCTAACACGGTCAGTGTGGACATAGAGGTACTCATAGTGCGCTTTGTAAGAAAGTTTCCGTTTGAGCTTCACTCGAAGCATCTTGTCATCCCCTTCATTTCGTGGAAGTATATTTGTTACAGTTGAACAATTAATAGGCACGCTCACGCAGGGTCCGTGACAAGCTCTTTGGCGCCCTCTTGGCAAGCACAATAGTTTCATGAAAGGAATGTGACGCGCAATAAGATGTTGTTCCAAGGAATTCAGACAACTCAGTTCTGCAGGGATTTCATTCAAATGCATATTGTTTGTGACACTTTCTTCTGGAAGTTTACCATTACGTATTTTTCGATAGCAGCAGTGGCAAATCCATAGTTTGCTCGAAGGACTATCAGCCATGTAACATTGTTTCTGACATTCAAAATCACACACATGTAAATACTGGAAAGTGATAGATCTCTTAGCCAGTGAAGCAACTTCGGCTCTTTTGCTTTCATATAAATGTGGTTTACATTCAATCACTTGCTTTCTGAATAGTAATCTATGGCAGACTGCACATACATATTCAGGACCACAGCTGACATTCTGGCGAAAATAAGCAATGGCAGAATCAATGTTTTTTCTCCTTTCCTGGGAAGTGTTGTATTTATGACGACTTCTTTGGATTTTAAGCAAACGTATCTCTTCATTTTTTTGGTACTGTTTCTTGTTGCACTGTTTCATTTTGCTTTGAAAGATAAGATTTGTCTTGTATTTGACATGACTATAATTGCGCACATCATTCTGAAACTTTACATTTGTTTTGTATTTGTTTTTGGAGTAACCACAGACAAGGCGTTTAAAATCGGCATTTGTCTTGTATTTGTTTTTGGAGTAATCACGGACAAGGTGTTTAAAATCGGCATTTGTCTTGTATTTGTTTTTGGAGTAATCACGGACGAGGCGTTTAAAATCAACATTTGTCTTGTATTTGTTTTGAGAGTAATCACAGACAAGGTGTTTAAATTCGGCATTTGTCTTGTATTTGTTTTGAGAGTAATCACGGACAAGGCGTTTAAATTCGGCATTTGTCTTGTATTTGTTTTTGGAGTAATCACGGACAAGGCGTTTAAAATCAACATTTGTCTTGTATTTGTTTTGAGAGTAATCACAGACAAGGCGTTTAAATTCGGCATTTGTCTTGTATTTGTTTTTGGAGTAATCACAGACAAGGCGTTTAAATTCGGCATTTGTCTTGTATTTGTTTCTAGAGTAATCACAAACAAGGCCTTTAAATTCAGCATTTGTTTTGTATTTGGCCTTGGACTTTTGCCTAACCTTTGCTTGAAAACTCAAATTTTCTTTGTATCTCCTTTGAAAATATGCAGCTTTTGCTGATTGAAATTGTTTAAGTTTATATTTCCTTTGAAAACGTTGAAGCACATGTTCGCGAAAATCTGGGTTTGTATGATATTTCTTTAAGAAATGGTCACGAGAATATTGACACTTTTTCTGCTTCATATGCTCATCATTATCATACTTCTCTTTAAGCATTGTAAGTTTTCTTTGCCTGTCACTGCCATCATTGTGATAATGCTCTTGTTGTCTGCTCAGCTTTCTTAGCTTCCTTACATTGTCTGGTTGGTCCAGCTTTCTTTTGCGATATGAAGGGGGACGTTCATCGCTCTGTAAACACATTCCTGCACAAGTTCTGTTTCCGTTCTTTTTAACACATATCACATCATCATAATGGTTGCCCGTGTGATTCAAATAAATACAGCCATGTCTGATTGACAGGGGCTCCGTAGGCCTGCACACATTCCATCTGTCATTATACGTCATGATGTCTAATTGCAAGAAGTCGGCAGCGGCAAAAATGTCAATCTCTGTGGCCCATGAATTACAGTAGTATATCCTTGACTTGTTGACGTAGTCTTGAACAGACACGTATTCGTCTCTCAAATATTTTTCAAACTTTGAACTGTTGTTTTGAAGATAGCGTACAACGGCTCTGCGGATTTTTAAATGGTTTTGTTCACTCTGACTTATGCCGAAGGAAAGACTGCGATAGAAACAGTTGCCATCTGGTTTAATGTCCTTTGTTTTACACGGACAGCTAATGTTGCTAACTGGTGTTCGTCTCGAAGAGCGCTGGACTTCACACGGTAGTTGAAGACGTTTGCACAACGCTTCTTGTTCTTCCCAAGTCAAAGGCATAAAACATTTTTGCACAACTGTCACGCTTGTTATCAACACCTCTGTTGTCCGCGATCTGCATACTGTAGCTTGTATGTCAGAGCTAGCACTGACCTGTTGTGTACACACTTTGCTATTGAATGCTAGTTCCGTCTGCTTACATTCATCTTTCGCATGTGTAATTTCGGCATCATCTTGAGATATGACGTTCCGATCAAACATAACCTTACCTTTTGTGACATCGCTTTGGCATGGACTGCTTTCGACAGCTGTGGCATGTTCGTTTGTTGATTCTGTTGTCACGTCAACTCCTGTTAGTTCGAAGTATGTGTTTTCGCCAAACGATTGTCCCAGCTCGAGTATGTACTTGTTAACACTTTCAATACAGCTAAAATAAGCAACACAGCTGGCCTGTTGTCGTTCTTGGTTAACAATTCTACCACCATGGGAATCCAGGGTTGCCAACTCTCACGCATCTGGCGTGACAGTCACGCTTTCAGCCTCAATCTCACGCTCTCACGCTCAAGAAAGAAATGTCACGCTAAATTTGCCATTCTTCTGTTTTTATTTTCCACTCATGTGCACCTTTTCCGGATTACTACAAGTTCTAGAACGTCTTACATAGGTTCTTAACTCGTGATTGGACCACTGCTGTG
>JAODOC010012847.1:0-13721 GCA_027575955.1 Nemapteryx nenga | reverse complement strand
AAAAAGTAAATGGGTCAGTGTTTGTTAACCCATCTGAGCAGTGAAACAAGGCAGTGTTAATTTGTCTAGGGTTGCATTTTGTTCTCCTGTTTGTCATGTATTATTTTCCTTTTGGTGAATAAAGTTTATAAATACTACTTATATCACTTACTTTTGAAAGTTTTGATAAATTCAAAAAGCAGCCCAACTTGTTTGTCTTGTAATCCTTTAATTAAGCCAGCCTTACAAAAAGTTTGTTTCATAACATGACCTGTTGAATAAAATCATTAGGAAGGGAAGAAATATTTTATCTTAGTTGAATTTTTTTTATATTTAAAAAAAAAAAATTTCACTGATGATAAGGCATGCATATAAATGCAAATACATGTTATTAAGTTGAAAGAAATATTAATATGCACAGGTGGAAAAAACTGTAAGACTTGTCAATTTATTCATAACTGGAAGAAAATCAACATTCCCCCCAAAAAAAGAAAATAGGCAAATTTCTCCAAATTTTGAACAAGAGTAGAGTAAAAGTATTCAGGGAGAAACATAAAGTAATATGTTGTTTAAATGTCAGCTTTATCTTGTTTGTATATTTACTTACATGCAAAGAAATTATTTGTAGAGAAAACAATCATTACAATTACTCATTTAAAGTACATTATAATTATTTTGGAATTCACTTGAATTATTCCAGCATTGATCTTGAATAAAAAAAAGTTTTTATTTTATGGTAATCTTATGTTTAAGATTTATTTTGTTAATTTTAGGAGCAAGGAGTAACCACCCCCTCTCCCCAGATTTTGTTCCCAGTGTCTTCCAACACACCTCATCACCTGTGAAGCGAAAAGGGCAGCAGTCTCTGGAGTCATTTCAGCGTCGACAGGCCATGAAGTCCAGAAAGAGAGAGGAAGAATCCCGTAGATCAGCTGCACAAGCTCTCCTGGATCTAACCTCAGGCCTGAACATTCCAGTAGAGGACTTGGAATTAGAGAATACTACTGAGGCAGATGTTGAACAAACATTTAAAACCTCAGTCAGTGTATGCACACAGACTGACTTGTCCATGGACCATATTTCTGCTATGGAACTTGAGCTCCAAAACTTGAGGGATGCAACTAGAGACATAATGGCCGACAAGTCAAGACAGTTTCTACAAAAGTCTTCCTTTGAAAACAATGATGAGAAAGTCAGGGTGTTTACAGGGTTGCCTTCTTTCACTGTTCTAATGCTATTTTATGATGTTGTCAAAGTTTGTTTAAAAGATATCCCTACAATGATGTGTTTTCAATAATTCCTTCTTGCATGCATGCGGCTCAGGTTAAACTTAACAGTACAGTTTTTAGGTTACATGTTTGGTGTCAGCTCCTCAACTGTATCTCATGTGTTCATGAATGTTATTAATATTATGAATGTGAGGTTAGTTCCATTAATGGTATCATGGCCTGAACGGGAGCAACTGCGCAAAACCCTTCCAATGACATTTCATCAAACTTTTAAGCACTGTGTATGTATTATTGATTGTTTTGAAGTTTTTATTGAACAACCAAGGGATTTAAAGGCAAGGGCACAAACATATTCCTCATACAAGTCACACAATACAATGAAATATCTTATAGCTATTGCACCACAAGGGGTTATTACATTTATATCAAAGGGTTGGGGCGGGCATACATCAGATGTACATATTACTGGCAATAGTGAGTTTCTACAGAATTTGTTACCTGGAGATTTAGTGCTAGCAGACAGGGGGTTTGATGTTGAGGATCAGGTGGGGTTGTTTTGTGCTAAACTGGAGATTCCATCTTTTACCAGTGGTAAAAAACAGTTAGCATCTGTGGACCTTGAGAAAACTAGGGGATTAGCTGCAGTTCGTATTCATGTAGAGAGAGTTATTGGTGTTGCCCGACAAAAGTATACCATGTTGCAGGGAACTATTCCCATAACACTTCTTCAGAATGACCCAGAGGTAAACCTAACAACATTGGACAAAATAGTTAGGGTAGCCTGTGCTATGGTAAATGACAGTGAATCTGTAGTTCCCTTTGATTAAGCAGAAAAATGTAATGGTGCCATTTAAAGAACAGTTACAGTGGTATTATGACATGTATGTAATTGGTCACTTGTGTAAAAAAATACAAATGTTTGCTGAAATTTATATCTACTGTATATATGTCCTGCACTAGAAACTACCCAGGTGAAAAAAAAATATACTTAAGTACTATTTTCTTAACATGTACTTATTGAACTTTTAGCATACTAAGGAAGTGCATACTTAAATGTGCTATTTTGGAACAACTTTTAGTGTATTAAGTGCATTTTAAGACACGATTAAACACACCTAAACTTCAAATTAAATGCACTATTTTGTGCTAAAATGGCACAACTATAAGTACATTTAATACACTAAAATGTGGCCTCCACCATATTTCAATTTAAATACATTTTAAATGCCATTCGAATAGACAAATTATTATTACTATAGTATATTGAAGTGCATTTTAATTGCGTCTTAAAATACTGCTACAATGCTCTATACTTCTAAAATGCATTTCAAGACATGATTAAACACAAATATATTTGGAATAAAATGCACTATTTTGTGCTAAAATAGAACAGCTCTATACTTCTAAAATGCATTTCAAGACATGATTAAACACACATTTCACATTTCAGTTTAAATACATTTTAAATGCAATTAAAATAGACAAACTAGCATTACTGTGGTATATTTAAGTGCATTATAAATGTGTCTCAAAACAATGCTACAATACACCCATTGTTGTTTTTCAACATTTTTTATTTGTACTTCGAGGTAAACTTCAAGTACATTTAAAAAGTTCTTTAAAAGTGCACACAACCGTTAAACAGTTCAACTGAAAGGCTCCTACGGCTTTCCTTAAATGGGAACGCAAAAAAAAAAAAACGTTCTTATTACACACTACACTACACTAAACACAGTTCAAAAATTCAATACTTCAATATTTTTATGTAAAATGTGTAAAAAAAAAAAAGGACATTTTTAAGAAAAATTTGTAAGATTTTAAAGAAAAATAAAAATGTGTGTATCACATTTCTTACTAAAATTGAAATGTAGCTTCAATGCTTGGAAAAAGGGGAGTACATTTTTATGTACATTTAAAACATAGGATTTTAAAGAAAATTTAAAATGTGTGTGTGTGTGTGTCTACTTCTTTTTATTTGTACTGAAATGCTCATTGTTGCACTTGCGCCGTACAATTGCGCGTATTTCAGATGTGTTGGTTCCTGGAAACTCTTTCATGACAGTGTCTGTAGGGAAAAACAATAGACCTTTGTAAGGTACAGTATGCCATTTACAAAGACATACGCACAGGCAAATGTATTGATTTAAATGAATGGAATAGTCCCTTTACACACTGACAATATTTGAAAGTCTGTCACAATACAGAAATAAAAACATATCTACATTACATTTCCTGCAAAAATTGTTGTTGAGTGTGCTTGCTCAAATGCCCCACATTAATGGCAATGTTGTGACATGTTATACGGAATGAATGGCCACTCCATCAGCCAGTCAGAGAAGAGAATCCCATTGTTGAGGCAGATATAATATCCATAATGATAATAACCATTTGCAAAGCCAACCACAGTTTTATTTTGGCCTATTTCTGTTCATATATTTTTGAAACGGTATAGTCTAGCGGGTCACAAACTGAACGAGGATGAGAGGTAGACAGGTGGGGCAAAAGACGCACTGAGTTGACGGCCGCAATGTGCCCCCGAATTCACAGCTTTTCTTCTCTGGCGGATTTACATGGGAAATGTCGTTTCACAAGATATGTGCATGTTATCTCTGTGACCTTCACGACCTGAGCTTTCTTCCTGAGCTCATCTGCTGGAGTGACTAAAGGAGAACGCCAGCATGTGCCAACCTACATTCCAGTGAAAGCAGTGGTCGAGTACAACGAGCTGACAAAAAATGAGCCAAAACGATGCTACCTGAGCAGAGTTATGGCAGTTTTAGAGAGGCAGCAAAATATTTGTGCAAATGTGAACAAAGTTTTGGAACAGGAAGTCCTAACACCCACTGGGTCAAAGAATAGCCTAAGCATAAAATTGAGCCTTTAGGAATATATAGGTTGTAGGCTACACGACAGTGATTAACAATTCACACCTGTTTATTTTCATTGCCTTGTTTGTCCCCAGTTTCAATCTTCCTGGGTCTCCCTGCTTTTAGCGCCCATAAGACCAGCTAATAAAACAGAATCACTTATGCAAATGATCAAACAAGATTTTCGCTCATATCCTTTTCAATGCAGTGAAAACGGCGAAAGTTATGATGTTTGCAAGTTCTCAGTAGCAAGTTCTGCAAACAACAAACACGCGTTTTATGTTGAATTATTAAAGAAAGAGAAAAGGTGTTTTACGGTGGAGGCGCAAAACTGTTCCATGCGTCAGCTGCTCCGTTTAGTAGACGACTTTGTTTGAAATTCAATACAGAGTTCAGACATAAGTGAAATAGAACGGCTCTTGCACCGACAGCATTCTATGTCCCGACTGAAATATCAAACGTTTGATGACCTCGATTGTACGATTGGGCACTTTTGGAATGTCTACAATTCTATCTTAGAACACTTGGCGAGACGGGCAGATCGGTCCCGATTCTCTGCCCCGTCCAAGCCGTCATAGTAACGTGATCCCCGACTCTTGGACGGGGCACATCGGGACTAAAATCTTTGCGATTATCTTGTAGTGTGTGGTGGCCATAACATAACATATGGAATGTTAAACAAGAAGACCTGGGGGACCAGCTATGGGACTACATCCTGAAACGACCATTATGTTAATGTACAGATAGATAACAAGTAAATTCCAAAAACAACAGTTGGCCAGCAAAAATTTGTGAATCTTGGGTCTAACTGCTACAGTAGGCTGCTGTATCTATGCTCCCTTTATCTCTCCGACTCTCTATACCTCTCTCCATCTCAATCAGAGAGGCTCTCTCAAACGCCTTAGGACGAGTAGGGGGTCATAAAAACTGCTGCTTTGTCTTTAGAGAGCAAGCACACTAGTCATAAAATATAAAATTAATTTTGTACCCACCAACAAGAACATTTAACTTATCGGGATCCAATTGATCCTTTTGGATGCCACTGCCCGTAAGGCTTGAGGAGGCGAGTGTCTCACGACCAAAGAGTAGCACAGCCAAGTCTTGTGCGAAAAGCGACATCCTCGATCTATTTAATCGGTTGAAGCATTTCCTGCTCACTTGGATTGGTGAGTCGCCCAAGGAAATCTGTGATCAAAAAATCACAATAACAAGAAATAACAATATTGTGTTAGTGAAGAACTAATATCTAAGCGTACAGGAGGGACTTCACACAGAACCTGAACAGCCATATTTAGCAGCAGTCACCATTGCATCCAGGTTGCAGATATTTTCTCAGAAAGCATAAATCAACTTTGGCTAAGCCCCACCCATAAAACACAGATTAACCAAGACAAGGCAAGACAATGCGCAAACCAAACTGAACTTAACATCCCGTACGGGAAAATGAATAGGTGGTCCCCAGACTAAATCTCACTTGTGATTTAGTCTGGCATTAGCCAGGCTATATTCTTGAAGCATACGACATAAATTGGAGGTGTGAGATCAAGAGAGGTCTAAAGGGAGATGCTCTTCTTTCTCTAGCACTCTTAGCACTGTAACCTAATGTTAAAGGAATATGCCACCCAAACATGAAATTAAGTCAGTCTCTGTCATCCCCAAACTTAAAATAGTGAAGAAAACCTCATTAAAATCCGCCCAGGCGTTGTCCTGCTTTGGGAGCAGCGTTTTTTGGCTTAAGCTTAGCGCAGATGCTGTAAACTAGTGTTTCTCAACGTGGGCAGTACCGCCCACCTGTGGGCGTTAGAGAGCCATTAGTGGGCAGTGAGGACGTTGACCAGTGAAGGGGGGGGCAAGCGGGGGGAGGGGGGTGCTGGGGGAACATCTGAAGCATGCTTTCCGAAATATAATCGGGAATAGTCCGTCTGAAATGTATGCCTATTTAATTTTTGATTTTGTGTTCAAGTAAAACAATGCAGCGATGTCAGCTGTCTCTTGGAGTTCACTTAAACTTATCAGCCGGGCTGCTTCTTCCTCCGGCGTTTTCACCAATGAAGGAGCGCATGTGGCAACTTGATTATTTGGGAGATAGGGCCTAATACAGGCCAATTATAATTTATAATATAATATTAGGTTCACCTGGTTCAGAGAGGCCTAGTTAAATCCTACATCCCGCACGCACTCACCTTCTGAAGTCTAAAGCAGAGGATGCTAAGTGCAGAGCAGGTGCAATTGTCAAATCGATTTCTGTTCAATAATAAGCACATGCAACTTTCTCCGGTGACGTTCTGTCAACAGCAATAGCCTACAAATTGTGAAGTCTGCACTTTATATTCGTCTTTAAACAGGCTTGATAAGTAGGGCTAACTGACAGTATGGAATTTTAGTATGGAAATATGATTGAATTATGGCCACGGTCACAGTCCCTTTCTGAGGCGAGTCAGATGCGAAATGTTGAACTGCCCGCTTTCCCTCTCTATCTTCGCATGCGACGTCACGTGAAAGACGGCCTTGCCATCACTTGCATGGCAGAATCACAGCCGTACAAAAATGCACTTGATCGCTAACTTTCACTGCCTGGAAATAGCTGCTTCAGAAAATGCGGCAGGCTATACTTTCCGAAGTTAAATGAAATCGCCTGAAGCAGTCAACATACTTTGTTGTATGCACGCCTTAGGCCTATATATCCACACAAATTTGGCATATAAACATTCAGTCCAAACCTTGTTGGCGACTTAATTAACATTTGACTAATCAGATGCTGTTGCGATATGCCAGCTGTCCAAAGCAGCACGTCTTTGATTTTGATGGACTAGTTTTTTTCCAAGCCGACATTTGGACTTTGGTGGCATGTTTAATGTAGGCTTTTGCTACGGAGAAACTTGGATTGCTGGAATTCAACAACACCATGATACGAAAACAATATTAATTCAGAAGATGCAACAGAAAGCCAGCGCATAGGCCTATATAAATATATGAAGTCAATGATTATTTTCAGTGCATCTTGCGACTCCGCTTGGCTTCTGATGCTGTCTGCCCCCTTATTGCTGTTGTTCCCCATGCTCGCTGTGCCACTGTTGCTTGTTGTATTGATATTGCAAAGAAGGAAAAATCGTGTTTTGAGTTGCCATGGGCTCAAAAATAAACTCAAAAATGAAAAATATAGAATTTGCGTTCATACTATATATTATCTTTTATTTATATGTATGTTAAAATAATAAATTCATGATAGGAGGACAGGTGGGCGTTTGGCCAAAAAAGGTTGAGAAACACTGCTGTAAACCAAGGGAGTCACTAGCATGCAAGCTAGCAATAATTTACTCCCTTGCTTTACAGGAACTGAGCTAAGCTAAAGCCAAAAAATGCTTTTTACAGACGAACTACATGCTCCCATTATATTTCAATGCAACTCTTGTGGAGGATGACGGAGTCTGGAATGTCAAGAATGGGGGGTGGGGGTTAGCCAAAGGTGAATTGAGTATCATCTTATTTGGAAATCCCAAGCTGATTTTATGACCTAAGACAGTCTACTGAAAAATGAATTAATTACTTTTGAAATGGAAGCACAGCACAACATACCATTTCTGACACAGGGCTGGATGATCCTGAACTGTCACTGTCAACTGAAGGAAACATTCGCTGCATAGTGCTCGTCAGCTCTTTCACACACTTGACAAGAGTAGGTATCTCTGCATTAAAATTAAAGACAGACAGTTGTTGATAACTGACAATTTTCTGATTACCAAATGGATAAATCATGTCAGCTAAATATTAGCTACACAAACAGACGTATAAAACATTCTTTACAGATACCTCTTAATGCATCCATCAAATCCTGGTTGCCATCAAAGTTTTCTAGTGCCTGATTCCTAATGCAGGGGTCCTATAAATGAAAGTTAAGATTTGTTCATGTATTTTGTTACACAAAAGAACAAAATCCCTTTTTTTAGTTTTCCATTTGTTGCAGAATACAGAGGCCAGGGGGTATTGAGTAGGTGGTTAAGTGGTAAATCTGGGAAACTTAGAGATACACCGGAGGATATTTTAGGTTATATGTCTGCATGGACACGAGTAAAACGTGTCCTGTAGCAGGGGGAGTTCGGGCACTCTTCTCTTTTCGAGCTTCATAGCCAAATAATGGGACTGATCCAGCACTCTCACAGACCGCGTCCAAAATGCTATTTTTAAACGATTTAGGAGGTCTGAAATAGCTGAAACTTCCTACAAAGTATTATCAGGGTCTCTACTCATGAACGAGCATATAGAAAATTGTTAGCGCACTCAAAGCTTTAAGTTCACAAAATCCACGCTTCGGTTCATATCACGGTTTGGGAGTCACGGTTTTCGGTTTTGTACGGTTCTTATTATTATATTTTAGTGCTAATAGTACTCCAGAAATATGCTAGGATATGACAGGCTCCTTATGCTGCAGAGAGTTTCTAGCTCTACTGATGTGATGTCGTTTTAGATGAACTGACATATTAAAAGTGTTACCATTAGCACAGGGGTGTCAAACTCAAAAGCACAGTGGGCTAAATTGAAAAATTGGGACCAAGTCTAGGGCCGGACATAGTCAATATCTACTATGAACTTATGTTTGGCCTAAATCTTGGGGCTTATCGCTATTCTATTACAGCTAAATTATTTCCTTTCTTTCCTAACTGGGCATTATTTTCCATTATAATGAAAATATAATTTTCCATCCAAAATAAAATAGACAGAAACACAATAAATGGTTATTTACAATATAATTAAAAAATGAACAAGTGTGTGCCAGTGTCATATTACATTGAATTTGATGTTTGTGTGTCTAGGTCAGGTCTAATTAGGCGCCTATCACTTTAAATCCAGGCACAAACCTAACGTGACTTCGGTGAAACAAACTTTGTTTCAGTGCAAGGTACAGGTGAATATTGCTGCTGCATGTTGATTTTGGACTGGTTTAAATACATGTATAAAAATAACTTAAGGAGAATCATCATTGGATTATAGGAGACATGCTTTTTTCACCCCATCTCCAGGTAAGGCTAGTCAATTAAATTTCTCTAGTGTGGAACGATGTGACATGACCGTCGCGCCTTGCGTTGAATAGCATGAGCAAGTTAAATATAGTAATTCAACTTTTGAGGTGGCTTTCTTCAACAATTACTCGTTGCTTCGCTGGGAGTCATGGCTAAGTCAGAGTTAGTTGTTCGGCCAAATCTATGCTGTCGTAGCAACAAGATAATCACTTTGTACCTTGCGTATTTTTGTCACTCAGTAGTTTAGAACACTCGCGGTTTTGGGGTGAGATGCGCTTCCTTCAATTCGGGCAGCCTGCTTTTTCTCTCCCACTTGTACACGCAACTTGACCTGCAGCAAACCACACCTCTGCTTTCGCGCAAAAGCTAAACGCACATACAAGCACCATTGATTTTGAATGAATGGTATTCTATTTGATATTGGCATGAGGCTACAATGCACTTTATACGAAACCGCACAGTTCACACACATGCCGAACCGTGACAAGCGAACCGAACGGTTCGATGTTTTTCCATGAACCGTGCCACCCCTACTTTAAGTTAGTAAAACGAATGGCAACAGAAGTTACATCATTCAGGATCTCATGGTGTGCCTTCAACCCATCTAAGTTTATCACCCAACCACCTACTTGGAACACCCCCAGTTCCTTTCACTATCACTACAATGCACAAATGCTGCTTCACGGGCACTGCAATGGCTGCCCCCTGCTCACATGTGTGATGGGGCAGCCATGACAGCTGCCATATTTCCCCTTTGATGCGTTAAAAGCAGAGAAGAATTTGGTTGTGTGCACTGTGTGCTGGGCCGTAGTGTGCTACACAGCAATTAAACAGCAACAACCGAAAATTTTCTGAACAAAATTTCAATCTTAACCATTGTACTTCATCATAAACAATCTGATAACAAGGCTTTATGTTAAAAAAAAAAAAAAAGAAAAAGACACCTGTCCTTTAATTGAGAGCTTGATTAGCCGGTTCGCGCAGGTGACCATTTCTTGTATGAATACACCGTTCACGGACCACAAACACACTGACTGCTGTGTGAATGTGCCGTGATTCCTTGTCAGCCTCTACTCTGATATTAGGCTTCACTTTCTACCATAAATGCTTTCTGTACAAAGTTTGTTGCAACTACCACACAATTTACTACACAATTTCTGAATTAGCAATTTCAACTCTGTATACATTTTGTGCTATAAATACAATATACTTACAGCTGTTCCAGAAGCTTGTGGTGGATCAAATAGGTCCATATTGGTGTCTATGTCTGCATCATCGTCCTCACTTTGTAAGGGGGTGGATGCCCTTGGCCTTTTATTCATCAGAGAAGCCTTCAGCTGCGAAAGAACCCTCTCCTTTGCGACATTCATCATTTTTGGTTTCTGAAACAAAAAGCACATTAAGTAAAATTAAGATATGCACAAAGAAGGAGGAGTGGAGTAACGTGTACCAAAACGGAGGTGTGGTTGTAACGTGACTTCAGTGTTATGAAGCGAACGATTTATCACAATTAGTGTCCCAATCATGCAAACTGCAGGTGAGCACTCACAAACTTGCAAACACATTCACTTCACAGCGTTAGTAAGTCTTTGGGGGCTCATGGCTTTGTTAGCAGGGAGGACTTTGAAACTCAGCTAATGCAGAACTTTCCATAGAAATGGACTTGCCTGGTGGGTGTTAATCAGTAGTAATAGGGATAGGTGTGTGCAATATTTGTATACTCTTTCCCCAATATCAACTCACGCTTCTTTCAAAGGCTGGTGGTGTGTCCATGTCAGTCTCATCATCGTCTGAATACATCACCTGGCGTCCTGTCCCTTTTTTCTGTTTTTTCTGCAGAGAGAAAACATACGCAATTGACAAACTAAAAGTATTTCTTATTTTGCAATGTATACTGTTATGACCCAGGCTCGTTTGGGCCACAAACGTGAAGGGAGACGAACACCAAGATATTTAAACAAAAATAAGTTTATTTATCTAAGGAAAAATACCAAAAAGTCTAGGGGAAAAACAGGCTCAATGTAAGAATGGGAACCGGCAGGAGAGAAACTGCATGAGATGGGGAAGTGGTTGTAATGTGTGTTTGTGTGGTAGATAGGATAATGTAGAGCACAGTGAGTATGCGTGCGTGTTGGAAGCAAGGTATTGTGTGTGAGAGCTAAATGAGGGGCGGGGGCGAGTGTCAGAGTGTCTGTGCAGGGGAAGGCTGCTCCAGCATTTGTAGGTAACAGCCAGGTGAGCACATTAGGCAGATGAATGAAATAATCAGCCCGCTGCAATTCTCCCGCCAGCCTGGGTTCCATGGTAGCCCAAGTGGCAGTGAAGCAGAGGGTCATGACAAAACAGATTGTTAAATTATCTGGGATGTATTACTGTGGCATCCATTACAACATATTGCAACAGTTTTTATTTGACAACTATGTCAAAAAAGCTAAATTAACCTTTGGTCTTTTTTCATCTTGTGTGGCAGTAGGCTCTGCAGTCCTCCTCCTCACAGTTGAGCTGCCACTGCTGATCCAGATGTCCTCATCTCTGAGGAAAGCTGCTTTTTTGTCTATCAAGTCCTTAAAATTGTCTGCATACAAAATCACATGTGGATATGTCATTGTGGACATCTGAAGTACAAATCGCAACTACAAAGAATATGTAACCTTTATGACTCCCACTCTCATTCGTACAAAGGTTAAATACCAGTAGGGTACGTATTTTACACACTACACAATGTATGGATTATTTTGTATCTACAACAATACACATTCACTGCACAACCAGACATCAAAGAAATAATAGGGGCACAGGCTGTACACCAAAACATAATAACCCACCGTTCAGCCAAACACCACAGTGTTACCCATACATAGACCAATTTGTGGCGGGCCACCACACAATGAAAACCCACCACCACAAATAAATGTTGTAATGCCTGGAGTTTACGTGGGGGAAGAGGTCCAGGCAGAATTCTAATAGGGTTATCATCAGTCAGAAGTAAGACAAGATTGAACCAAACAAATTCAAAATGTTTCTTGTAGCTTCAAAAATTGTCATTAGATAATCATACTGGTGTAATCAACCTATATCGACTTCAGAAAGTGTTTGTATCTTGCCTCCTGCATGCACTTCGCATAAACTTCGATAACCTACCCCACCAACTGTCAGAACACAGCGACGCTATCCCACACCAGCGCACATACACACCACATTGCTACCTGGTCTGTGGGGAAAACTGTACCAAAAAGATGCTTTGAGAAGGGTGGAGGTTAGTGAGCATGCACATATGGGTGGAGGGGCAGTGAACACCCCGCCCACACACACACACACTCATCCCCTTCTTATTGCCCTTGGTCAGACTCTTCCCTTTTTGCACTTTATGGAATATGCACTTTTTTTACCCCCCACCCCTCCCCTCCCTCTTTTTTATGCACTACTGGCAAAGGAACTTCACAATTTCACTACATTTTTTACAGCAGTAATGCCGCTGGGAAGGGATAGATAGCCTTCATTCACCCCAGAATGAACCATTTAACCATCAAAGTGACTACAAAGCTGAAAAAATAACATAAAAACGTTGCATTCTGTAGCTTTAACTAAGCAATTTCCTTAGCTTAGCAATAGTAATGACACTAATTCAGTTTACACATTATCAACAAGAGCACATTAACATACTACAGCAGGGGTGTCAAACTCAATTGCACCAGGGGCCAAAATTCAAAGCACACTTTAGGTCGCGGGCCGAACAGGATAAACATTTATTGAACGCACTAAAAATAAGTATGTTCTGAGCAGACAGGAATATTATTTCACAATAAACTTAAACTTTATTCAACTTGAATACTTTGCTCTCGAAATATATCTCTTGTCAAAATTAT
Organism: Nemapteryx nenga; assembly: GCA_027575955.1. NCBI lineage: Eukaryota > Metazoa > Chordata > Actinopteri > Siluriformes > Ariidae > Nemapteryx > Nemapteryx nenga. The sequence continues at coordinate 762 of JAODOC010012847.1, read as the reverse complement.
AAAAGTTACAACTATGAAAATGCTGCAAAAACATGGAAAAATGAAATCAAAATCGTGCATTTCCACTATTAAAAAATTAAATCAGAATTTCCATTTCCCTCAAAATCACCATTTTAGAAAAATAAACTTCAAATATCTTTAAATATTTCTGCTCTCCATAAAAATGTTAAACAATACAAAATCAAAACATGAGCATGGTCCAAAAGCCCTGAAAAATAAATAAAACGTGTGCTTTACATTCACTTTTCAGTTTTAACATTCAGTTGTCTTTGCTCTTATGCTGTTTTGTTAGCTCCTCTACTTTCTGTAGCTTCTGGTCAGCATTTAGGTTTTTCAGCTTGTCCTGATGTCTCGTCTCGAAGTGCCTTCTTAGATTAAATTCCTTCAGTACAGCCACATTGGCTCCACAAATAAGACACACGGGTTTGCCAGCAATGTCAGTAAACATATACTCAGCCTCCCATCTGTTTTGAAAGGCTCTATTTTCTGAATCAACTTTTCTTTTCGCCATTGTCAAAGGCTAGCTTTACAGACAGTAACCATAGAGACAGTAACAGACGCTTGACTTGAATAACGCGGGAATGTTGGTGCGCTGCATTATGGGACATGCAGTTTGTGTGTTATCCAGTCCCGTCGCGAGATCTCAGTCTTAAGGGGGGCTTATGAAATCCACCAGGGGGGCACCACTATTATTAGCTTATTTTTGCACACTATTCGGGCAGCCCTAATCCCGCACAGTAATCATCACATTAAACATAACCA
>JAODOC010012281.1:0-13756 GCA_027575955.1 Nemapteryx nenga | reverse complement strand
TATATATATATTAATGATGGTGGGTTAAAAGCCATCTCCTTCTCTGCAAGTACTCCTCTCTGTGCCATGGTGCTGAAGACAGCCAGCACCACCGGCCGAAGACAGTGACACACACAAACACACACACACACACACACACAAGGAGGAGCGGTTTCACACAGCACAACTGGCAGGCGCTAATTACAGCACGCGCATTCACCCTCCTGGAGTTCATAAAACAGTATATAAGGGCTGCACACGCTACAGAAAGTGAATATGTCTTCCCCATGCTCATCTAATGCTCTGTGTATTTCCCACTCAGCAGATTTGATCTCAGATGAAACACTCTCTCACTGGAAAAGAGGAAATGCTACCAGCAAGCCATGCCAGACTCCAGCCCTTCACCCTGCACCTTAAGGCACTCCCCTCTGTTTCACACTGCCGGATCCACTGCAGCTGCCCCTACCACACTCACTACACAGCCTCCCCCAGCCACAGAGAAGAATAAAAATAGCACCTGCTTTGCACTTTACCTCTGTTATTTTGTGTCTGTCTGCTACTATCACTAGGGTACCTCACATGTGGAGAATATGGGCAGGTGACACAGACTCTGGTGCCCCAACAAAGGACCCTATGTTGTGCCATCTCCTGGACATCAGCATACAGCAGGGACAGCTGTTCCAGGAATTGGCCCACAGCCTTTGTACTGCCATGCAGGAGATCCTGAGCTAAAAGCAGACACACACGCACACCCTGGCAGCCATGGTCCCCCTCCCTGACCCCTACATGTGATCAGCAGCTGCTGACTAAGCTCACTGCAGAGGACAACATAGAGGCATTTCTTGGAACATTTGAGAGGGCAGCAGAACAGGAAGGTTGGCGGCCCCAAGGCTGGGCCCAGATACTCGCTCCATTTCTCATGGGTTAGGCACAGCAGGCCTACATGCACTCCCCCTGGCCAAAGCAGAGGACTATGGCATACTCATAGAGGAACTCCTCGCCTGCTGTGGGCTCTCCCCCACCTGATCTGCCTCCAAGGTCCACCAGTGGAGCTAATGACCGGGGCAAGCGCCCTGGACACAGATGGACCAACTTCTTCGGATCGCTCAGAGGTGGCTCCAACCAGACCAACTGACTCCCATGGAGATCATAGAGTGGGTCACTCTTAACCGCTTCCTAAGAGGCCTCCTGGGGAGGAGCATCGACCCATGGGGATGAAAACAGTTAGAAACCCCAAAGACATGGTTGCCACCCTGGAGTGTGCACTAGCCACCCATGAGATTGGGAGGGAAGAAGGAAGAACCCCATTTCAGCGGGAACCCCACTACCCCAGCCATCAGAATCCTGTGGCAACCAGGAGGGCACTGGAGGAACCCACACCACAAACATTTCACAGGGATGAGCCCATGCCCACTGAATCAGAACACTGCCATACCACCAGACCCTTCAAACCCTAGTTGGTTGAGTGCACCCTCCACAGGGGCCCTGCTTTCACCCTCAGACTGAATGGTGGTCCTGTACCTGCATTCTTGGTCTCTGGGAATCCCATCACCCTAGCTTGCCCCTTGGCCTTAACCAAGTCATTGCTACCCTTTGGGAAGCTGGCTGTCACCTGCATCCATGGGGACATCAGGGAAGTCCCCACAGCAGAGGTCCAAATCAACGGCCAAGGAGGTGAGTGGCCTGTGGTGGCTGGATTAATTCCTGATCTCCCTGTGCCCCTTCGTGTAGGCTGGGACTGGCCAGGATTCCACACCACCATGGCTACATCAGGATGAAGGAGGAGACAGGGCACCAGACAATTATCGCAGCCTCAGCATGACTTGACAGCCACCTCTAGGGCCATGCTCCTGGCTGAGAGAGTGTCAGCAGATGCTGAAGCTGAATGTGAGCCCTCCTTACCCACTAACCCTCTTTCTAATCTGTCTCAACAGGCCTTTGGAGAAGGAAACTTTGGGAGGTACAAAAGGAGGACAACCAGCTGAAGCACTGCTGGGGCCAGGTGCTGCAGGTTGTTGATGAGAGTCTATGCCCCAACCTACCCTCTACCTACTTCCTAGTAAAGAAGGGCCTACTGTATTACCACTGTAAGTGACAGGGTGAGCCCTGTGACATCCTCATCATCCCCAAGTCCAAGGTCGACATTGTCATGCACCTAGCCCACACCCATCTACTAGGCAGTCATCTGGGACCCCCAAATATCCTCAAGAATATCCAAGACCAGTCCCACTGGCCAGGGATGGTAGCCAAGGTACACAACTTCTTCCAGCAGTGTCCCCAATGCCAATGAACCTCCCCCTCTAAACCTGGCCCAGTTTTGTTGATTCCTCCACTTATCATTAGGGTCCCATTCAAGCAGGTGGGCATGGATCTTGTAGGACTGCTGCCTAAGTCCACCTGTGGACATGAGTACATCCTCATGATCGCCAATTATGCCATCTGCTACCCAGAGGCTGTTCACCTCTGTAAATCCACCTCTAAGAACATTGCCAAAGAACTGGTGCTCCTGTTCAGCTGGGTTGAGATCCCCAAGGACCTGCTCATGGACCAGGGGACCCCCTTCATTTCCAAACTCATGGCAGATCTGTGTCGGCTGCTGCAGGTCAACCACCTGAAGACCTCAGTCTACCACGAGTGGATGACCTCAGAGGACCTAGGGAAAGCTTGGTTCATCTCCATGTTGGACCTAATGAAAGGGTACTGGCAAGTGGCCTTAATCAAAGAAGCCTGTCTGAAAACAGCTTTCAGCACCCAGTTGGGACACTGGCAGTACTGGGTCCTCCCCTTTGGCCTCCATGGGGCACCTGCTACTTTTCAGTGATTGATGGACATCATGCTGAGACCCCATTACCCATACACAGCAGCATACCTCAATGATGTGGTCATCCACTCCATCAACTGGCAGGACCATCTTCTCCTCTTCAAGGAACTGCTGAGTGGACTCCACAATGTGGGTCTAACAGCGAACCCAAAAAAAATGCCACCTGAGGCTGACTGAGGCACAGTCCCTAGGGTATCGCATCAGCTGGGGGCTGCTAAAACCCCAAGAAAAGAAGACAGAAGCTGTCTGCAAGTTTCCCCAGCCCACCACCAAGAAAGAGGTATGTGCCTTTCTGGGGCTAGCAGCTACTAATGATGCCTTGTTCTTAACATCACCTCTATAGCTTCCCCCCTCTCAGATCTTACTAGGAAGGGACAGCCCAAAAAGGTCTGCTGGACCCCCTCCCAAGGAAACGGCATTCCAAACCCTTAAGGAGCTCCCCTGTTCTGAGGAACCTGGATTTCCAGCATTCCTTCCTGATGCAGACAGATGCATTCGAGACAGGCCTAGGAGTGATGCTGTCACAAGACTTTGATGGAGAAGAGCTCCCCATTATCTATATCAGCTGCAAGATGGCTGCCAGTCACATTTGACCTTAAGAGTCAGTTCAGCAGAGCAGAATGATAGAATTGTTTGAAGGACCTGGTGGTCACACAGCTCTTTACAAGCCTTTAGGAAAGCTATTTTGAAAACTATGAAAGTTTAAAGCTAAGAACAAGTTGAAAATATTTTTAGTTTGGTTTGATCTTAAGTTGATACTTTTGATGTACCTTTACTGGATTACTGACTTTCCTTGGAGCCTTTCTGTTAGCATGCTAACTCGGCCTGCTAATCTTGCCTGCTAACCCAGCCTGCTAACACTGCTGGCCTGCCTGCCAGCCTGCCTGCCATCCACCTGTCCATCCATCCATCCATCCATCCATCCATCCATCCATCCATCCATCATCAACCGTTCATTCGACAAGGTACATCTTTGTTTATTTGAAAGCTTGTTAAAGGAAGCCACACGGTCTGCTTGAATCTTGAAATTGGACACAGCCAAAGGTAAAGAGCTAAGCCATCACAAATTGTTTGGAAAGCATGGACACTTTGGCTAACTGCTAACTATTGAAGCCTTTTGAGTTTTGAAGATTTTTGAATTGAGGACTTTTTTGATCTTTTGAGTTTTGAGTGCAACATTGAACTGAATTGCATTGAAACTTGGGCAATGAACATTTTTTAAAGAGGATTTTTTGAGTTTGTTTGAAGAGGATCATTGACTTGGAGCGAAACTTGGACATTGAAGATTTTTATAAGTTTTAAGTTTGACTTTGAATGAAGTGGATGACTATTGGAGTATCCTACTGAATTAACTTGAAATTGCTACTGGAGCAAACATCATTTTTGTTTGAAAAGGAAAGCAAGATATAACTGTTTTGTGTGGATTTGAAGAATTCAACATTAATTACATTTGAATATTTTTGGTTTTGTTTATTGAAATTAAAAAATTGGCTGATGAACAACTTAAAGCACTTTGCTCCTCATGCAGAGGAAAACTTAGCATGTGTATGAGGAGGATGAATGAAATGCTGGAATTGATGAAGAGTAGAAATGTAGAACATGTGAATACAGGATTTGAACAATTGAATGCAGCACTATTTGAGTTTGAGCACATTCATCAGTCTGTTCAAGAACTGCTCGATGAAGAAAAAGGATCTGATGATGACTGGTACAGGATGAAAATGCAAACATTTGAGACATTCTTGAAGGAAGTTGACACATGGAAGAACACTCAAGGTGACTTACAGCCTGAAGTTACTCCACTGGACAGTGTCTCCAATGTGTCAGCCAAAGGGGGACATGCATGTTCTGCCAGTGTCATTTCCAGAACATCATCAGTCTCTTCTGCCCGAGTAAAGGCTGAAGCTGAATGGGCAGCCCTCAAGAAAAAACATGCAGCACTAGCAAAAAAACATACATTGCTACAAAGGAAAATGGAAGTTGAAATCAACATGGAAAAAATGGACCTTGAAACAGAGTTGGCAGCGGCAGATGCAAAAATAAAGGTCTTGCAGAGTGTTGATGCTGAACCAATCTCCTCAACTGAGCTTTTGGAAACATTAGGAGACAGCATGAATGCATATTTGAAGAGTCATTACAAGGACGTCAAGGAAGAACTTCAGCCAAAACTATCTCCTGTGGAGTATGCAAAGATTTCTGTTGTTCCCAAGACATCATTACAATGAGTCTTAGTGCTGGACGTGAAGCAACGGAGGCCTGACAGGCATGCTCAAGCAACACGGCCACAACAGAACACTCAAGCTGCTACAGGTGCTTCCCATCCACCCATACCTTCATCATCAGGCAACAACAACACAGGGGACATAGCCGCTCTCATTGTACAACAGCAGAAGATGAATTCACTCCCAACAAGAGATCTTACTGTATTCAATGGAGAGCCTCTGAACTTCAGACCATTCATGCAAGCCTTTGAACACTGCATTGAAGGCAACACCACTAGTAATAAAGACAGGCTTTATTACCTTGAGCAGTTCACCTCTGGCCAGCCACAGGAGTTGGTCAGGAGCTGTCTTCACATGGATGCTGACAGTGGTTACAGGGAAGCAAAGAGGCTGCTGGAAGTCCACTTTGGGGATGAATTCAAACTTACATCCACCTATATAGATAAAGCCTTGAACTGGATGAACATCCCACCAGACAATGGTGACGCTCAGCAGAGTTATGCTCTACTTCTTTGCAGCTGCTTCAATCTGATGCGCACGCTCAGGTACATAGATGAACTAAATCTTCCTTCAAACCTGAGACTTCTTGTGGCCAAGGTTCCATAAAAGATCCGTGAAAAATGGAGAACACATGCTTTTGATATAAGGGAAAGGACTGGCGCAAAGGCCACATTTGGAGACCTTGTTCAGTTCCTGGAAAGGCAGGCCAGGATTCTACAAGACCCCATCTTCGGTAATCTTCAAGGTGTGTCAGTACCCAAGAGACCATCAAAGACAACCACCAGCAGCAGTAAGCCCATTTCTGGGACCAAACAGAAGAGTAAAGGGTCCAGTTTCACCACAACTATAGCAGTGGTAGATGACAACATTGCAGGGCATTCTACTGCAGGGAATGCCATGCAAGGCTCCGGCCCAATGAAGCTCTGTTCTATCTGTGATGGTCAACATGAGACCGCGTCATGTCCGGAACTGGAAAAGAGGTCTCATAACGCAAGAGTTGAACTCCTCAAGACCAAAGGTATTTGTTTTGGATGTCTGGCTAAAGGGCATATGAGCCGAAACTGCACCAAAAGGGAAACATGTTCGGTGTGCTCTAAACCCCACCCTACCATCTTACACATGCCAAAGACCGATGGAAAGACTGTGAACAGTGGGCTGGTTTCACTGAAGGCAGAGACATCTCATGCAAGTAGTGACAGGCAATGCACTCTTTCAATTGTCCCAGTTCAAGTGAAATTGAAGAACTCAAACCATACAGTGCAGACATACGCATTCCTCGACCCAGGGAGCTCTGCAACATTTTCCACAGAATGACTTGGACAAAGGTTGAATGCAATGGGCAAAAACCAACAAATTCTTCTGTGCACAATGGGGCAAAAGAAAGCTGTGAACAGCCTAGTTGTTAGGGGTCTGGAAGTTGCTGCACTGGATGCGAAGACATTCGTAGACTTACCGGAGACTTATACTCAGCAGGAAATCCCTGTCAGCAAGGAGCATATCCCCAGGCAGGAAGACCTAAGAAAATGGCCTTACCTCCAGGACGTTTGTATACCAAGTATTGATGTAAACATTGACCTCCTTATCGGTATAAATGCACCAAAGTTGATGGAACCCTGGAGAATCATCAATAGCAAGGATAATGGACCCTTTGCTATGAAGACACTGCTTGGTTGGGTGGTGAATGGACTTCATGGTGAAAATACATACACCGACAAGCAAGGCCAAAGGCACGTTCATGCACACCGCATTTCAGTGGAAACACTTGGTGAGCTATTGATTCAGCAGTATCACCATGACTTCCCAGAGAAGAAGTATGATGAAAAGAAACAAATGTCAGTGGAAGACTGCAAATTCATGCAGATTATGGACAGCTTTGCAAAGGTGGTCGATGGACATTATGAGTTGCCATTACCATTCAGGAAGGACAACCTCACAATGCCAAACAACTGTCACCTAGCAGAAGAAAGAATTTTATCATTGAAAAGAAAATTCCAGAAGAACAGTGATTTCCACAAGGAGTACAGGGCCTTCATGGAAACTGTCCTAGCCAGTGGACATGCCGAGCTTGTACCCCAGGACCAGCTGACTCAGCAAGATGGAAAGGTGTGGTACATACCCCATCATGGTGTGTTCCACCCAAAGAAGGGAAACTTGCATGTAGTATTTGACTGCTCTGCAGGCTACCAGGGTACCTCACTCAATGCTGAGCTTCTCCAAGGTCCAAACCTCACAAACACCTTGATTGGCGTTTTGGTACGCTTTCATCTTGGACAAATTGTCCTCATGGCAGACATAGAGAAAATGTACCACCAAGTAAAGGTCTCATCTCGTCATGTCAACTTCCTCCGTTTCCTTTGGTGGCCAGACGGGGACATCACTCAGCCCCTGAAAGAATACAGAATGATTGTGCATCTTTTTGGTGCAACATCCTCAGCCAGCGCAGCAAGTTACGCGTTGAGGAAGACAGCTGAGGATAACACAGAGTGCTTCTCAGCTGAAGCAACAAGCACTGTACAGAACAATTTTTATGTCAATGACTTGCTCAAGGCTGTTGACAAGGAAAATCATGCCATCGAGCTTTGCAGGGAGCTGAAGTCACTGTGTGCCACTGGAGGATTCACATTGACCAAATGGATTAGCAACAACAAGGTTGTCTTAGCATCCATACCAGAAGCTGACAGGGCCAAGGATGTAAGGAATCTTGACCTTGACATTGAGGACCTGCCCATTGAAAGAGCACTAGGAGTGCAATGGTGTGTCCAAGAAGATACCCTCACCTTCCAAGTAGCCATAAAAGAACGCCCAACCAGCAGACGTGGAATTCTCTCCATGGTCAGCTCCATATATGATCCACTTGGATTCCTTGCACCCATCACCTTTCCTGCAAAATGCATTCTACAGGAGTTATGCAAGCAGAACATTGGATGGGATGAGGAGTTACCAGAGATCCATGTCTGCTCCTGGAACCAATGGTGGCAAGACCTCCCAAAGGTGAGGGAGTTCAAGGTCAGTTGCTGTTTTGTTCCCAACAACTTTGGAAACATCATCACAGCCCAGATGCACCACTTCTGTGACGCGAGCGACATAGGGTATGGCACGGTCACTTACCTGAGGTTGACAAGTAGCAGCAACAGAGTGCATGTCACCTTTCTAATGGGAAAGGCCAGAGTTGCTCCTTTGAAGCAAATGACCACACCTAGGATGGAGCTCACTGCTGCAGTCTTAGCAGCGCGTATAGACAGGATGCTATCTGAGGAGATACACATGAAATTGGAAAGGTCTCTGTTCTGGACAGATAGCATGACTGTTCTGAGATACATATGGAATGAAAGCAGATGATTTCAAACCTTTGTGGCCAACCGCCTTAATGTCATCAGAAGCACATCCAAGGGGTGTCAGTGGAAGTACATAGGCACCAAATTGAACCCAGCTGATTGTGCCTCTTGGAGCCTGCACATTGATGCCTTCTTAAAGAAACAGAGCTGAATCAGTGGCCCAGATTTCTTGAACAAACCACCAGATTGCTGGCCAGACTCTCCAGTTGAATTTGTCCTCTCCTCAGATGATCCTGAACTGAGAAAGGTTGTCACGGTGAACGTAGCTGTAAAGGACCGCTGTGATGCCACTACTTACCTGATGAACTATTTCTCCACATGGATGAAACTGAAGAGGGCTGTTGCATGGTTCCTCAGGTTGAAGTCCATTCTTCTGCAACTTGCCAAGAAATGCCAAGCAGGGCTTGATCAAAGCAGGCATAAAATGGTCACAAGGCAGAGCAAGCAGCAGAAAACTGACCCTTATGTGCTATCAGTCAGTGACATGGAGGATGCAGAGATGGCTATTGTGCAATATTGCCAGAGGCAAGGGTTCGCCCATGAGGTATCCTGCCTGCAGAAAGGCATGCAATGTGTAAGCAGGAACAGCTCCATCTACAGGCTAGACCCTTTCATTGACTCTGGCACCTTGAGAGTTGGTGGTCGTCTTAGAAAAATGGCCATGCCCACTGAACAAAAGCATCCTGCAATTCTGCCCAAGGAGCATCATGTCTCCAAACTGTTAGTTCGTCATACCCATGAAGAAGTTGGACACAGTGGAAGGAATTTTACTCTCTCCAAACTTAGGCAGAGATACTGGATCCCCTGTGCCAATGCCCTTGCCAGGAAGGTAATCAATGAATGCACAACATGTAGAAAAGCCCATTCCAATGCTGGTCAACAGAAGATGGCAGATCTCCCTGTGGATAGGCTTATCCCCGATCTACCACCCTTTACCCATGTAGGGGTTGATTACTTTGGACCACTGGAAGTAAGACAAGGCCGTAGCGTTGTGAAACGCTATGGAGTGATTTTCACATGTCTCACCAGCTGAGCTATACATCTGGAAGTTGCACAGTCACTCGACACTGACTCTTGCATTCATGCATTCAGACGCTTCATTGCCAGAAGGGGGCAAGTCTCAGAGTTGCGATCTGACAATGGAACAAACCTTGTCTCAACTGAGAAGGAGTTGAAAGAAGCATTGAAATCCTGGAACTTGCAACAAATACAGCAAAGTCTGCTCCAAAAGGGAGTAAAATGGACCTTTAATCCTCCCCATGGTGCCCATCATGGAGGGATATGGGAGAGACTTATTCGCATGGTCAAGAGGATACTACAGACTGTGACTGGTCAACAACATCTGGACGATGAAGGCCTTCAGACAGTGATGTGCGAGATTGAGGCCATTCTTAATAGTCGTCCACTCACAACTATGTCGGACAATCCGAATGACTTGGAGCCATTAACACCTAACCACCTTTTGAATCTGAAAGTCCAGCCTGTACTACCTCCAGGGTTGTTCACAAAGGAAGACGTGTATGCAAGGCACCGCTGGAAGCAAGTGCAGTACATTGCCGATCTATTCTGAAAGCGGTGGACCCAAGAATATCTGCCCCTTTTACAGATGAGGCAAAAGTGGACTTGCGTCAAGCGCAATTTCCAACAAGGAGACATAGTACTTGTAGCAGACGCTACTGCACCACGAGGATCATGAATGTTGGCCAGGGTCACAGAAGCCCTTCCTGATTCCAAAGGCTTGGTCCGCAGTGTGCAACTTCAGACCAAAACAAGTCAGCTCGAAAGACCCGTCAGCAAGATTTGCCTGCTGGTAGATGGCCAGCAAACTAAAGCTGACTAAGCCAACATGGACTTGCGCATGTGCACACACTCATACAGATGCATGCACTGATTCTTGCACACAGTAGACATTGAATATGGCTCTTGAGAAAAAATAGATTTTTAATTTATTATAGCTCGCATCCCTTCGTAGCTATAAGGGGCGGGCCATGTAAGAGCCATTTTTGATTTGAAGATAAATTGTAATATTGTGCTACAGGAGCACTTGAAATTTTGGTTGAACTTTAGTTTATTTTAGTTGATCTTACTTTGGTTGGTAATATACTCTTATTTTGATACCTGTGAAGAACTTTGGAGCCAAGATGGCTGCCAGTCACCTTTGACCTTAAGAGTCAGTTCAGCAGAGCAGAACAATAGAATTGTTTGAAGGACCTGGTGGTCACACAGCTCTTTACAAGCCTTTAGGAAAGCCATTAGGAAAGCTATTAGAAAGCTATTTTGAAAACTACCTTGAAAGTTTAAAGCTAAGAACAAGTTGGAAATATTTTTGTTTGGTTTCGATCTTAAGTTGATATTTTTGATGTACCTTTACTGGATTACTGACTTTCCTTGGAGCCTTTCTCTTAGCATGCTAACTCGGCCTGCTAACCTGGCCTGCCTGCCTTCCATCCACCTGTCCATCCATCCATCCATCTATCCTCAACCGTTCATCCAACAAGGTACATCTTTGTTTATTTGAAAGCTTGTTAAAGGAAGCCACAAGGTCTGCTTGAATCTTGAAATTGGACACTACAGAGAGATTCTAGAATGCCCTTGCCTGCGACCCAGCTCTGTTCCTCAGGGCGGTACCCCTCCCAATCTACCAGGTACTCGATTTGTTCTCCTCTTCATCTAGAGTTGAGGATTTTATTTACCTGGTAGCTGGGTTCACCCTCTGTCAAGAGCTGGGTGCTCCTGGACTGCTGCATTCCCAGCAAGGGGCCCTGGAATGGCAGGTTTGACACTGAAGACATGAAAGATGGGTGCTAACCTGCTGTGAGGGGGGAGTTCCAGACAGTAAGAGACCTCGTTTATGTGATGGATGACCTTGAATGGTCCAATATACAGTATCATGGCTGGAGCTTCTTATAGGTGTTGGTTTCTCTTAGGTTCCTTGTTGCCACCCATACTCTGTCGCCTGGGGAAAAGTCTGGATTGTTCGCTCGATGTTTGTTGGCATACTCCTTATATCAGGCAGTGACGGTTTCTAGATGCTGGTGGAGCTCTTTCCATATTGTCTGGCTGTGTGAAAACCAAATCATCCACTGCTTGTACTTGGCTGAGCATGTCGTCCCAGGGGAACAATGGTGGCTGATAGCCAAGTATGCACTAAAATGGTGTCAACTGAGTTGCGGAATGTTTCAGGGTATTCTGTGCATACTCGGCCCACGGGAGGAAGCGTGCCCCAGTCCCCGTGATTATGCATGCACAATATCCTTAAGAAGCAGCCAATTTCTTGATTCACTCTTTCTACTTGGCCATTAGACTGGGGATGATACCTGGACGTGAGACTCCCTGATACCTCCAGTCTTTCCATGAAGCATGTCCAAAAGTACGAGATGAACTGAGGGCCCCAGTCACTGACAATATCTTTAGGGATGCCATTATATCTGAAGATTTGCTGAAACAGTAGTTCTGCCATTTGGGATGTTGTGGGGATGCTAGGTAGCAGGATAAGTTTAAGGGCTTTGGAGAAGCAGTCAATAGTTACCATTATGGTGGTATTTCCTTGAAAGGGAGGGAGGTCAGTGATGAAAATCAGTGGCTATGTGGGACCAGGGTCTTTGAGGTACAGGGAGGGAACAGAGCTTGCCTGCTGGCAGGGTTCTTGAAACTTTGGCTTGGGCACAAATAGAGCAAGAGGCAATGAAGTGGTTAATATCCATGAGCATGCTCTCCCACCAATACTTGTTTCTCAACAACTGATGAGTGCATTGACTCCTGGGGTGTCCAGTGGTGGGAGATGCAGGAGCCCAAGTGATGAGTCTGCCTCTAAGGCACTTTGGTACATATACCAGTCCTGGTGGAAGATTGTGAGGTTGAGTCTGAGGTTGTGAGTCCCTTATTTCCTTATTGAGGTCCCAGGTGATTGACTGTACAAAGCATTGCTATGGAAGAATTGAGTGTGTGAGTCTTGATGAAGTGCAAAGACTCAAGATAATGCATTGGCTTTTGTGTTCTTGGAGCCTGGACGGAATGATATGGTGAAGTCAAAATGTGTAAAGAAGAGAGCCCACCTGGCCTGGCAAGGGTTTAACCTCTTCACTTTCCAGAGATATTCAAGGTTCTTGTGATCTGTGAGAATGAGTAATGGATGTGTGGCTCCCTCTAGCCAGTGTCGCCACTCCTTGAGGGCTAGTTTTATGGTGAGCAGCTCTCTGTTCCCCACATTATAATTTCTCTCTGTAGATGAGAGTTTCCTGGAAAATAAAGCAACAGGATGAGGCTTCAGTTTCTCCCTAAAATGGCCCCTACTCTGGTATCAGATGTGTCTACCTCAAGAATGAAAGGCTTAAACAGGTCAGGGTGCTGTAACACTGGGGCAGAGGTGAAAGCTTGCTTTAGATGGCTGAAGGCTTCTTCTGCCGTGGGGATCCACTGGAGCTGTTTGGGTCCCTTCTTGAGCAGAGCTGTCAAGAGAGCAGCAGTCATGCTGAAACCCCTAATGAAATGGCGATAGAAGTTTGCGAAACCCAGGAAATGTTGGAGGTCCTTGATGGACATGGAGGTGGGCCAAGAAGTGACTGCTGAGACCTTGGATAACTCCTTGCTAACCCCTTCAGCACTGATGACATATCCTATGAAGGAGATAGGTTTCTGATGGAACTCACATTTTTCTGCCTTGATGTAGTGGTGGTTCTTCAGCAAGCGGTTGAGAACCACTCTAACATGATCCTTGTGGGTTGCTTCATCTGGGAAGTAGATGAGGATGTCCTCAATATATGTGGTGGCGTATTTGCCTAGCATGTCCCGTAGCATGTCATTGATCAAGCACTGGAACACACTAGGCACCAAAGAAAGGCCATACAGCATTACCCAGTACTCAAAATGGCCAGCAGTAGTGCTGAAGGCGGTTTTCCACTCATTGCTCCTTTTGATTATTATGAGGTTGTAGGCACTGCATAAGTCAAGCTTGGAAAAGATCTTGGCTGACTTGAGTTGCTCCAAGGCTGCTGGGACCAGAGGAAATGGATATGGGTACTTCACGGACACCTGATTTAGTCCCCTGTAGTCAGTCAATGCATGGCCGAAGGCCGCCACCCCATTTTTTCACAAAGAAGAAGCCCACTGAAGCTGGAGATCTTGAAGGGTGGATTTAGCCTTACTTGAGGGCTTCCTGAATATATTCCTCCATAGCTGCATGCTTCTTCTGGAAAAGTGGATAGATATGCCCATGCAGTGGTGCCATACCTGGCAGTAAGCCTATCGCACAGTAGAGCATGACACAGGAGTGGATTTTCACTCCCATCCCATCCCGCTCCCAGAGAAAAAAAATCCCATCCCGTCCCAATCCCATGGCGGAGTAAAAAGACAAATCCCATCCCGTCCCACTCCTGTAGAATGATTCCCAATCCCATCCC
>JAODOC010011614.1:0-13819 GCA_027575955.1 Nemapteryx nenga | reverse complement strand
GCACACTTGGGGGGGGGGCTTGGTGTAAAGTGGCCAAGTTGTAGTAATTGTCAAGTGTCTGTCGTTTTCTTTTTGGTTTTATTTGTTTTGTTTGTGAAATGTACTACAGAGTGGGCTAATGTAGCTGTGCCTATGGGTTGTTTTTTTTTTTTTTTTTGTCGTGTGTGTGTGTGGATGTGTATGGTGTGTTTGGGCACGATGCCAGTTAAGTACATGTAGAGTGTATGTATGCTTGTGGATCTGTATGACTCATCTAACTTTGCCTCCTGTTACCAGGGTAGCTGTTGTTTTTTTTTTTTTTTTTTTCCTTTCCGTCCAGTGGGAGCATTTTGGGACAATGTTCAGCCCTAGCTGCGAGGACAGTTAAGTCACATTGTGCTCCAAGTATATTTAACCCTTTAGAATGCCAGTAACTGCTGTAGGTATTTGCCTGATCTGTGCATTTTTTTTTTCTCCCTTTTTGGACAGGAGTGTAGCAATCCAGACGGGTCCTCAGCTGACTTGGAGGTGGTGGAGCCTTCTCACCTCTTCCTTTGTTGTGTGCACAATGGGTGAGTTTTGTTTTACAGTTGTGCTGTGATTTAGTTGTGTGCTGTGATTGTTTGTGTTTCTTTTCTGGGCCTCTGTCCCTTTTCTCCTTTTGTGGTCTGTCAGCCTGGTGCGCTTGGTAAGCCCTAGCTTTGTCCTAGTCCTATTTATTAAAGTAAGCAGTAGCTACATGGCTAATGGGCTATTATATATGTGTAGTGTCCCGGGTCACTTGGAGTATGTTTAAGTGAGGTGTGAGTGGTTGTTGTGTTAAAATCCGTATTTGTTTTATCAGTGGTTGTTATCTATGTGTTGTAATAAATATTTTGTGTGGAACATACCTCCCTGGCCTAAGAGTGTTTGAACCTGTGTCTATTTGCTTATGGTTAATATCTTAGTAACTGGTTAATGGTGTCTGGGAACATAATCCCCAGACTGGCATAGTCGACTATCAAAATTTATATTTATTGCCTGGCCTTCGCTACAATTTGGCATAGCCAGGAGGATATCACTCAGTAAGGCTGGAGAGGTGTGTTTATTTGTGTTTTGTTTGCTCTCTTCATTCCTTTTTTTTCTGAATTTGTTTGGTATTTGCTGTGTGGTTGTGTGTAGCAGGGAGACAAGGCAGCAGCTGCAATTTTCAGGAACAATTGGTACCTGGCCTAAGGTAGGACTTTTTTTTTTTTTTGCATAATTTGCTATAGCCCCGACATTTCGGCTCCTACCATTATGGAGGAGGAAATGCAGCAGTTACGGGAAATGGTTGCACAGCTGCAGGCAGACAGTGAGCGCTTGCATCAAGAGCAAACAGCCCCTCAAATGAGCTCCAACCCAATCCCGCCTACACCCACGGCAGCTGGTTCAGTGCCAACGGCAGGAACCAGCACTCTGGTAACAGAGTGGTTAGTAGTTATACCCCGTGAGTGGAAGTACCCCATGTTCAATGGGAAAACCGGCATAGGGCTGGAGGAATGGGTTGAGGAGATACAGGCATATATGCGAGCACAGCACATATCTGAGACTGATAAAGCCTTCATCTTTGATCATTTGGAGGGGGAGGCAAAGCAGGAAATTAAGTATCGGCCCAGTATAGAATGAAGAGATCCCGCCAAGGTTTTGGCTATTTTACAAGAGCTTTATCGTCTCTCCCAATCATATGTTACCTTGCAACAAGCTTTCTTTGCCAGACAGCAGCAGGAAGGCAAAACTTTGCAGGCGTTCTCCCTGGCTTTGATGACTTTGATGGAGGAAGTGAAACAATGGGCTCCAGATGGTGTGCCTAATTCCGTAGTCTTACTTTGTGATCAGTTTGTAGAACATATACTCGATCATGCCCTTCGCTGGGAGTTAAAGCAGTTTGTTCATTGCCAGCCCACAGCCACCATGCTGGAAGTGCGTGGTGAAGCCATGAGATGGGAAAGGGAGGGCTTATTGGGAAGTGCTAGGGCCCATAGTTTCTCCTTACCTTCAGCTTATGGCGTCCAGTATGCCATGCGTGGCGGTCCCAGTTCCACTCTTCCAACAACGCCAAAAAGCTCTGAACTGGATGAATTAAAAATCATGCTGAAACAGCAGCAAGAGCAACTTAGCCAACTGACACAGACAGTAACATCCCTCTAAGCCGCTGGGTTTTCTGGTTGCCCTCAGCACAGTGGCCCAATCATTTGTCGCCGATGTCAAAAACCCGGCCATTTTGCTAAAGACTGTGATGGGGAAAGAGTTCCTTGCCCCAAACTTTCTACTCTTTATGCTGCCACATCCTGGTCATCCCAACTGCCGGAGCAGGGAAACTGAATCCCACTGTGTTGCTGAGCCACAACGCAGATGGGTTTTCTACTGGCTCTTTTGTTTCTTCTGCTTCCAGGTTGATGTCCTCTTGCCCTAATATTGATGTCCACATCGGGGGAGTAGTGGTCCCTTGTTTGTTAGATACTGGGTCAATGGTATCTACAGTAACCGAGAGCTTCTTTCGCCAGCAGTTTGAACCATGGGGTCATGAGCGCCTGCAGTCTTGCCATTGGCTCCAGCTGCAGGCAGCCAATGGCCTGGTCATTCCATACCTTGGCTACTTGGAGTTGGATGTTTTCTTGTGTGAGAGACTTATTCCACGTTGTGTGATCCTGATTGTACGAGACCCCCCAGGCACCCCACCTGCTGTTCCTGGAGTGCTGGGAATTAATGTCATTAGTCAGTGCTACCAGGAGCTTTTTGGGGCCTATGGCCCTGCCTTGTTTGATACCCCACCAGTGGCGCAGGTTCCTGGTCCGGTTCTTGAGGCTTTGCAGAAGTGTCATCAGTCTGCCATTCAGCCGATGGACTTGCCTATAGGTACCACTCGGTTTCGGGGTACCCACATGGTGCGTATCCCAGGTGGGGTGATGCAATTCATACTGTGCACTTGTCCCGCCCAGCTGGCTGGTACAGTAGCACTTTTTGAACCTCCTCCATCTGGACTTCCAGCTGGCTTTCTTGCCTTCCCATGTCTTGTTCAGATCATAAGGGGTACAGCTCTAGTCCCTGTGGTCAACATAGGGGTGGCTGAAGCCTTGCTTTACCCCCACATTAGCATGGGGTCTTTGACCCCTGTTCAGATTATTAGTTTTCCCACTGGTATTACGGAAGTTAGACCTACTGCTGCGACTGTGTCCGCCCATCTAGTGACCAGCTCCTTGCAGGACAAAATCCAGGCAGTGGACTTGAGCGCCTTGTCTGAAGATGAACAGCTTCAGGTCAGGGACTTACTCCAGCGATATAGCTCAGTCTTTTCTGCCTATGAGGGTGACTTGGGTTGCACAAATTTGATATCCCATGATATCCCTTTGCTAGATGACACACCAGTCCGTCAGAGGTATCGGTGTATTCCTCCATCTGAGTACGAGACTGTAAAAGCTCACATTAATCAGCTTTTGGAGGCTCAAGTTGTTCAAGAGAGCTTAAGTCCTTATGCTTCCCCTATTGTTTTGGTCAAAAAGAAAGATGGGACACTGCGTATGTGTGTTGACTATCGGTTGCTCAATAGTAAGACCAGAAAAGATGCTTTTCCCCTTCCTCGCATTGAAGAAAGCCTTGACACGTTGTCTGGTGCATGCTGGTTCTCGACATTAGATCTAGCCAGCGGTTACAATCAGGTTCCTGTGTCAGAGCAGGATAAGCCTAAAACAGCTTTCTGTACACCATTCGGCTTGTTTGAATGGAATCGTATGCCTTTCGGATTATGTAATGCTCCCAGTACATTTCAGAGGCTGATGCAGAGGATGTTTGGAGACCAGCAGGGCCAATCACTTCTGCTTTATTTAGTTGGCATTGTCTTTTCTGCATCAGTCTCACAACACTTGCAACATTTGGAAATTGTCTTGAGTCGACTTCAACGGGAAGGGTTAAAGGCTAAATTGGAAAAGTGTGTTTTCTTCCAGCGGGAAGTTGGCTATTTGGGCCACATCATTTCAAATCAGGGGGTGTCCCGGCTAAGGTTGAAGCAGTGGCTAAGTGGCAGAGTCCCAAGCATGTTTCAGAGTTGCGATCCTTTTTAGGATTTGCCAGTTACTACAGGCGTTTTGTTGAAGGTTTTGCACGATTGGCAGCCCCGTTACATAAGCTAGTGGCAGAGCTAGTGGGTTCAAAGTCTAGGCAGGGGTCGGGGAAGGCTATAGAGACGGTATGGACCCCAGAGTGTGAACAGAGCTTTGAGGCATTGAAGGCCAAGCTAGTTTCTGCCCCAGTACTCGCTTATGCTGACTTCTCGCGCCCATTTATATTGGAGGTTGATGCTAGTCATAGTGGCCTAGGAGCAGTTCTCTCTCAGGAACAGGAGGGTAGGGTAAGACCTGTAGCCTATGCCAGCAGGGGGCTCTGGCCCACTGAGCGCAATATGGTGAATTACAGTTCTATGAAACTGGAGTTCTTAGCGCTCAAGTGGGCCATAACAGAGAAGTTTAGGGAGTACCTCTTGGGGCAAAGATGTGTGGTCTTTACAGATAACAATCCACTTAGCTACTTGCAGTCAGCTAAATTGGGGGCGACTGAACATCGGTGGGCAGCTCAGCTTGCAGCCTTCAACTTTAAACTGAAGTATCGATCAGGCCACAGCAATGGAAATGCAGATGCACTTTCACGGCAGTACATGTCCAGCCAGGATGTAGCTGAGCAGGTTCTTCCTGGTACTGCCATTCCTGAAGCCCTGCAGGGTCCTCCAAGCCTTCAGCACCTAGTGCCAGCAATGCAGTCCATGGTCTGTGTCTTGCCATCTTACACCCCCTCTGACCTTTGGGCTTTACAGGAGGCTGATCCCCTTCTGAAAGAGGTGCTGGAGTTTTGGAGGAAACGAGTACAGCCAGCACTGGAGAAGAGGTCATGGGTATCTCCAAAGGTACGGATAATTTTGCGTCAGTGGGACCACCTAATAGAGCAGGAGGGGGTGTTATACCATCGAGTGTTCCGCCCTGATGGGGTTGAGGAGTATTGTCAACTTCTTTTGCCTGAAGTCCTGCAACGGGAGGTGCTTATGCAATTGCACTAAGATCACGGCCACCAGGGTGTGGAAAGGACCACTGACTTAGTGAGGCTATGGTGTTATTGGCCAGGAATGTCAGCGGATGTTAAACAGTGTCAACAGTGTGAGCGCTGCCAAGTGGCTAAAAATTCTGCACTGGGGTCGCATGGGTTTATGGGCCACTTGTTGGCCTCCAGACCCAATGAGATCTTAGCATAGATTTCACCCTCCGAGAGCCATCTCATAATGGTTTAGAGAATGTGTTGGTCCTGACAGATGTATTTAGCAAATTCACCCAGGCTGTTCCCACTCGGGATCAACGAGCTTCTACAGTGGCACAGGTCTTGCTAAATGAGTGGTTTTACACATTCGGGGTCCCAAGTCGTATCCATTCGGATCAGGGAAGGAGTTTTGAGAGCTCCTTAATTTATCAGCTGTGTTGTTTATATGGGGTCACTAAGTCCCGCACCACCCCTTACCATCCTGCAGGCAATGGGCAGTGTGAGAGGTTCAATAGGGCCCTTTACAATCTTCTCCATACATTGCCGGTGTCACAGAAAAGAGACTGGGCCTCGTGCCTCCCACAAGTGCTGTTTTTTTTTTACAACTCTACGCCACACCAGAGCACAGGGGAATCCCCGTTCTTTTTAATGTTTGGTCAGGAAGCTAGACTTCCTATTGATTTCCTTCTAGGCCGGGTTGAAGACCCGGTACCTGGGAAGGTCCAAGACTGGGTAGTGGAGCACCAGGCACGATTAATGGTAGCCTATGAAGGTGTTCGGGAGCGCTTACAAACAGCAGCCAGTCGAAGGAAGGAAAGGCATGACCAGCGAGTACGAGACATGCCCTTACGGGTGGGTCAGTTGGTCTATCTCCGAGACCTCGGAGTCCGGGGTCATCAAAAGATTCAGGACGCCTGGAGTTCAGTGCTTTACAGGATGGTAAAGGCTCCCCTTAGTGATGGAGTAGTTTACACCATTGCACTGGCGGATGACTCGCAGAAGGTCCGGCATGTCCATCGGGACATGCTAAAACCCCTGGTGGGACCAGATCCTGGGCCACCAGTGGTAAATTCCCATCCCCGTCACCAGTAGGTCCAGTGGACCCCTTTGAGGATCAGGAACTCTGCTTGGTAGGTCCGGTAGTCAGTTCCACCTCTGGACTGTCTAACATGGTGCCGACAGAGGTGTCGGTGCCAACAGCAGGGGATTTGGACTATGCGGAACCCATAGGGGAGTTGGCACAGGGCCCAATAGAGTCTGTGGCCCCTCTGGCACCTTTAGATCAGCCCAGTATACAGGCTGTACGCCGGACAGGGCGTACAACTGCTGGCCAGCATTCAAACCCCCATCTCCCTCGGACAGCAGGGCTTAGTTGTAAGGTCCCTGATTAGGCGGTTGTTTTGTCTAGTGTCCAGTAAGCTCTTTGGTCTGTTGGTTGTCTTCTGTTTTATCGTCGGGACGTCGATACAAAGTTGGGGGGGTAGATTGTAGTGGGGTGTATATTTACATTCTCTCTCTCTCTCTCCCCTCCACTAGGAGGAGTCAAGTCTTGGTTTTAACACAGGAACTAATTTCAGGTACTTTGGACTATTTAAGGAAGTGGTGTGTGTTGTGATGGTAGGGGGCCATTAGTTCCTGGTTGATGCGGTGGGACATGCAGAGCAGCCTTGTTTAACTTTCAGTTGCTGCCGTGCTTACATTAGTTACTCTACAACAGGGGTACGCACTGGCTCCAGAGGTTGCTTTTTCACGGAGGTTGTTTTCTCTCTCTCTGGTCTAGTGGAGCGTGGAGCACTGTTCATGTGGTAAGTATTTGCTAATCTTCCTATCGTCTTATACGAGACTTGTAGTGATTTAATACCTGTTCTTTTCGCTTTGTCCGCTGGTCTGATTTAGTTGGAGCCTGTCTGATTTAATCAGAGCACGTATTGGCTTCAGAGTTTTCTTCCTGGTCCGTAGTGGAGCGGAAGTATTGTTTGCGTGATTTGCATATGCCGGGAACTACTCGCCTACTGTTCCCATAGCTTTCACTGCTGCTGTTTTGTCTCCCGTTTGATTGTTCATTTACAAATGGTGGCTGCTTGGCTTGCTTGCTGCTGCTTCACCGTCGCTGTTAGCCTGTAGGCTACTGCACACTTGGGGGGGGGGCTTGGTGCAAAGCGGCTAAGTTGTAGTAATTGTTAAGTGTCTGTGTTTGTAGTTTTCTTTTTGGTTTTGTTTGTTTGCTTTGTTTGTGACATGTACTACAGAGTGGGCTAATGTATGTGTGGGCATGATGCCAATTAAGTACATGTGGAAAGAGTGTATGTATGCTTGTGGATCTGTATGACTCGTTTAATTTTGTCTCCTGTGACCAGGGTAGCTGTACTCTTTTCTTTCCGTTCAGTGGGAGCGCTTTGGGACAATGTTCAGCCCTAGCTGTGAGGAAAGTTAAGTCACATTACTGTGCTCTAGGTATATTTAACTTTTTAGAATGCCAATAGTTGCTGTAGGTATTTGCCTGATCTGTGTATTTTTCTTTCCTTTTTTTGGACAGGAGTGTAGCAATCCAGGCGGGTCCTCGGCTGACCTAGAGGTGGTGGAGCCTTCTCACCCTTTCCTTTGCTTTGCGCACAACGGGTGATTTTGCTTTGTTTTACAGTTGTGTGCTGTGATTGTTTGTGTTTTCTGGGCCTCTCCCCTTTTATCTTGTCTGTCAGCCTGGTGCGCTTGGTAAGCTCTAGCTCTGTCCTAGTTCCATTTATTAAAGTAAGCAGTAGGTACTATGGCTAAATGGCTATTATGTATGTGTAGTGTCCTGGGTTATCTGGAGTATGTTTAAGTGAGGTGTGAGTGGTTGTTTTAAAACTTGTATTTGTTTTATTAGTGGTTGTTATCCATGTGTTGTAATAAATATTTTGTGTGGAACATACCTCCCTGGCCTAAGTTTTTGAACCTGTGTGTCTAATTGCTTGTCATGGTTAATGTTCTAGTAACTGGTTAATGGTGTCTGGGAATATTACTCCCAGACTGGTGTAGTCTACTACCAAATTTTACGTTTACTGCCTGGCCCTCGCTACAAACTGGCGCAGTCAGCAGGATTTCACTCAGTAAGGCTGGAGAGGTGTGTTTTTTGTTTTTATTTGCTCTTTTCATTTCTTTTTTTTCTTTCTGAATTTGGTTGGTATTTACTGTGTGGTTGTGTAGTAGGGAGACAGGGCAGCAGCTGCGATTTTCAGGAACAAGTTGTACCTGGCCTAAGGTAGGACTGTTTTTGTTTTTTTTGCATAACTTGCTATAGCCCTGACATTTTGGTTCCTATAGTTATGGAGGAGGAGATGCAGCAGTTACGGGAAATGGTTGTACATATACATGTACAGGGCAGGCAGATAATGAGCGCTTGCATCAAGAGCAAACGGCCCCTCAAGTGAGCTCCAACCCAATCTTGCCTACACCTGCGGCAGCTGGTTCAGTGCCAATGGCAGGAACCAGCACTCTGGTAACGGAGCGGTTAGTTGTTATACCCCGTGAGCGGAAGTGTCCCATGTTCAATGGTAAAACCAGTATAGGGCTGGAGGAATGGACTGAGGAAATACAGGCATGTATGCGAGCGCGGCACATATCTGAGGCTGATAGAGCCTTCTTCATCTTTGATCATTTGGAGGGGGAGGTAAAGCAGGAAATTAAGTATTGGCCCAGTATAGAGCGAAGAGATCCCGCCAAGGTTTTGGCTATTTTACAAGAGCTTTATGGTCTCTCTCAATCATATGTTACCTTGCAACAAGCTTTCTTTGCCAGACAGCAGCAGGAAGGTGAAACGTTGCAGGAGTTCTCCCTGGCTTTGATGACTTTGATGGAGCAAGTGAAACAACGGGCTCCAGATGGTGTGCCTAATTCCATAGTTTTACTTCGTGATCAGTTTGTAGAACATGTACTCGATAATGCCCTTCGCCGGGAATTAAAGCAGTTTGTTCGTCGCCAGCCCACAGCCACCATGCTGGAAGTGCATGGTGAGGCCATGAGATGGGAAAGGGAGGGCTTACCAGGAAGTGTTAGGGCCCGTAGTTTCTCCTTACCTTCAGCTTATGGTGTTCAGTATGCCATGCGCGGCGGTCCCAGTTCCACTTCTCCAACAATGCCAAAAAGCTCTGAACTGGACGAATTAAAAACCATGTTGAAACAGCAGCAGGAACAACTTGGCCAACTGACACAGACAGTAGCATCCCTCCAAGCTGCTGGGTTTTCTGGTCGCTCTCAGTGCAGTGGCCCAATCATTTGTTGCCGATGTCAAAAACCTGGCCATTTTGCTAAAGACTGTGATAGGGAAAGAGTTCCTCACCCCAACCTTTCGACTCATGTTGCTACATCCAGGTCATCCCAACTGCCGGAGCAGGGAAACTGAATCCCACTGCATTGCTGAGCCACAACACAGATGGGTTTTCTACTGGCTCTTTTGTTTCTTCTGCTTCCAGGTTGATGTCCTCTTGTCCTAATATCAATGTCTGCATCGGGGGGGTCCCTTGTTTGTTCAATACTGGATCAATGGTATCTACGGTAACCGAGAGGTTTTTTCGCCAGCAGTTTGAACCATGGGGTCATGAGCGCCTGCAGTCTTGCCATTGGCTCCAGTTGCGGGCAGCCAATGGCTTGGCCATTCCATATCTTGGCTACTTGGAGTTGGATGTTTTCTTGTGTGAGAGACTTATTCCACATTGTGAGATCCTGATTGTACGAGACTTCCCAGGCACTCCACCTGCTGTTCCTGGAGTGCTGGGAATGAATGTCATTAGTCGGTGCTACCAGGAGCTTTTTGGGGCCTATGGCCCTGCCTTGTTTGATACCCCTCCATTGGTGCAGGTTCCTGGTCCAGTTCTCGAGGCTTTGCAGAAGTGTCATCAGTCTGCCATTCAGCCATTGGACTTGCCTCTAGGTACCGCTCGGGTTCGGGGTACCCACACGGTGCGTATCCCAGGTGGGGTGATGCAATTCATACCGTGTACTTGTCCTGCCCAGTTGGCTGGTACAGCAGCACTTTTTGAACCTCCTCCATCTGGACTTCCAGCTGGCTTTCTTGCCTTTCCATGCCTTGTTCAGATCATAAGGGCTACAGCTCTAATCCCAGTGGTCAACATAGGGGTGACTGAAGCCTTGCTTTACCCCTGCATTAGCATGGGGTCTTTAACCCCTGTTCAGATTATTAGCTTTCCCACTGGTATTACGGAAGTTAAACCTACCACTGCGACTGTGTCCGCACAGCTGGTGACCAGCTCTTTGCAGGACAAAATCCAGGCAGTGGACTTGAGTGCCTTGTCTGAAGACGAACAGCTTCAGGTCAGGGACCTACTCCAGCGATATAGCTCAGTCTTTTCTGCCCATGAGGGTGACTTGGGTTGCACGAATTTGATATCACATGATATCCCTTTGCTAGATGATACACCAGTCCATCAGAGGTATCGGCGCATTCCTCCATCTGAGTACGAGATTGTAAAGACTCACATTAATCAGCTTTTGGAGGCCCAAGTTGTTCGAGAGAGCTCAAGTCCTTACGCTTCCCCTATTGTTTTGGTTAAAAAGAAAGATGGGACATTGCGTATGTGTTGATTATCGATTGCTCAATAGTAAGACCAGAAAAGATGCTTTTCCCCTTCCTCGTATTGAAGAAAGCCTTGACACTTTGTCCAGTGCATGCTGGTTCTCGACATTAGATCTAGCCAGCGGTTACAATCGGGTCCCTGTGTCAGAGCAGGACAAGCCTAAAACAGCTTTCTGTACACCATTCAGCTTGTTTGAATGGAATCGTATGCCTTTCGGATTATGCAATGCTCCCAGTACATTTCAGAGGCTGATGCAGAGGATGTTTGGAGATCAGCAGGGCCAATCACTTCTGCTTTATTTAGACAACATTATTGTCTTTTCTGCATCAGTCTCACAAGATCTGCGACACTTGGAAATCATCTTGAGTCGACTTCAACGGGAAGGGTTAAAAGCTAAATTGGAAAAGTGTGCCTTCTTCCAGCCAAATAGTTGGCTATTTGGGCCACATCATTTCAAGTCAGGGAGTGTCCACTGACCCGGCTAAGGTTGAAGCAGTGGCTAAGTGGCAGTGGCCCAAGCATGTTTCAGAGTTGCGATCCTTTTTAGAATTTGCCAGCTACTACAGGCATTTTGTTGAAGGTTTTGCGTGATTGGCAGCCCCATTACATAAGCTAGTAGCAGAGCTAGTGGGTTCAAAGTCTAGGCAGGGGTCGGGGAAGGCTATTGAGACAGTATGGACCCCGGAGTGTGAACAGAGTTTTGAGGCATTGAAGGCCAAGCTAGTTTCTGCCCCAGTACTTGCTTATGCTGACTTCTCGTGCCCATTCATACTGGAGGTCGATGCTAGTCATAGTGGTCTAGGAGCAGTTCTCTCCCAGGAACAGGAGGGTAGGGTAAGACCTGTAGCCTATGCCAGCAGGGGCCTCCGGCCCACTGAGCACAATATGGTGAATTACAGTTCTATGAAACTGGAGTTCTTAGTGCTCAAGTGGGCCATGACGGAGAAGTTTAGGGAGTACCTCTTGGGGCAGAGATGTGTGGTCTTCACGGACAACAATCCACTTAGCCACTTGCAGTCAGCTAAATTAGGGGCGACTGAACATCAGTGGGCAGCTCAGCTTGCGCCCTTCAACTTTGAAATGAAGTATCGATCAGGTCGCAGCAATGGAAATGCAGACGCACTTTCACGGCAATACATGTCCAGCCTGGATGTAGTTGATCAGGCCCTTCCTGATGCTGCCATTCCTGAAGCCCTGCAGGGTGCTCCAAGCCTTCAGTGCCTAGTGCCAGCAATGCAGTCCATGGTTTGTGTCTTGCCATCTTACACCCCCTCTGACCTTCGGGCTCTACAGGAGGCTGATCCCCTTCTGAAAGATGTGCTGGAGTTTTGGAGGAAACGGGTACAGCCAGCACCGGAGAAGAGGTCACAGGTATCTCCAAAGGTATGAATAATTTTGCATCAGTGGGACCACCTAACAGCGTGGGAGGGAGGGTTATACCATCGAGTGTTCCGCCCTGATGGGGGTGAGGAGCATTGTCAACTTCTTTTGCCTTAAGTACTGCAACGGGAGGTGCTTATGCAACTGCACCAAGATCATGGCCACCAGGGTGTGGAGAGGACCACTGACTTAGTGAGGCTACAGTGTTATTGGCCGGGAATGTCAGCGGATGTTAAACAGTGGTGCCAACAGTGTGAGCGCTGCCAAGTGGCTAAAAATTCTGCATCAGGGTCACATGGGTTTATGGGCCACTTGTTGGCCTCCAGACCCAATAAGATCCTAGCCATAGATGTCACCCTCCTAGAGCCATCTCATAATGGTTAAGAGAATGTGCTGGTTCTGACGGACGTATTTAGCAAATTTACCCAGGCTGTTCCCACTCGGGATCAACGAGCTTCTACAGTGGCGCAGGTTTTGCTAAATGAGTGGTTCTATAAATTCAGGGTCCCAAGCCATATCCATTCGGATCAGGGAAGGAGTTTTGAGAGCTCCTTAATTCACCAGCTTTGTTGTTTATATGGCATCATTAAGTCCCGCACCACCCCTTAACATCCCGCAGGCAATGGGCAGTGTGAGAGGTTCAATAGGACCCTTCACAATCTTCTCCATACATTGCCTGCATCACAAAAAAGAGGCTGGGCCTCATGCCTCCCACAAGTGCTGTTTTTTTATAACTCTACACCACACTAGAGCATAGGGGAATCCCCATTCTTTTTAATGTTTGGGCAGGAAGCTAGACTTCCAATAGATTTTCTTCTAGGCCGGGTTGAAGACCTGGTACCTGGGAAGGTCCAAGACTGGGTAGTGGAGCACCAGGCACGATTAATGGTAGCCTATGAAGGTGCTTGGGAGCGCTTACAAACAGCAGCCAGTCGAAGGAAGGAAAGGTATGACCAGCAAGTATGAGACATGCCCTTACAGGTGGGTCAGTTGGTCTACCTCCGAGACCTCGGAGTCCAGGGTCGTCAAAAGATTCAGGACGCCTGGAGTTCGGTGCTTTACAGGGTGGTAAAGGCTCCCCTTAGTGATGGGGTTGTTTACATCATTGCACTGGAGGATGACTCGCAGAAGGTCCGGCATGTCCATCAGGACATGTTAAAACCCTTGGTTGGACCAGATCCTGGGCCACCGGTGGTAACTCCCCATCCCCCATCACCAGTAGGTCCAATAGACCCCTTTGATGATCAGGAACTCTGCTTGGTAGGTCTGGTAGTCGGTTCCACCTCCAGACTGCCTAACACGGTGCCGATGGAGGTGCCGGTGCCAACAGCAGGGGATTTGGACTCTGCAGAACCCATAGGGGAGTTGGCACAGGGCTCAATAGAGTCCTTGGCCCCTCTGGCACCTTTAGATCAGCCCAGTACACAGGCTGTATGTCGGACAGGACGTACAACTGCTGGCCAGCATTCAAACCCCCATCATCTCCCTCGGACAGCAGGGCCTAGTTGTAAGGTCCCTGATCAGGCAGTTGTTTTGTCTTCAGGATTATACAGGAAGATGTTAACACCTGCTGGGCATTGATGCCTGTTGCTCCTCCTCCGGTGCCCATGGGTCAGCTGCAGGGTCATCAGCCAGAAACCAACATTCACCAACGTTTCGCTCCTTTAATTCTGGTACGTCTCCTGGTGGCGGAGCAGTGACAGGGACGTCTCCCTGTCACCCCCTACAGCTGATGGGTGTTGTCCCCTGCGGCTGTTGTCTGGGGTTAGGTGTTCTTCCCCCAAGTTTTGTCCTTCCTCCTGAGCCAGAGCCAAAAGCTCCCTTTTTCAGCCTCCTCTGCCAGGTCC
>JAODOC010009109.1:0-13990 GCA_027575955.1 Nemapteryx nenga | reverse complement strand
GCACAGGGAAGCCTATATAGGTAGGAAGTGGGGGGTAGGCTGTGTAGGCACCTGGGTGATGGGGCACATGGTTTTTTGCCAGTGTGAGATATTCCTGTGTTTGCTCAACTGGAACAAAAAATAAACCAGACACAAGCGAGGAATCCAGAGTGGACATTGGATTTTTTTTTACCTGCGTAAATTACGTGCTCACGGTGCCAAGAAGTGTTCGTTTGCTTTAGTTAAGTTTGATTTGTTTGAAACGCTGACAAACGGCCACTACAACAAGTAAAAAACCTTCCCAAGTAAAACCCTGCTCAGCAAGTAAAGCACCCGCCTATGGATTAAAGGAATAACTTTCCCTGGATCTGGATCTCTCGGACATTATTGGAATATCCGATGGAAAAATTTAAAGGATTACTTTCTTCACCGTTCGCGGATTACCTGTTGGAGTAAGAGAGTAAGGCCTTGCCCAGAACAAAGAACTCTTCGTTTGGTATGTGTACTGCTAAAACACAAAACGCCGTATAGGAAAACGGTGAAATCATTTCATTGAAAAGTTGTTTGGACTTTAAAAGAGACTGCTGCTTTATTGCTGTGCGCTTTGTTGAAATTACGCACAAGACAGACTCATTACTCAAGGCCGCATATTAAAAAACGCACCTTGTGTTGAGAATACCTTATACGCACCTGGTGCTGATGAAGAGGATTCGTTTGCATTAAAACCAAATTGCTTCAAATAACATCGCCACTTGCGCTTACTCCCATTGATACATTGTGGACTTTATTAGCTATTATAAGATTGCAAAAATGAGTGATACGGAAGCGGCATCCGGAGTTGAAAGGCCGGGATCAAAACGGTCAATCAAATTAACACCTAAAGGAATGTTCTTTTACATACAGACTTGCCAAGAAAAACGTTCTGCAAAAATCAACCAGGCTAAAAAGCTTATGGATAAAATCCGTGGCCTTATGACATCAAATGGAAATACTGATGCAGTCAATACACAGCTTGCCATTTTCATTAAATGTTACGAAGATGCGTTCAGCATACATGAGACATTTATGGAATTACCGCTACCAGAGAATGATCAACAACTTAACACTAACACTAAAAACTTTGAGAGGAAAATGGAATCATGTCGCGCATTTACTGAAGAGGTGAAGGAGTGGCTGTTTAAAAACGGTGAACCATACTCGCAGCCAATAGATTCTTCTGACACAGACTGCGTTGATGATGGAATAAAACCCGAAGACAGCATTTCTAATGTAGGAAGTGTAAAAACAAGTTCTGTAAAATCTGGCGCATCGAGGACTTCTACAACATCTATAGCGCGCATTAATGCCGAAGCCGAGAGAGCGGCCCTTCTGAAACGCTCTGAAGCGCTAAAAAAGAAACATGAAATTGAAGCGCAAGAGGAAAGGCTACGTAGAGAAAAGGAGCAATTGGAAATTGAAACAGAGTTAGCAGCGGCGACAGCAAGGATCCAAGTTTTGGAAAGGAACTCGTCTCAGTGTGGTTCAAATCGTTCTGATGGAATGAACTCTTATTTGGAAAAGAGCAAAGCCCAAAGATCCATCGGACTAAATCCCCAAGCCGACGTTTTTGTTCCTCATGAAGCATGTCTTGCCATGCCTGACCCTGCGCCAGTGGTAAGACCAAAACAAAAATCTGCTGCACAATTGAATGTAATGTTGCCTCAAGTAACACAGATTGCTCATGGGACTCAAATGTCCAGTAATTTGAACTCACGAACTCAGATTGGTAACAACCAAATTGACATGGTGGGAATAATGCAAAAACAGAACGAAATTACTGCACTGTTAGTTCAGCAAAATGCATCGTCAGCTCTGCCTGCAAGAAATCTCCCTGTCTTTGATGGAGATCCTCTCCAATATAATTCGTTTATTAGGGCCTTTGAAAATGGAGTGGAGATGAAGACGAGCGATCCCAGCGACTGTTTGCACTTCCTTGAACAGTACACCAGGGGGCAGCCAAGGGACCTTGTGCATAGTTGCCAACATCTTCCTCCAGATCGAGGCTATCAAAGAGCCAAAAGCCTTCTTGCACAGCACTTTGGAGATGAACATAAAATTGCATCTGCTTACATGGAGAAAATATTGAATTGGACTCCAGTGAAAAGTGAAGATGTAAAAGGATTGCAATCATTCTCTTTATTCCTCAGAGGATGTTCAAATCTAACGGAACAAGTCATGTACATGAGTGAACTGGACTTACCTTCTAACATGCGGAGCATCACTTTGAAACTTCCTTACAAATTAAGAGATAAATGGAGGAATGTTGCATGTGATCTGCTGGAAAGAAGGGGACAAAGAGCTACGTTCATTGATCTTGTAAATTTTATTGAGAAGCAAGTGAAAATAGCTTTAGATCCAGTTTTTGGAAATATTCAAGACCCTCACCCACCTTCTAACTCTAAAGCATCTAGTAGCAGACAGCTCAGTCAGAGAAGGAAGGGAAGCAGTTATGCCACAAATGTCACTCCTGTGAGGGAAGATAATATGGTGCAGCCTGCAGGACAGCAGAATAACACTACTTCCACTCGTCGCTGTTTGTTTTGCCTGCAGAGTAACCACACACTTGGCCAGTGTTCACAGTTTAAAGCTAAAGCTCACCGTGACAAGATCAACTTCATCAAGGACAAAGGTATTTGTTTCGGCTGCCTTAAAATAGGCCATACAAGCAAAGACTGTAGGAGTCGTTTGGATTGCAATGTATGTCACCAAAAACACCCCAGCGTCCTTCATATAGAAAGAAATGATACAGGTATATCCGGCAAACCATCTGTCAATCTTTCAAGTGATGCAACTGTGCCTTCTCAGACATGTGGCCATATCGGGGCCGGTGTGGAAGATGACTCCACCTTTTCCATCGTTGCTGTGAAGGTGAGAAGCAAACAGACTAATAAGATCATCGAGACCTATGCATTCCTCGATCCTGGCAGTTCTGGTACATTCTGCACAGAAAACATGGCGAAAAGGCTGAATTTGCGAGGTAAGAGGACAAACATTCTTTTGAGAACGATGGGCCAACAAAAGCTTGTGAATGCTCATGTATTGTCAGGACTTGAGGTGTCTGGCATGGGTGCTGAAGATTTTATTGAGCTTCCTCATGTTTTGACTCAAAAGAGTATGCCTGTGTCTACGCTGAATATTCCACGACAAGCTCATATTGATCCATGGCCTTATCTGAAGGATGTAAAGCTTCATGACATTCATGCAAATGTTGATCTGCTAATTGGAACTGATGCACCTAAGGTCTTGGAGCCATGGCAGGTGATAAACAGTCAGAATGAGGGGCCATATGCCGTCAGAACCCGGGTTGGCTGGGTAATCAATGGTCCTCTTCATGGTGGAAGCTGCAGAAGTAAGAGTGGCTACTCTTCTGTAACAGCAAACCGTATCTCTGTTGAACACCTGCAAGAAATGCTTGTAAAACAGTATCACCATGACTTCAATGAAAGCGCATCAGAAGAGCAGATTGAAATGTCAAGAGAAGACATCAAATTCATGGACATTGTCCAGGTCTCAGATAAGCACACTGACTTTCTCCGCTTCCTCTGGTGGCCAAATGGTGACACTGCACATGCTCCCCAGGAATACCGCATGAAGGTACATCTATTCGGAGCTGCATCATCGCCAAGCTGTGCCAATTATGCCCTGAGGAGAACTGCAGATGACAACGCAGAACACTTCCCTCCAGAGGTTGGGAGTACAGTAAAGAACAGCTTCTATGTTGATGATTACCTCCATTCTATGGCCTCAGAAGAGGAGGCTAGGAAAATGATCCAACATGTAACTGCACTCTGTGAGAAAGGAGGATTCATCCTCTCAAAGTGGGTCAGCAACAGTCGTGCAGTGCTTCGCTCTGTCAGTGAAGGCCACAGAGCAAAAGACATGATGGAATTGGATCTGGATACAGATGAACTGCCTGTTGAACGCACCTTAGGTCTACAGTGGAACGTTGAGAATGACCAGTTTGGATTTAAGGCCTCAGCACAAGAGCGGCCACAGACAAGAAGAGGAATTCTTTCAGTGGTCAGCTCCCTCTATGATCCACTGGGCTTCATTGCTCCATTCAGCATGGGGGCTAAGCTGCTGCTACAGGAACTCTGTAGAAGACAACTGGGGTGGGATGAAGTCATACCACCTGCTCTGTCCAAACAATGGGCTAGTTGGTTAACAGATCTTCAAAAGGTGGCAGAGTTCAAGATTGATCGCTGTGTTAAGCCCAAAGACTTTGGCAACCCTGTCACTGTTCAGCTTCACCACTTTTCTGATGCCAGTGAGGTTGGGTATGGCACGGTATCTTACCTGAGGCTGGAAAATGACGACAAAGTGCATGTTGCTTTTATGATGGGGAAGGCCAGAGTCTCTCCGCTGAAGCAGACAACCATTCCACGCTTGGAGCTAACAGCTGCAGTCCTCGCTGTCAGAGTGGACCGTATGCTGCAGAAGGAGTTGCAACTTGAGCTGAAAAGAATTGCAGTCATCAGAGAGGCAACTGATGTTGATCAGTGGAGATACGTGAGAACAAAGGATAACCCTGCAGATGAAGCGTCGAGAGGGATGAGGGCAGAAGATCTCCTGAATGGAGGGAGATGGATGGCTGGGCCCGATTTCCTTCGCAAGTCTGAAGAGGAGTGGCCTCACTTGGAGGTAGACCTTCAGGTGATTCCTGCCAATGACCCTGAGATCAAAAGGGATGTGACTGTGAGTGCTGCTGTTAAAGATACCCAAACTGCAATGAGCGATCTGATTCACTACTTTTCATCTTGGAGCAGGTTGAAAGTAGCTGTAGCTTGGCTGCTCAGAATCAAAGACACACTCATGTCATTGCGACAGAAGAGAAAGGAGCTATGTGCTCCAGTCGACTGCATGACTCCAGACAGTCAACAACAGCTGGAAAGTGAAATGCAGCGCTTCAAGGCTATGCTTAAAGGGCAGAGTCTGACACCTCAAGACGTCACCAAGGCAGAGATGTCAATCATACAGTATGTGCAACATCAAAGGTTTCTGGATGAAATCACCTCGTTGCAGAGTGGTGTGAAACGTATACCCAAGGACAGCCCACTGTACAGATTGGACCCAGTGATGGATGGTGAGATCCTTAGAGTGGGAGGATGATTAAGCAAGGCCTCACTGCCCATGGAATCCAAGCGTCCTGCTATTCTGTCCAAAGACCTGCATGTGTCAACATTAATTCTGCGCCATGTTCACCAGCAGCTAGGTCATGTTGGAAGAAACCACATGATGTCTAGTTTGATGCAAAAGTATTGGATTGTAAATGCAAACTCTGCTGTCAGAAAAGTAATATCTGACTGTGTTGTTTGCAGACGCAACAGAGGAAGACTCCTTGAACAAAAAATGGCAGACTTGCCTGTTGAGAGAGTGTTGCCAGATGAAGCCCCATTCACTCATACTGGCATTGATTACTTTGGGCCCATTGATGTCAAAAGAGGTAGAACTCTTCTTAAAAGATATGGAGTGCTCTTCACCTGTATGACCAGCCGCGCTGTACACCTGGAAGTTGCATACACGTTAGATACAGACTCCTGTATTAACTCAGTGAGAAGATTCATCTGCAGACGAGGCCCAGTATCAACTCTCAGGTCTGACAATGGAACCAACTTTGTTGGAGCCAGCCATGAGCTCAAAGACAGTCTGAGTGCGCTGGATCACAGTAAAGTCCAAAGAGCCTTTCTGCAAGATGGCATTGAATGGAGATTCAACACCCCATCAGCTTCTCATCAAGGCGGTGTTTGGGAGCGCTTGATTCGTTCAGTCAAGAGTGTTCTCAACTCAGTCCTTAAACAACAGACCCTGGATGATGAAGGACTCCAAACAATGTTTTGTGAAGTTGAAGCAATATTGAATAGCAGACCAATCACCAAGACCTCAGATGATCCAAATGACTTGGAAGCCTTGACGCCCAATCACGTTCTGTCATTGAAAGGCCAACCAGTCTTACCACCAGGACTCTTTGACAGAAATGATCTTTACATCAAGAAAAGATGGAAGCAGATACAGTACATGGCGGAGCTCTTTTGGAAGAGATGGATTTCTGAGTATCTACCATTGATGCAACAGAGACAGAAATGGTCAGTAATAAGAAGAAATCTTGTACCTGGGGATGTTGTTCTTGTGGCAGACGCTACAGCACCAAGAGGATCCTGGATGATGGGAAGAGTTCTTGAAGTGAGAGCAGACGTGAAGGGTCATGTGCGCTCTGTGCGCCTTCAAACGAAGACCAGTATCCTGGAGAGACCTGTTACGAAGTTGTGCCTGCTGCTGGAGGCAGGAGTGGACTGACTTGTCTCTGTCTCTCTCTCTTTTTTTGCAGGTGTGGCAAGAAGACATCTGTGCCTGCTGATGTAGTTAGTTGTTAGTGTAGTTGTAGATGTTGGTGTATAGCTCCTGTTTTCAGTGTTCAGTAATTGTGATGAAACACAATTAGGGGCCGGAGTGTTGGAGCTATATTATTTTGCTTTGAGTAATGGTAACTTTGTTTATTAATTACAGCATTTTGTTTACATTATTGATATTTTGGTAATATTATTTTTGTTAGTGATTGTTTACTTTATTGCTTTATGTGTTTAGTCTTTTCCTTTTGATTTATTTTGTGATTGTATGATTTGGACACCTGGGGGAAGTAGTGAGCACAGGGAAGCCTATATAGGTAGGAAGTGGGGGGTAGGCTGTGTAGGCACCTGGGTGATGGGGCACATGGTTTTTTACCAGTGTGAGATATTCCTGTGTTTGCTCAACTGGAACAAAAAATAAACCAGCCACAAGCGAGGAATCCAGAGTGGACATTGGATTTTTTTTACCTGCGTAAATTACGTGCCCACGGTGCCAAGAAGTGTTCGTTTGCTTTAGTTAAGTTTGATTTGTTTGAAACGCTGACAAACGGCCACTACACCATATTTGTAAGTCTAAACAAATATATGCTTAAAAATCTAAATTGCTAAAGAAATAAGATAAACTTGCATTAAGCTCATTCCTTTAGCCCTTCAGGAAGTTTGTAGTAGTTGTACTACAACAATTCTATCATAGAACTGTACATGTTTGCATTTCAACAGGTTTCTTTTATTCTTTCTGTTTCTGTGCTGATGGAATATAGTCAGTAAAAATCAATGCACTTTACTCACAAGCGACCTTTGCATTTCAAAACACATTTAACACATTTTTTGGGCATATCATCTATTTTTATTGATACAAAAACAGACTTTCAAACAAGCATTATTTTTTCTTGGCATTGTACAGAATATATCTACTGTGGGCCTCTGAATCTCCCAAAGAACAGGATGCTTTTCGTGGGGTTGTGTCTGATGAAGAATAGGAAGGGGTGGTCTGCCATGAAGTTCTCAAATTGTTCCATGCATAAAATATACTCTACAACTGTGACCGCTGCTGCCTCCGTGCCTTCCTCATTAACCTCCACAAAAGCTTTGTGGGCCACTGACGACACAAAAAGTCCTCCTTGGCTGCTCATGCCTGTAAGATCTGCAACATTGGCCTGAAACAAAGAGCTCATGCCCATCTTATTCAGTGTATCCGTCAAAGAGTACTGCTCTTCCAGCTTGAATTTTGGCAGATGGACGTGGATGTCATTCCTACTGTTCATCTTTTCTGGATTTGTCCACTCAAGCAGTTTGTCCACTGTTATTTCAGTCTCCAGCTGTGAAGCAAGAAACACACAGACACTGTCAGGTGTTAGACTATGGTGGAACAGTTTTGGTAGAGGAATCACTTACTGCCATATAAAAATCATAGTAGTGTCATACAAGACAAAAGAGCTCATGTGAAAGCATCGAAGAGACAAAAACATAAAATGAAACAACATAATGACTGAATAGGTCAGACAACAATTTTAGCAGATAGACAGATCCTGACTGCCAGCAGCCAACATACAATCCAGTGAGTGTTTATAGGATTGTGCATGCTAACAGACCCCTTGCATATGATGTCACACATCACGTGATAATTTCACCTGGGGGTCAAACAGACACCGTCTTTCATGTAAGCAAGGCTTAATCTGTTCATTTTTGCACTGTTTTTGGCTGTCCAAATCAAGAAATAGATCAAATGTATTACCGTCTCCCTGCTATCAAGAAAAATGTTAAAGAGAAGCAAATTCAGGATCCCTGAGGGAAAGGAAGGTTTGACACCAAGGGATTTTATTGCTAAACTCCTTCAAGACCTTCTCTCCCTCAACGAGAAGCCCCTCATTGATAGAGCACATCGGATCCTCCGCAAGCGACCTGAATTTAATGAGCCACCTAGGACATTCATTTTGAGGCTGCACTATTATCATTTGTTCGAGGACATCCTACGTAAGGCTACAGCGGTGAGGCAGCTCCACGTATTCAATGAGGGCACACATATTCAAATTTTCCCGGACTATCCCCCACTGTGGCAAAACGGACAGCACTGTTCAATCCCACCAGGGAAATACTACGGAAGATATATGTCATCAAATATAGCATACTCTACCCTGCAAGTCTACTGATAACCCATGATGACATCCAGATCTCCTTCACAGACCCCAGCAAAGCTGAGAAGTATGCTGCACATCTTTCTGCATCAGAAGCGACTACATCAAGGCAGGAGGAGATGTAAACCGCCCTTGAGGTTGGAAAGTAAGACACAGCACTCGGTACACCTGTCTACTGGCTTGCCGGCCTTAGTGACTATGCTAACACAGTAACATGATGCGATGTTGGCAAAGACAACTTATTTGTAAGGCTGTTTATGTTAATGACTGGTTAACAAGCTGCCAGGTTAAACGTTATGGGAGAGGTAAATCCTGGTGAATATCTTATTTTGAGCCAAATTCTAATTCTGTCTTGTTCATTTCTTAGTTAAAATTAGTTTTGTGCCCAGTTGAATGTTACACCTGGTGAACTCTGTTTCTTGTTTATGCCACTCATTTGATATACCTCGTTTACTGAGTTAATGACCTTATGAGGCATTATCTGGTTCTTCTTGACTCAAAAATCCACTTCTACTATTATAATACCAAACTAAACACTAAGAAAAGGGGTGGCGTGGTGTATGTAATAAAAATAATACATGGGTAGGAATGTATATTTGTACAGTATGTCCACCTTTTGCCACTCCATCAAGAATTAATGGCTCTACCCTTAAATTGGGGATAAACTTGTCTTTATGTTTTTATTTACTGTTTTTTGTTTCTTTCTTCTTCCACTAAGAATATTCAGCTTTTGGAGTTACCAGGCTACTTAATTTAGTTTCACTTTTACAACAGCCCATCTGAAGGTGAAGAGAAGTAATGTATGTTTATAGTTTAGTTTTAAGGACTTCCTTAAGAAAGCTTGTGCCATACTTAGTTAGAATTGGCCAGAATAGTTCTGTTCTTTTTTTTTTTTTTTTTGGTTATGGGGAACAGGTTGACCTTGCATAGAAGGTAGGTTTTCTGTACCGTGGAAGATGGACAGGGAGACCATTTACTCAAACTTAACTTTCTGATAGTTGTGCTGTTGGGAATTTTCTGTTGGTTATGATTAGCTGATGCACAGTAATGTAAATAACTCCACTGGAGGGAGTAAGGTTCTCATTTTCAAACTGGAATGTACATGGAGTGAATAACCCTGTTAAAAGAGGAAAAGTTCCGACTCACCTAAATTCTCTGGCTTCGGACATAATGTTTCTGCAGGAAATGCATTTAAAAAAACAACTCACATGATGGGTTGAAAGCTAAATGGATAGGAGAGGTGTATCATTCAAATTTTACATTTAAAGCAAGAGGTGCAGCCATTCTATTAAGAAAAGGCCTGCCCTTTTTGCAGAAAGAAAACAATTGCAGATAAAGAAAGCCACTACATTATTGTAACTGGGGAGATTCATAACACCTTCACTTTTGTTAATGTGTATGCCCCTAACATGGGCAGTCCCATATTTTTTCAAAAGAGATATCCTTTGATACCAGATATTTCACAGACACAGTTGATAATAGGGGAGGGGGACTTCAACACTGTCTTGGACACATATCTTGATAGGTCCTCTATAAAGAAGCTCCCAAGAAATTTCCCATCTGAATTTCTAAACACGTTCATTAAAAATACAAACATTTTTGGACATATGGAGAATTATGAACCCCTCAGGTAGGGACTACTCCCCCCCATCGGTCCATAATTCTTACAGCAGGGTAGATTATTATTTAGTGGATACCAGACTCATTCCCTTTACAGTACATATAAAATATCACAGCATTGTGATATCAGACCACAGTCCTCTAACCTTTTCTTTGTGTTTAGACCATATAGATAAACCACCTATTTTTTGGAGAATGAATTCACAATTACTAACCGAAAAGAAATTTTGTGAATACTTAAGAGCTCAGATTTATTTATACTTTGAAACAAACAATATCCCAGAGACCTCCCCATCTATCCTTTGGGAGGCATTCAAAGTCTATGTAAGAGGTAGTGTAAGTTTGTTTGAAGCCTTGAAGAGGAAAGAAAATGGGTCAAAATTAAAAGAATTAGAGGATCAGATCAAATCACTTGATTGAGGCCTGACTGACGACCTCGAATTTGTAGATGATGCTCGCAAGACCGCAGTCATTGACTTGGAGCTTAGCCACCTGAAGATGGACATCGTTGCATTGCAAGAGATCAGGCTGCTGGAATCTGGATCATTGAGAGAGAAGAACTTCACCTTATTCTGGCAAGGGAAAGTAATAGAAGAGATGAAAACACGGAGATGGCTTTGCCATCCGCAACACCTTGTTGAATTCCATCATACCACCAGACAGGATCAGACAGGATCCTCTTTCTACAGCTCCACACCTCAGCTGGACCTGTGCACCTCATTAGTGCATATGCACCAACACTTATCTCTGGTGGCAAAACA
Source organism: Nemapteryx nenga (assembly GCA_027575955.1). NCBI lineage: Eukaryota > Metazoa > Chordata > Actinopteri > Siluriformes > Ariidae > Nemapteryx > Nemapteryx nenga. The sequence continues at coordinate 3,112 of JAODOC010009109.1, read as the reverse complement.
AAGGATCGGTTTTATGACGACCTCAGCACTGTGGTTGAAAGAATCCCCAGAAACGAGGCCCTGTTTATCCTTGGTGACTTCAACACCAGAGTTGGCACGGACCATGATTCCTGGCCATCTTGCCTGGGCCATTTTTGAGTCGGTAAGGCAAATGAAAACGGCTAGTGCCTGTTGGAATTCTGCTGTCACCTAAGTATCTGTATAAAAAAACACCTCCTTCAACACCAAGCCACAACACTGGGTCTCCTGGTGTCACTCCCGCTCCAAACACTGGCATCAGCTCAACTTGATTATCACCAGACCTAGCAGCTTCTCAAACATCAGAGTGACTCACAGATAGCAGAGTTCAGAGCGTGACACAGATCATTCGCTTTTAGGAAGCATGGTCAAGCTCTGGGCAAAGAACATCCACCAGTCCAAGGAACCCGGAAGACCCCATATTGACACGGAAGACTCGCATCCAGGAAAGAGTAGAGGAATTCAATCAAGCCCTACTTAACAGCCTAGAAAACCCACGCTTGGGCAACACACCACAGAGATGGGCTCACTTTCGAGACTCCATCTACCAAGTAGCCATGTCAGTTTTTGGAAAAAAGACAGCCAGAACTGCTGATTTGGTTTGAAGCCTCCTCAGAAATCCTAATGCCCTTTATTGAAGAGAAGAGAGAAGCCCTGATCACCTACAAAAGCAACCCAATCCAGAAGAATCTGGAAAGTTTGAGATCTGCCCAAAGCAGAATGCAGTCAACAGCCAGGCAATGCGGTAATCAATATTGGCTCGACCTATGCAAGAGGATCCAAGATGCTGCGGACACAGGCAACATCAGAGAAATGTACAATGGGATCAAGACTGCTATCGGACGAATGCAGAAGAAGCGCGCCCCACTTCTTTTGCGTTGGTCCGAGAGCAATCTCGGTCCTGTGCATCACTGGGTTGAGCACTACTCTGAATTCTACTCCATAGAAAACTCCATCTCAGCTGAAGCCATGAATGCCATAGAAAGCCTTCCTGTCCTGGACAACTTGAATAGAGAACCAGATCCTGATGAACTGAATGAAGCATTGAAGGCTGGAAAATCTGGAAAATCTCCCAGAGAAGACAGCATCCCTGCAGAGATCTTGAAGTGCTTCAGCAACACTGCTCGTCTAGAGCCCCTGGAGATACTGCGCCTCTGCTGGAACGAAGGTCAGGTACCTCTGGACATGAGAGACTGCAACATTGTGACTCTCAACAAAAACAAAAGTGACTGTAGCAATTGCAACAACTATCGTGGGATTTCTCTGCTCAGCATTGTTGGCAAGCTCTTCGCTAGAGTGGTACTAAGAAGACTCCAAGTGATTGCAGAGAGAGTGTACCCTGAGTCGCAGTGTAGATTCAGAGCCAAGAGGTCCACCATCGACATGGTCTTCTCCATCCGACAACTACAGGAGAAGTGTAGAGAGCAACAAAAGCAGCTCTTTGTTGCCTTCATCGATCTTACCAAGGCCTTTGACCTTGTCAGCCGGGATGGTCTTTTCCAGCTCCTGGAGAAGACTGGATGCCCACCCAAACTCCACAGCATCATCGAGTTGTTTCATGCCAACATAAAAGGCACAGTCATCTTTGATGGCTCAACCTCAGAACCCTTCACCATCCATAGCGGCGTGAAACAGGAGTGCGTGTTGGCTCCAACTCTCTTTGGCATCTCTTTCTTGTTGCTTCTCAAGCATGCTTTTGGCTCTTCAACTGATGGTGTGTACTTAAGAACATGGTCAGATGGGAACTTGCTCACCCTTTCCTGTCTGAAGGCCAAGACTAGAGTCAAGCAGAGGTGCCTCTAAGATTTTCTCTTTGCCAACAATGCTGCCATAACCACTCACTCAGCCCTTGAGCTCCAGAGGATGATGAACTTCTTCAGCGAAGCCTGCAAGCAATATGGACTCACCATTAGCACCAGGAAAAAACACAAGCCATGGAACAAGGTGTAGATGCAACACTGAACACCAGCATTGGAGACCATGCACTTGAAGTAATCCACGAGTTCTCTTACCTGGAGTTAATAATAGCTGACAACCTATCCCCAGAGAGCAAAGTGAACCATCGAATCGGCAAAGCAGCTACCACCATGTCTCGCCTGAACAAGAGAGCCTGGACAAACAGAAAGCTGAAGGAGAAGACCAAGGTGCAGATCTACAGGGCATGCGTGGTGAGTACTCTCCTATATGGAAGTGAGACGTGGACCCTAAAAGCAGCCCAAGAAAAGCGACTAAACACCTTCCACATGCGCTGCCTTCGAAGGATCCTCAAGATCACTTGGAGGGACAAAGTCAGCAACCAAGCAGTTCTTGAGAGGGCAGGAGTCTCCAGCATGTACTGCCTCTTGAAGCAGTGAAGTATGAGATGGCTTGATCATCTGGTTTGCATGGACAATGGGTGCATCCCAAAGGACCTCCTCTATGGAGAACTGATAATTGGCAAATGCCCAACAGGCAGACCAAAGCTGCTTTACAAAGACGTCTGCAAGTGTGATCTCAAAGCCCTCAGGTTTAACCTCCAGTCATGGGAGACCCTCGACAGAACTGCTTGGAAGCACCATGTCAGACAAGGCTACGAGAGCATGAAGAAACCCTGGCATGTCAGTCTGCTGAAAGAAGACAGAGGAGAAGGACACAGCAGCAGCAGCTCAGAAGAAGCAGTCTAACAACAACAACCATGTCTGCCCAACCTGTGGGCAAGACTGTACCTCGAGAATCGGCCTCTACAGCTACAGCCAACGTTGTACCACCCAAAGCGCGATAGCATAGTTGACATGACTGATGGATGCCAACAATAGTGTTTCCTAGAGCCGATTGGAAGAAACTGTGATTTTGATTTGTCTGATTTTGATTTGTCTGATTTGCCCAAATTATCCTCATCTCCAAGTGTTTCTGGAAGAGGGTCGTTGAATGGATATGGTTTCAGTGGTGTTCCCCGAGACAAGTTGAGAGGTTTATACACTCTAAGCTGAGAATTATTTCCCAATATTGTAATTATTATTTTCCAATATTGGGGCGGCACGGTGGTGTAGTGGTTAGCACTGTCGCCTCACAGCAAGAAGGTCCGGGTTCGAGCCCCGTGGCCGGCGAGGGCCTT
>JAODOC010008324.1:0-14086 GCA_027575955.1 Nemapteryx nenga | reverse complement strand
ATAAACTACAAGCTTCCGTTTGTCGAGTAGTACGCGTCACCGTCTTTCCGCCCCTCCCCACTCTCTGATTGGCTCCCAAAATCAGACGAGCTTTAGTTTCCAGAAACCAGGCTAAGCAAGTATAGCCGTGTTCTATGATCAGGTGAAGGTTTAAAGATACCACCTTTTTGCCCGCATGTAGCAGCATCTCAAGCCAGATTAGTTTGAATAGTATTTTTTAAGTAAATGCTTATTCTTGTACCGGACATGTATTTTGGTGATAGACAACCACTTAGCATCCACAAACCACTGCTAGCACGAATATGCTCTTATACAGGCGATAGGATATGACACGGCTTTACTATTGTCTCGGCAAGATTTGGTTGCTCGTGTTTTGGGGGTATTACAGACTCAGTGTACAAAAGACAAACTAGAGCTTAACAGTTCTAAAAGAGACAAACGCCGCTACGACTGACACCGCTATCATGTCCTGTTTTTCCTGTTGTCTTGGCTTCAGCATGTATTTAGTTGTAGTGATGATGGCATTATTGAAGTAGTGTCTTTCCATACTCCCCTGCTCTGATATTTCTCATATCTGATTAACATCCATACTTTTATTGTCAAACATCCATTGCAGGACACCTTAGTTTACCAGCCTTATGTCATATGAATGATGATAGTTGGACCATGTAAAAATGTTGAATTTGATTTTAGTCTTAATGGTAGGAAATGTTCGGCATAGTAATCTCCTCTACTGAAGTAGAGGCGTGGTAAAAAGAAATAAATTATTAGGACCATCGGTAGAATGCAGAAATATCTATTAAAATAACTGCAGTAACTTCCAATTGTATGAGCTTAAACAATTGCTCACCTTGCTGTTTCTGATGTGCTTTCTGTGAATTTTGCAGATGCCACGTGGGAATAAAAGTTCTCAGGCAGCCAAAAAGAGGCACGCTGCACGCCAGTCTGGTGTGCAGGTAGAGTATTTTTGCTTTATGTTTGCTACTTTTCCCAGAAAGCTACAATATTAACCATGTTTTAAATATACAACAGCAATTTAAGCCATTTTCAACATTCAGTATGTATCGCATCTTCACATTAACAGAACATGCATTATACTTTTGTTTAGCCTTCGCTGAGCTCCTGGCCAGCTAACTGAGGGCACATGGGCATTTGTTTGATATTTGAAGCCTATTCAGAGACTGTATTTGGATGCATGATTGCATCTGTTTCAGTAATTTTCATCATCTTACTTTGACCCACAGTAATGTAAGTCAAATAAGTAGGCACAATACAATGTGAATATGCATGAATAAAGCCTTTTTCAGATATGGAATAAAGAGGTAAAGAATCAGTCAGATGTTATTTTCCAAGTATCAAATAACTGCATGTTGAAAATGGCTTAAATTCTCTTTTAACCTCAAATGTACACAATTCAGGTTGTTTTAAGTACTATCATACATGTCGGATGTATGTAAATTAACTTGAGCAAAATATATATACAAATATGCAAAAGTTTGGAGACCCTCTTTGATAAACCATTGAACTGGTCTTTTGAGCTTTTGAATCAACATAATATTAACGCACCTTTGTGTATACAAGATTAATATATATAACATTAACACACCTTTATAATGTATGTGAAAACTGTCTAATGCATGGGTGCAAAAAAAAAACCTGTATTAAAACAATTGGCCCATGTTTGAAAGTGGACAACTCAAACGGGTAATTCCATAACGTGTTTGGTTAACATGGTGTATACGTGCTCATATATTTATTATAGCTGTGAGAAAACCCTGCTGAATCCTACATTATCTTGATGTACCCCTTGCTCTTGCATGCATCGGAGGGAATGCTCTGGTGTTAAGCTGTCGTTATGTCTTTGTACATTATTATATAACACCATTTTGTTGTATGTGCAGACTATCTACAATCCTCTTTATGAGCTGCATGTCATGTATGGTAGTCAATGTCTTGAATTCCCTTGACATTAATGGTTATTGTAATGGTACAGTACTTGGTACAGTACTTGCTAAAGAAATGGCTTATTTTTCAGCATGATCCTAGTTTGAATTATGTTAAACTATTATAGCTCAATTACTTGTTCTGCTTTTTAAGGTGGTGTCATAGTTCCTGTAAATGTATATGTATTGAGTCTGTCATTCTTCTCTGACTACATGGCCATCTTTCTACAGACATTGCCAGAAGGGTACAATTTCCTACTCTTTACATGGCTCTGTCATCTATGACTCTCCATTGCCCTCTTGTGACTTAAACATGTACTGCACTGTACTTTTACCCCCATAGTGACTATGGCATACAAAACCACCCTGCTATTACTGCATTATTTGGCTCTTTGCAGGAGCTTACATTCCTTATCTACATTAATGCTACTGTTATATTAAGTTGTCAGTATATGAAGATTATTTTTTATTTGTATTTTTCAGATATCACACACGCATTCAATTGCATAGTCTTTATTTACTGTGCAAATTAAGACATTAACTTATTGTGAATGAATAACTTAACCTTTTCTGACACTTGTTCAGAGGTCTTCATATTTCCGAGGAAAGAGCTTGAGTCAAGCACAGATAGAGAAAAAAAAAATCATTTTCAGTGTTTGTAACAAAACGTCAGACACCGCAATTTCAGCATATTTCTACTGCAACTTGCCACTTGTATATTTCTGCAACTTAATTTTTGTTTCAAAATGCTGAAATTGTGGAAAATATTTTATTCTGTTAACTGGGAATTATGCTTTAACATTTTGAACTGGAAAACAGCCATACCTATATTTTTGGTTAGTCGGGTCTTTTCATAAAAAAATAAGAAACAAATGTCCTGATCAAAAAGACAATTACAGGCATTTGTACGCCAAGTGTCATTGCCTAACAACTTTATAATCATATTCTAAATATATTTTGTAATATTTTTGCCTACGTCTGTATAATAGCACTGATTTTAAAGATCAGTGTAACCATTTGACAATTGTGTGTTTCAGGTGCTACTGGATGGTGAGAGGCCAACCGTAATGGGAGAGCTTTGTGACGAGCTGGTCACAAAGCCAATACCAATGCCAATACCAATGCCAATCAATATGCCAGTTGGTGAGGGGCCCCCAGTAATGGGCGAGCTCTGTAACGAGGTTGGGCGTCCTCGGGAAAAAAAACCCCAAACACCCTTAACTCCCGGCTCGTGTGGAACGCCTTTCTTGAAGCCAATTTTGAAGCCAGTCACAATGCCAATGACAATGCCAATGACAATGCCAATGACAATGCCAAGTACAATGCCAAAAATCTCTGAAAAAGCTCACAACCCAATATTGCTCTCTGATTCTACCTCAAACTGTCCTGATATCCAGATGTCGTCTCTCTCTATAAATGAACAAATTGCTACTAATCATTCTTCCTTGAGTAACCCCTTAGCTTTTCCAGAGAAGTCAGTGCTGGCCGGATCCTTCAATCAGAGCCATGAAAGCTTTGGGACTTCACGAGGCAAACAATGTGGTGCCATCAGCCTGACTGCTGTTTTGAAGAGCAAGACCAAGAGTGTTCTGGTGTGGAATCGTGCTGACTTGAACAATGTGTTAATTAAGGGGAATGATTTGTATAACTTCATGAGAGACCAGGGTACAATAAGAGACCATGTTGCAGGCCGTGATTACATTCTTGTCTCAGAGCTACCCAAGAAACACTGTGTTTGGGGTTTTGAATTTGCAATAAACTATGATCATTCATTTGCTGGTCAAGTTGATGTTGATGTGTATGATGATGATGTCTGTGATTATCTCATGCCAATTGATATAGCTCTACAACGTGCCCTTTTGAATAATGATGCCTGCCTGTTGACCCTCTCTCAAAGCACATGTGCCATTGTAAAGGATGGTCCCTGGTTTGCAGTCATAGATTCACACGGTAATAGAGCCGTTAACCAAGAGCAAGTGCAGACAAGTTGCGTTGCTTATTTTAGCTCAATAGAAAGTCTTACCTGTTACATATATGACCTGGCACGATCGTTTGGAGAGAGAATGGAATTCGAGGTAACAGGAGTTGATGCTGTGGCTGTGAGTTCACTGCATGACCATGCAACAGATGAGAGAACGTCCGCACTGACAGGTAAAAATGTGGCTGATTGTGTAACTAAATGTCACCCTGATGATACACAGGTTAAAAATGCAAGCAGATCTACTGTGACCAGCAAATCATTGTGTGATGATGTTGCTAAGGCTAAGCCAGAATTGAGAATAGCTACAGCACATGTTGCAGCATCAGATGAGGTTGTGATAACAAATGTGAGCACTATTCAAAAATCTTTCAATCCTTTAACATACCAGGAACAGGAAACTTTGTGCACACATCTACAACTACCCAACGAAATACATCAGTCTCACAAATTAAAACAGGTGAGCAATATGGGCTGTCCATGTAAGACAAAGACCATTAAGCCAGATGGCAACTGCTTCTTTCGCAGTCTATCCTTCAGCGTTTGCCAGAATGAAGAATATCATTTAAAAATCAGACGAGCTGTGGTAAAACATCTTCAAAAGAACAGTTGTAAGTTTAAAATGTACTTAAGAGATGGCTACACCAGTGTTGATGACTACATTAACAGATCACGAATTTATTACTGCGGTTCGTGGGCCACAGAGATTGACATTTTTGCCGCCGCTGACTTGCTGCAATTAGATATCATGACATATAATAATGGAAGATGGAATGCGCACAGGCCCACGCCCCCTTTGTCAAGCAGACACGGATGTATTTATTTGAACCATACAGGCAACCATTATGATGTGGTGATATGTGTTAAAAAGAATGGAAACAGAACTTGTGCTGGAACGTGTAAACAAAGTGATGAACACCAACGTTCAATGCGGAAAAGGAAACTGGACCAACAAGACAGTGCAAGGGCTAAGAAACAACGAATGCAGTATCACAGTGATAGCAGTTTCAGGCAAAGGAAACTTGCAGGTCTTAAAAACAAGTATGAAAAAGATGACACTGTGAAGCAAAAAAAGCGTGGGTATTCGCTGGATAAATACCGATCCAACTCAGAAGTTCGCGCAGATGTGCTCCAATGCTTACAAAGGAAGTACAGAGAAGAGAGACGTTTTCAAGCAATGGTTAAACAAAAGTCTAAAGTCAAATACAAAGAAAACAAACGGTTCCGTGATCTTGTTCAGAGATATTCTAAAGACAAATACAAGATGAATGAAGACTTTCAGAGAGCTGTGCGTAACTACAGTCATGCTAAATACAGGAAAAACACATTTTTTCAACAAAAAATTAAGCTGTACAACAGACAGAAGCACAAGGAAAATGAAAGCCTGCGTTTACTTAAAATCCAACAAAGTCTCCACAGAATTAACACTTGCCATGGAAAACGAGAAGAAATTGATTCTGCCATTGCTTCTTTTCGCCAGAATGTTAGCCGTGGCCCTGAATATGTATGCTCAGTGTGTCATAGATTACTTTTCCGAAGGCAGGTGGTTGAGTGCAAACCACATCGGTATGAAAACAAAAGAGTTGAAGTTTCCTCGCTGGCAAAGAGATGCATAACTTTTCAATATTTACATGTGTGTGATTTTGAATGTCAACCTGAATGCCATTTCGCTGACAGTCCGTCAGGCAAATTGTGGATTTGCTATACCTGCAATCAAAAAATTCTTGATGGAAAACTTCCTGCAGAGAGTGTCACCAACAATATGCATTTACATGACATTCCAGACGAACTCAAATGCTTAAATTCTTTAGAACAACATTTAATTGCAAGGCACATCAATTTCATGAAGCTGCTGTGTTTGCCGAGGGGCCGACAACGGGCTTGCCACGGACCATGCGTTTCTGTACCTGTAACTTATACCAATGTAACAAACATTCTTCCAAGAAATGAAGGCGATGACAAGATGATAAGAGTCAAACTGAAAAGGAAGCTGTCGTACAAAGCGCACTATGAATATCTCTTTGTTCACACTGACCGTGTCAGGAATGCACTCAGGTATTTGATGGCAAACAATAAGTGGTATGATGATGTGACTTTGAATGAGGAATGGATAAACCCTCTTGATGGCAGTGATCTACAAGATGAAGTTCACAATGAGAAAGAGGTCGGTGACAATGATGATGTTATTGACGATGGTCAAGATGAACAAGCAGAGGAAGATTTGACTTACATAAAAGACCAGCCTGGGCTTGTTTCAGATTGTTCGTTACAGCCGGTTTGTGTGGCTAATGAAATTCTTGACCAACATTTTCAGGACATACTGAATATAGCACCTGCAGAAGGCAACAGTCCAGTTAGATTACTGTCTGATCAAACAAATGAGGCTAAATGCTTCCCTGTGCTTTACCCAACCGGCGGCCCAACATTCCATGACAAAAGAGAGTCAAAAATCACTCTGTCGCGATACCTGAATTCACGCATTCTGAATGCTGACGGACGTTTTGCACGCAACACAGATTTCATTTTCTATGCACAATACATATCAGAGGTGCATCAGGTTGTATCTAGTGTGTCAGTGGCATTACGCAAAGGGGATTCTTCTCAGAAAGTTGTATCAGCAGGCATGTTATTAAACTCTGACTCACTGAATCAAATATTGCGTAATGATGAAGGATACAAGTTTTTACGTGGTATTCGTGGGACACCTCCATACTGGATGTCAGTGCAGAAAGATTTGTTTGCCATGATAAGACAACTCTCTATACCCACATTCTTTGCATCATTTAGTTCCGCAGATTTGAGATGGCCTGAAATGCTCAATTCGATTGTAAGGCTCGAGGGAAAACGAACACATGTTGACAATCTTGACTGGTCTCACAAATGTGGACTCATACGCAGAAACCCTGTTACAGTGGCACGAATGTTTGATCACCGTTGGCATTGCTTTCTTCGTGATGTAATCATGTCTCCAGCTCAACCGATTGGCAGAATTAAAGACTATTTCTATCGTGTTGAATTTCAGCAACGTGGCTCTCCTCATGTGCATTGCCTTTTCTGGGTTGAAAATGCTCCAAAGATTGACAAAGACGATGATGGTAAAGTAGCAAAGTTCATAGACCGATACATTACATGTCAAATTCCATCCGAGGAAGATACAGAACTGTTTGAGGTAGTGAACAGTGTTCAGAAGCACAGCACAAGGCATTCCAAGACTTGCCGTAAAAAAAACACCGTGTGCAGGTTCCATTTCCCACGACCACCATCCAACTGTACTTTTGTCACAAGAGTAAGTTCAGAAACGCTGAATAACAAAGATGAAGTTAAACGTGCCGCTGCAATCATGAAAGAAGTGAGGTCTGCACTAACTTCACCTGATTTTCATTTCAAGACAACAGATGCTTTGTTTGAATCCTTGGGCATAGATCAAAGTGAGTTTGAATACGTATACAGTATATGTTCCACAAAGAGAAGCATTGTCCTGAAACGAAGCCCTGAAGACATTTGGGTGAACCAGTATAACAAAGACTTACTTCGTGCTTGGCAGGGAAATATGGATATTCAGTATGTCACAGATGCATATTCTGTTGTTGTGTATATACTGTCGTACATCACAAAGGCAGAGCAGGAAATGGGTTTGTTGTTACAACGTGCTCAAAATGAGACAAGGAATGGCAATCTGGATGCAAAAGCCGCGTTCAAGCAGCTTGGAAGTGTGTACCTTCATAACAGAGAAGTTTCAGCTCAAGAGGCAGTGTATCGCTTAACACACATGCACTTGAAGGAATGCTCCCGTGATGTGCAGTTCATTCCTGTTGGCGATAATCCTCTAAGAATGAGTTTACCTTTGCATATACTCCAAGCTAAAGCTCAGCAACAGTGTGAAGACAACAGCTTTTGGATGACAAATATTACCGAGAGATATCACAACAGACCTCAGTCGGTAGACTTTGAAGAGTTGTGCTTGGCTAGTTTTTGTTCAGAATACAGAGTCCTTTCAAAGTCTCAGGTTCCAGCACAGAGAGATCCAAGTGACATAATAGAACTCACCAATAACTGTGGCTTTGTGAGACGGAGGACACAAACGCAACCCGCTGTTGTGAGGTATCCCAGATTTTCTCCCACAAGAGACCCAGAAAAGTACTTCCATTCTGTGCTACAACTGTTTTTGCCTCACTACGATGACTGCCATCTCAAACCACCCCCGTATGACACATACGAACACTTCTACAACAACGGATCAGTTAGATGTGGTGGCAAAGTTCAAACAGTAAAGTCCATTGTGGATTTCAATAGAACTCTATTTGAAAAAGAGAGTGACGAGATTGACAAAGCTAAGCAGTTGCTGGAAACCAACCCAGATTTGCAAGACGCATGGGCTAGAATTTGTCCTGAGACAGAACAACAACGACTTCGTTGTTTGGAATTAAAAGAGAAAGTTGTAAATGAGGAAGATGATGATGACATTGCAGAATGTATTCCTGACCTGACAGCCAACCCACAGACTGCATGCTCGTTAGAAACTAATCATGTGACTATGCCTAGACAAGATGCATTGCATTTATTGCAATCTTTGAATGATGAACAGTCCGCTGTCTTCTATGCTGTTCGCCAGTGGTGTTTGCAGAAAGTTCTTGGACAGAATCCAGATCCTTTGCGATTATTCATTACTGGTGGCGCAGGAACGGGTAAAAGCCATCTAATTAAAGCAATTCATTACGAATCTACCAGACTCTTATCACAGATTGCTGAAAGTCCAGAGGATCTCACTGTACTCCTGACAGCACCTACAGGTGTGGCAGCATACAACATTGGCGCCGCTACAATTCACCACACATTCTCAATTGGTGCAAATGTCCAATTGCCTTATCAACCTTTAGGTGATGAGAAGGTGAATTCTTTACGAAGTAAAATGGGGAGCTTGCAAATTGTGCTCATTGATGAAGTGTCTATGGTTGACCACCGTCTTTTAGCGTACATCCATGGTAGACTACGACAAATCAGGCAAACTGGTGATTATTCCCTCTTTGGTAATGTTTCTCTCATCTGTGTGGGTGACTTTTACCAGCTCAGACCAGTGAAAGGCACGCCTCTTTATGCTGACAATGACGGACCCAACCTGTGGGAGGACAATTTTGAAGTCGCTGAACTAACCACAGTCGTCAGACAAGACAATGCATCCTTTGCAGAAATGCTGAATCGCCTCAGAGTTCGTAAGAAGAATGATCCTCTCAGCAACCAAGATGTCCTCGCCCTGAACCAACGTGAAACTGGAGAAAGGTCTCCTGACATACACATCTATGCTACAAATGCAGAGGTACAGGAATATAATGTTCACAAATTGCGCGAGATGTGTCCAGATGCAAAAAGAATACTAGCTCTCGATTTTGTGCGAAATCCCAAAACTGGAAGAATGGAAAAGATGGCTGGCTTCCACACTAAAGTTTTCAATTCATGTTTGCCTAAATGTATTGAGTTGGGTATTGGAGCCAGGGTCATGCTGAAAAAGAACATAGATGTCTCTGACGGCCTTGTGAACGGAGCATGTGGTACAGTTGTGGAAATCATCAGAGGTGAAGATGATGATGACGTTCCTCCAGCCATTCATGTTGAGTTTGAAGATCCTAATGTTGGCAAGATTCAGAGATCAAAGTCGAAAAGGGCCAGAGAACGATCAACTGTAATAGAAATTCAAGAGGACCAAATCAGTAATTCAGGTGGTGTGCGAAGGCAGCTTCCAGTTGGTTTGGCGTGGTCTGTGACTGTCCACAAGTGTCAAGGCCTTACCGTTGAAAGGGCTTTTGTATCATTGGAAAAGATCTTTGCTCCAGGTCAAGCATATGTTGCACTGAGTCGTGTGAAAAGTCTTGATGGACTGATAATTGAGGGGTTCAAAGAGTCTGCTATATATTGTGATGAGAAAGTAGAGTCAGCTCTGGAGAGCATGCCAAAGTTCAGACATGGAATGTCCACTTTGTCTAATGTCAATTCTGTGTGTACTATAGCTCTTCATAATGTACAGAGTTTGAAGGCCCACATTAAGGATCTCCAAGCCCATAAAAAGTTAATGAAAGCTGATTGCATTTGTTTAACAGAGACATGGCTAGACACAGACACTGAGGAAGAACCACAACTACCAGGATATGGGTTCACTCACAATACAAGGCAGAACTCTTATGATGAGTCTGAACCGCTTTTTGCAGGGTTGAGACAACAACAAAGAGGTGGTGTTGGCATATATTATTGTGATGAAATTGATGTGCAGGTGTCAATTCCAGACCGATGTAACTTGGAATGTTTATATTTTCAGATACCCACTGTCAATTTGATTGCTGCTGTTCTATACAGGCCAAGCTCTTACAATATTGCTGCATTTCGACAACAGCTGTTGCAGGTTATCTCTGAACTTGACAATCACCCTGGCAGAAAACTCATAATGGGAGACTTCAACGAAGACATCTTGGTATCCTCTACGATTGCAAAGTTACTGGGTCAGTATGGATACACTCAGCACGTGCAAACAGCGACAACTGAAAAAGGTACATTAATTGATCATGTATACTATAAAGGTACTGGAAATGTTCTTGTTGAAGTTGTCCCTACGTACTTTAGTTTTCATGAAGCTGTCCTTATATCACTCCTTTAATGTGTTTGCCTTGAGAATAGATGATGCACAGGTTAATGTTTTTCAATTGTCATATACACTGTTTTGACGTTATGAGTTCCGTCCTCTAAGTAGGGCTGGGTGGATGGGTGGGGGCAAGGAGAAAGCTTGATACTGGACGGCTCCTTGCATGGGAAAGGGGGGGCCTGGGCCATTTTCTGCAAGGGGTTGCATATGGGTCATTCCATGAAATTGGCACTGTCTTTGGGAATTAACTGACTTATTTATGAATTGATTGATTGATTGATCGATTGATTGATTTATTGATATATTTATTTATTCATGTATTTATTCATACATGTATATATACTTCATTAGTTGTAATGTGTAATGATATCCATAACGTATTGATTTCATTGTCTATTTATCTATTTTACTGATTTATATATTCATCAATTTTAGCATGCCTCCATGAAATACGTACCTTATGTATTTATTTGTTCTTCTTTGGTAATTAATTGACTTATTTATGAATTCATTGATTGGTTAATTAATTAATTTATTTATTCATCTATTTATTCATGCATTTATATATAACTTCATTAGTTGTAATGTGTAATGCTATTCCTAGCGTATTGATTTCATTGTCTATTTATCTAGTTACTGATTTATATATTCATCAATTGTAGCATGCCTCCATGAAATTCTTAATTCTCCATAATAATTCTGCAACTGCCAATCGCCTTCTTAATCATCCTGTCCCCCACAACTGATGCTGCTGGGCTACTCTGCATCACCATCTCTACCAGAAGCTTCTGTTCACTACTCTGTCTCCCATTCCACAATGGCAAGATGGCCTACCCTTGGCTGCCCGCCAGCGATAACAGGACATCTTCATTCCTCCTCCATGCCCACCGCAGCACAACCTCTCCTCCTTCACCCCACTGGACTTGGCCAGGTCACCAACATGGTGTCAAATTCCAAGACCTCATCCTGCCAGTTGAACCTAAGGCTCCACTGGTAAATCATGTTTCCCTGTTGTCTGTGACGCTATGATGACCATGATTAATTCATCCCTGGACTCTGGTGCTGCGCCTTTATCCTTTACAACAAATACCATCATTACCCCCAAGATAAAAAAAAACATTCTTGATCTTGACCCTGACGACCCCAACAACTACCATCCCATCTCTTATGCCCTTTTCCTAAAACTGTGTATCATTCAGGACTCTAAACTGTCAGTCTCAAAATACGGTAACAAACACCCTCATTAATTCCTTCATTACCTCCCACTTGGATTACTCCAATGCCATCCTATCAGACCCACAAAACAGACTGCCGTGCATGTACAACTCTGCTGCATGGGTCTTCACAGACACTAGGCACTGGCAACATATCAGCCTCATTCTCAAGTCCAGAAAATAAAATCCTTCTCTTTATTTACAAATCTCCCCATGGACTGTCTTCCCATGTCCTTAACAACCTGCTCCACCCCATACAGCCCCCAAGAGGTCCCCAAAGTCCTCCAAAAAGGCCCAACCATTCCCCACAGCAGACCTGGGACCATTAGTGACATATCCCCCCCAAAAATAAAATTCAACTCCTTCTGGTTGGCCTTCCTTCCCTGCTCAGCAAGGCTGTTGATCTACACCTGGAGGTGGATGGCACCTCCATCATCCCACCTGCAGATGACAGCAACCTGGATGTTGCGCTGGACTCTACCCAGTCATTCCGAATGAACAGCAAAAAAAAAAAAAATCAACAAATCTGCATATTTCCAACGAAGGAACATTTCAAGAATGGGGCCAATACCAGACACTCAAAAACTCGCCCATCATCTCCTACTTGGGCTGTTGCAAATGTGTCCTGATTGGGATGCGTAACAAGTTCCTGGACAGCCTGCAGTATGTCCAGAATTCCGCAGCCACTGTTCTCACATGCATAAAGCCTTGCCATCACATGACTCTCTCTGACATTCGGCTCCAGTAGTTGCCGATCAATTCACGCATCATCTACAAGATCCCCTTCTTTACCTAAAAATCCTATCATGGCCTTGCTGTCCCATAACTCTCTGTCCTCCTCCAACCACTCATTTATCCATTGTCCCTGAGGTCAATTTTGAGGACGGTTCCTTTTCTGTTTCTGCCCTTATTCTCTGGAATAATCTGTCACTTCATAGCCACAATGCCCCCTCTCTGGTTGGTCTCTTTTGCTCCTGATAACTGTCAAATGCCCCTAGCATGACAGGTGCCGTATAGTTCCAAGTTATTATGATTATATTATATTTAGGATTATATTATTATATTACAAGTATTATTATTATATTATATATTATGTAGTTGATATTGTGGTTGTTCTCTTCATTATTGTATCCTTATATTGTTATAAAACACTTCTGGTAGGCACTGGCTATGATGATTATCAGTAATGCTTTGCTGGATTTTACTTGGTCTTTCCTTTGAGAAAGATGGACTGTTATTTTCATTTGTTGGATTAAAAGAAAGTACCAGTTTCATGGAATGACCCAATTTGTGGTAAATGTATTCTGAAAAGTATATACATATACTGTATATCTGTTTGATGCCATAAAAAATACAAGAAAATTCCTTTCCATCAGGTATTTTGGTCAATTTGAAATACATTAGTAGTTGGCTACTTGTTCTTCTGTACCTTTGGTGTTCTAGATAATCATTACATTTGTTTTCATTACATGACATAAACATGCATGAACTCAAATAAATGTTCCTACAAATTGAAATGAGAAAGGATGTGACTGTTTCCTTCCAATTCACTTTTACTCTTGCATTGAGTTGTGCACATGATTTTAAAGAAGCTTGGTGATTACAAATTGAGGCCACACCACGCTAAACATTAGATGCATTAATGATTTTCAATCATTTGGTCACTGATTTGTGTAGGCATATGTGTACATTTTGCCAATACTTACAATCCATTTTACTTGGAAAAAAGTACAGTATGCCCACTACAACAAAAATGTTCACCACAAATGGAAAAATATTTCCCACTGATGTAGCATACGTAAGCTATATGTTATTTTGTCAGGTGTCGCAGCAAAGCAAAGCCACCCAACCAGGAAATTGCCTTACATCTTACCCAAACGTTGGTATGTTGACGTTCTATTTCTTGTGGGGACTTATGGCCATCTCTCTGGCACGAATTCATCCCATTGGCATGGTGAATTAGCGCCTGCTTCTGCTTGGCCCCTCATTGCTGCTTGCAGCTATATTTGGGGCCAAGCAGCGTAGCTGCTAGGACCCTTAGTGATTCTGTGTTTTTTTTCTTCCTCAATGGCATGTCTATGGCAGCCCATAGAACCGTCTGGTAAAAAGTTGTGAAATTTTGCACACTGATTCTAGACAGTCTCAACATTCCTGTCAGCAAATTTCAGGCCTCTACCTCAAACCCGTTAGCGCCACCAACAGGTCAAAGTTGCAGGTACGTTTCTGCTTGTAACTTTTGAACCGTAGGTCCGATTTTCAAAAACTTGGTATCCCTGGAATCCTTGGGTCAAGACGAATCCAAAGCACCCCATGACGTCATTTT
>JAODOC010004641.1:0-10014 GCA_027575955.1 Nemapteryx nenga | reverse complement strand
GCAGACATGTTATTATTTGCCAAAAAGCAATTTAAAAAAATAGGCCATGACCACTTTTGGGGATTGCCTCATAGGGCCGGTTCAAGTGGTGGGGGTCAGAGGGGCTGGGTGGCTGGTCAAAGGGGGGTGGCGGGCTGGAGTCGGCCCACAGGCCATAGTTTGATGACCCCTGGTTTATACTGTTTGTATTGTTTATTTCAATTATTCTATTTTTATTTATTGCACTGCCTGTTTACACCGTGGGTCAGAGAGGACTGTAATTTCATCTGTGCTGTATGTCGAGCATGTATAGCATATGTGACAATAAAGTTGACTTGACTTGACTTGGAAGGCATGGCCGGGGAAGGTGAGTGGCAGTCATTACTCCTGTTGTCAATTAATGTTGTGTGTGTCTGTTACAGTGATGATAGAGCAAAGAAAAAGACAGAGAGAGTGAAGAGGTGATCTCTCTCCTGACCTGTGTGTGTGTGTGTGTGTGTGTGTGTGTGTGTGTGTGTGTGTGTGTGAGAATGAGTCTAGTAAAAGCTGAAAAGCAGTAGAAAAGGAAAAGTGACAATAAAGCTTGGGTTGACACCAATTCCTGCCTGTCCATGCTTCAGTATTCCACCCACGTCAGGGACATAACACAGGAGTGCTGAAAGCCAGGATACTGAAGGGAACCACCCCATAGAGTCCTCCCCACATACAGTAAGGACCTTATTCATATCCTTGCTGCCACCCAACAGAGCCAGCACCAAGCACTGATCACCCTCCAGAAGAAACAGTAACATCGCTTTGAAGCCTTGCTTCTGGCCCAGCAGGAAGATTGCCAGGCGTTCCAGCACCTGCTCACATTGGCAGGGTCCTCAACCACCACTGCTGCGGACCCACCCCATGTCACATTAACAAAGATGGGACCACATGACAATCCAGAGGTGTTCATTGCACTCTTTGAGCAAGCAGCTGAAGCATGGGGGTGGCCGGTCAAGCTATGCATGGCCCGCTTACTACTGCTGCTCTCTGGAGAGGCTCAGCTCGCTATGCAACAGCTCTCTGCCAACAATTGGCTCAATTACAACGACTAGAAGCAAACTATCCTGCAGCATGTCAGCCACTCCCCAGAATATCAGCAGCAGCACTTCCACATGCTGACATTGGATGAAGTTGGCCGGCCATTCGCATTCAGCCAACAGCTCCGGGACGCCTGCCAGTGGTGGCTGAGGGTAGATGACCACAACACCAAGGAGATCATCGACATGGTGGCACTGGAGCAGTTCATCACACAACTGTCAGAAGGGACAGTGGAGTGGGTCCAGTGCCACCACTTGGTGTCACTGGATTGAGTCATCAAGTTGGCAGAGGATGATTTGGTGGCCATTCCAGCGGCAGGCAGACATTCCGCCTCTTCTCTTTCTCTCTCTCTCTTCCTCCTGTGGTGTCCCCCCTCCCCTCTTTCCCTTCTGTGTCTGTGTTTTCTCCCCTCCAGGTGAGTGATGCCCATATCGTCAGTGCAGATGTGAAGCCTGGGCCAGTATGCTGACGCTGCAGGGAACCTGGGCATCTCCAGGGCCAGTGTTGTGCAATGGAGGTGGGAGCTGAGACTGCCCTTGATCAGGCCGGAGCATGTTGCATACCAATGAGTATTCAAAGAGATGCATATCACACGCTGGTGGATTCTGGCTGTAATCAGACCTCAATCCACCAAAGCCTGGTGAAAGGTGAGGCATTGGGGACAGCACAAGTGGTGAAAGTTTTGTGTGTACATGGAGATGTTCACAAATATCCACAGCCAGCTCACTGCACCTATGGTGTCCCCCCTCCCCTCTTTCCCTTCTGTGTCTCCCCCCCAGGTGAGTGATGCCCATATTGTCAGTGCATATGTGAAGCCTGCGCCAGTATGCCACATTCTATTTTGGGGGGAAAAAAGCATAGTGTAGAGGCAGTGGTTAACCCATGCCTCACCCACCCACTGATTCTGGGACCAATTGGCCAGGGTTTAAATATTTAATGGAGCATGTAGTAGTGGGCGAGTCCTGTGGTAACATTACACAGGGGGACTCCAGTGTAGCCTTGACTGGGGAAGCTGTCTCAGCTCCATCTATGTCAGCACTGTGTCAGGGTGATACAAGAAGCTGCCCACCCACCCACCCATCCACCCACCCATCCTCTCTCTCTCTCTCTCTCTCTCTCTCTCAGGGATTCCCTTGAGGATTTCCCATTAGAGCAAATGTAAGATGAGACTCTACACCATGACTTTGACTAAGTGAGAGTAACCAATGGTCAACCTCTCCAGCCAAATGCAACATCTTCCTTCCTATAACTTTGCAATTATCAAAGATAGGCTATACTAAGTGATGCAGGACACTCAAACCAGTGAACAGATAACTTGGTTATTAATCCAAAAGAGATGTAGGGAACTTGTATTCCATCCAGCTCACTTTAATCTGATGGCTGGACACTCAGGTCAGGGTAAGACGCTAGCCCAACTAATGGCCTGATTCTATTGGCCAGGGATTCACGGGGATGTCCATTGGTGGTGGGTGGCATCCCATGAATGCCAATTAGTAAATCCAGCAGCCACTCCAAAAGCATGCTTACACCCTCTCCCTCTAATCAAGACCCCATTTGAGAGAATTGGCATGGATCTTGTTGGGCCATTAGGTCGGTCGGCATGGGGATATAGTTTTATTTTAGTCCTGGTGGACTATGCAACGTGATATCTGGAACCAGTCTTGTTCTGTAACATTTCCACATGTAATGTGGCAGAGGCACTGTTTAAAATTATCTCCCAAGTCAATATTCCCAAAGAAATCCTGACTGACCAAGGCATTATATTTACTGTATGTCACACACACTTTGAGCTTTATGAGTTATTAGGGATTCAATCCTTCTGCACCAGCATCTATTAGCCACAAACAGATGGCTTGGTAGAACAGTTCAATCAAACACTTAAAAGTTTAATTCAGAAGTTTGTCAGTGAATATGCATGTAATTAGGATAAATGGCTTGAGCCCATTATTCTCAGCATGAGAGGTCCCGCAAGCCTCCACAGGATTTTCTCCATTCAAATTATTATATGGGCATAAGTCTCAAGGCATTTTGGAAATGCTGTGGTAAAACTTGGAGGACTGACCTTCCAATAGTAAAAACAAAATTAAGTACTTTCTCAACCTATGCGCAAAGCTCCACATGCTCACTCACTTAATGCAGGAGAATTTGAAGCAGGCACAAGAATGTCAGGCCCAGCCATACAACAGGGGCACCTGTCTTAGAGGGTTCACCCTGAGTGATAAAGTACTCATATTATTGCCCTGTAACAGTTCCTGATGTGGGTGGAGCACAGAAGCACAGTTGATGTTTACATACACACTCTTTATTTTCCCTTATTTTGGCTTTTCAGCTTGCTGCATTCATTCATTCATTCATTCATTCATTCATTCATTCACACACATGCGTTGGAGTCGGGGAGCTCCTCTTCTCTGATCTCCCCCTCCTTTCATGCTCGATCCCTGCAACAAACAAACACACCCACACACATTAAGGGACACCAGGTGTAATGACTTAGCCACTTACCTTCCCCGACCCCACCCTCCATTCACAAACTGCCACTTGGCCATGCCCCCGTTGCCACATACCCCCATCGTCTGACTCAGGCTGGGGAGCCATCTGGCCTGAAGCAGACCCCCCCCCCCCCGACGGGACAGGAAGTCCGCCACCACCATCTGCACCCCCGGCCTGTGGACCACCTCGAACTTAAATGGTTGGAGGGTGAGATACCAACAGGTGATCCCTGTATTGACATCCTTCATGCGGTGGAGCCACTGGAGGGGCATGTTGTCCGAACAGAGAGTGAAAGGGCACCCCAGCAGGTACTATCAGAGGGCAAGGACTGCCCACTTGATGGCAAGGCACTCTTTTTTTTTTTTTTGTCAATGGTGCTATACTTGCTTTCACACATCGAGAGTTTACAGCTGATGTACAGCACTGGGCATTCCTCACCCTCCACCTTCTGGGACAAAACAGCCCCCAGCCCCCTGTCCGATGTGTCAGTCTGTAAAATAAAGGGGAGAAAGAAGTCAGGGGAGTGCAAAAGTGGCCCCCCACACAGTGCAGCTTTTACCAAAGAGAATGCCTGTTGGCACTGCTCCGTCCACTGGACCGGATCTGGAGCCCCCTTTTTAGTGAGATTGGTTAAAGGGCTGGTGATGTCCAAATAATTAGGTATAAACCGATGATAATAGCCAGCCAGCCCCAGGAACTGTCTCACCCCCTTTTTGATCTTGGGCCTCGGGCAGGCCACAATCACTGCAGTCTTGTTAATTTGGGGACGCACCTGCCCATGACCCAAATGGAACCAGATACTGTACTTCCACCTGCCCAATTGCAAACTTTTTCAGGTTAGTTGTGAGGCCTGCATGCCTCAGCAACTTTAGAATGGCCCTCAGATGTTCTAGGTGCCGCAGCCAATCATGGCTGTAGATTCATCAAGATATGCAGCTGCATAGGCAGCGTGAGGCTGGACGACCCTGTCCATGAGCCACTGGAATGTAGCGGGCACCCCAAATAACCCAAATGGGAGTGTGGCAAATTGGTGTAATCCAAACAGTGTGGAAAAGGCCATTTTCTCTTGGGATAGAGGACTCAAGGGGATCTGCCAATATCCCTTTGTTAGATCCAGTGTTGAATAAAAGTGAGCTGCACCTAACCAATCAAACAGCTCATCAATGCGAGGCATTGGGTATGCGTCAAATTTAGACACCGTGTTGATCTTTCTATAGTCCAGACAGAACCAAACCGACCCGTCGGTCTTGGGAACTAGGACCACTGGGCTGTTCCAGTCACTGTGGGACTCCTTGATTATGCCCATCTCCTTGAGTTCATGGCCTTGGGTTCATCCCAGACCACTTTTTTTTGTGTTCGGATAGGCAGTAAGGGTGGCTATGCACCACCACCCCCAGGGGCGTCTCGATGTGGTGTTCTATGAGGTGGGTCCGGCCAGGTAGGGGCAAGAACACATCAGAAAATTCCTCCTGCAACTTGGCTACCTCCAGGAGTTGGGCTAGTGAGAGGTGGTCTCCACAGGGGATCAGAGTGTTTTGAGATGTTACCTTTTTTTTTTACCTCTGGCCCCAGCTCCGCCTTCTCTGGAACTACCGATGCCACAGGGACCCCCTCATTCCAGCATTTTAAAAGGTTGAGGTGGTAGATTTGCAATGCCCCGCCCCGTCTGCTCGCCTCACTTTGCCGTGTGACCTCAAAGGGTCCTTGCCACTTGGCAATTAATTTAGAACTCGACGTGGGCAATAATATGAGCACTCTGTCTCCCGGTGTGAAAACTCTAAGGCACATGCCCGTCATACAGCCAGCTTTGACATTCTTGTACCTGCTGCAAATTCTCCAGGGTTAAGTGCGAGTGTGTGGAGTTTTGTGTGCAGATCAAGAACGTACTGAATTTCATTCTTGTTAGGCGAAGGTTCCTCCTCCCAATTTTCTCGTAGCACATCAAAAATGCCATGCGGCTTACGCCCATATAATATTTTGAATAGAGAAAACCCCATGGAGGCTTGTGGGACCTCTTGTACTGCAAATAACAGGGGCTGAAGCCACTTATCCCAATTACGTGCGTCCTCACTTACAAATTTCTGAATTATGTTCTTGAGTGTTTAGTTAAATCGCTCCACTAAGTCATCCATTTGTGGGTGATAGACACTGATGCGGATAGACTTAATCCCCAGTGTCCCATGCAGTTTGCGCAGTATGCGTGATATAAACAAAGTGCCTTGGTCTGTCAGGATTTCTTTCGGAATCCCAACCCAGGAGATAAAGTGGAAGAGCGCTTCCACAATACTGCGTGCTGAGATATCGAGGAGCAGCACTGCATCCGGATATCGTGCTGCATGGTCCACCAGAACTCAAATAAAGCGATACTCACATGCTGACCGATCTAATGGCCCGATGAGATGAATGAATGAATGAATCCTTTATTTTCATTAGGTCACAAGTACCAGTGAAATTAGCCATCAACCCATCTGTACATATACACATACATACAATTGACACGGGGGAGTAGACAGGACAGGAAGACAGAGATGAAAAATACAGTAGTAACATGAGGGGAGGGGGTAGAAAAAAAGCAACCCCCACACTATGCTCCTGTGGGGAGTACAGTATGGGAACATTAAAAAAACACCTCAGCACATAATCACAAAAATAACACAGTACACTTTTACACATGACTTGAGGGGGAAGGGGGTGAGGGAGAGGGTGGAGGTATAGGTAACCCAGCGCAAACAAGCAGTCCGGTCCTGCAGCCAGATGGCACTTACCAACTTGTCACACTGGGGGTAAAAGAGCCATCCCAATTCTTTCAAAAGGGGTCTCAATTACAGGGAGAGGGCGCAAAGGCACTTTTGGAGTGCCCATGGGATTTACTAACTGGCATTCATGGCACACTGCACACCACAAATCCCTGGCCAATAGCACCGGGCCATTATTCAGGCTAGTGTTTTATCTTGCCCCAAGTGTCCAGCCATGGGATTAAAGTGAGCCGCATGGAATACGAGTTCCCTGCGGCCCTTTAGGATCAACAATTGAGTTATCTGTTCTCCAGTTTGAGTGTCCTGTGTCACTTGGTACAACCTATCCTTAATAATAGTGAAATAAGGGAAGGCCAGCATCGCATTTGGCTGGAGAGTTTGACCATCAATTACTCTCACTTGGTCACATGCATGATGCAGCATCTGATCTCACAACTGCTCTGATGCAAAATCCCCAAGGGAATCCCCAAGGGACTCCCCAAGAGAGGGGTGGGGTGCACCTCACTCCTTGCATTGCTTTGACACGGTGCTGACGTAGACGGCTCTGTGACAGCTTCCCCAGTCAATGCCACACCGTGAGCTTCCCGTGACGTATTTATGCAGGACCCACCTCTCATTATGTGTTCCATCAATTCTTTAAACCCTGGCCAATTAGTTCCTAAAATTAATGAGTGGGTGAGATGAGGGTTAACCGCCACCTTAATTCTATGTGTCTGGCCCCAGAATAGAATATGGACAGACACTAGAGGGTAATTGTGAACATCCCCGTGCACACATAACACCTTCACCACTTGTGCCTCCCCAGTGCCTCACCTTGCACCAGGCATTGGTGAATTGAGGTCTGGTTACAACTAGCATCCACCAACGCGTGATATGTATTCCCTTGAACACTTACTGGTATGCGATACATTCCGGCCCGATCGGGGGTGATCTCTGGCGCATTGGGCTTTTGGATCACAGCTCCCACCTCCCTGGTGGAGCTCTGACTCTGGAGATGCTCTGACTCCCCGCCGCACCAGCACACCGGCTCAGGCTTTCCCTCTGCACCGGTGTTATGGGAATCACTCACCTGAGGAGGAGACAACACAGATACAGAAGGGGGAGATGGGAGGACACCATGGGTGCAACGGGCCGGCTGGGGAGGAGCCGGCCGCCACCTCCGTGGTAGGGGAATGGGGTGGGGAGGGGAAAGAGAGACAGGGGGAAAGAGAGAGCAAGAGGAGAAGCAAGGAGAGATGTCTTGTCTGCCTGCCGTCTGAGCCACCTCCAGATGGTCCTCCGCCAGCTTGATGGCTTGTTCTAGCGATGCCCGGCGATGACACTGGACCCATTCCACTGTTCCTTCAGGAAGTCAAGAGATGAACTGTTCCAGTGCCACCAGATTGATGATCTCGTCGGTGTCGCAATCTTCCACCCTCAGCCACCACCGGCAGGTGTCCCGGAGTTGCTGGCCAAATGCAAATGGCCAGCCGATCTCCTCCAATGCCAGCATCCAGAAGCTCTGGCGATGTTGTTCCAGGGAGCGGCCAACCTGCTGCAGGATGGCTTTCTTCAGGTCAGCTTACACCAGTCAGCTGTCAGCAGGGAGCTGCTGCGCTATGCCTCGCCAGTCAGGAGCGGGAGGAGGTGCACCACACGCTGCTCCAGTGGCCACCTCCATGCCTCGGCTGCTTGTTCTAAGAGGGTGAAAAACGCTTCTGGATCCATCTGAGTCCATCTTTGTGACTGTGCCAGCTGCGGTAATGGTTGATGCCCCTGCTGACGCAAGCAGATGCCGGAATGCCTGGAGATCTTCTTGCTGGGCCAGCATCAAGGCTTCAAAGCATTGCTCTTGTTCCTTTCAGAGGGTGATCAGCACGTGATGCTGGTTCTTCTGGGCAGTTGGGAGGGCAAGGATGAGCTCTTCAAATGGGGAGGACTCGATGGGGTGATCCCCTTCTGTGCATCCTGGGTTTAGGCGCCACTGTAACAATTCCTGATGTGGGTGGAGCACAGAAGCATGGCTCTTTATTTTCCCTTATTTTGGCTTTTCAGCTTGCTGCATTCATTCATTCATTCATTCAGTAATACATGTGTTGGGGTCAGGGAGCTCCTCTTCTCTGCTCTCCCCCTCCTTTTATGCTCAATCCCTGCGACAAACAAATACACCCACACACATTAATGGACACCAGGTGTAATGACTTAGCCACTTACCTTCCCTGATCCCACCCTCCATTCACAAACTGCTGCTTGGCCATGCCCCTGTTGCCACATGCTCATTTCGAGCTCCAAATTGATTGCCAAGTGGCAAGAACCCTTTGAGGTCAAACGGTGAATCAGGGCCATCGACTATGAGGTGAAGCAATGGATAGGGGAGGTGCACTACAAATATACTACCTCAACCTATTAAAACATTGGAACAAGGGGGTCCCCATGGCATTGGCATCAGTAGTTCCAGAGAAAGTGGAGCTGGGATCAGAGGTAAAAACAAAAGTAACCACTCAAGCTGCTCTGGGCCCCTGTGGAGACCACCTCTCACATGCCCAACTCATGGAGGTTACCAGGTTGCAAATGGAATTTTTGACGTGTCCTCACTCCTTCCCGGCTGCACTCATGTCATACAACACCACAATTAAATGCCCTCAGGGTGGTGGTGAGTAGCCACCCATACCACTTGCCCAAACACACACAAAAAAAGGTTGTTTAAGACCCACCTCAAGGCCATGCTCGAAATGGGCATAATTGAGGAGTCCCACAGTGACTTGAGCAGTCCAGTGGTCCTGGTCCCCAAGACCGATGGGTCAGTCCAGTTCTGCATGGACTATAGAAAATTCAATGCAGTGTCAAAATTTGATGCGTACGCAATGCCTTGCATTGAGGAATTGCTTGATTGATTAGGCGCTGCTTGCTTTCATTCGACATTGGATTTAACAAAGGGCTATCGGCAAATCCTCTTGACTCTATCCCAAGAGAAACAGCCTTTCCCACACCATTTGGTTTACATCAATATGTCACAATTTCTTTTGGGTTATTTGGCACTCCCGCTACATTCCAGTGGGTCATGGACAAAATCCTCTGCCCCCATTCTACCTATGCAGCAGCCTACTTGGACATCATCATTATATATAGCAACAATTGGCCATAGCACCTAGAACACCTTAGGACCATCCTGGAATCACTGCTGCATGTGGGCCTCATGGCTAACCCGAAAAAGTGTATGATTGGGCATGTGGAAGTACGGTATCTGGGTTTCCACTTGGGTCATGTTATGAAGTGTCACGTTATATTATGTTAGGTTGTGGTATGTTAGGTTAGGTTAGGCTGAGTTATGTTGTGCTATGACATGCATTCTAATTCATTTATGTCAGTTTGTGTTAGGTTACTTATAATATGTTAGGTTATTTTATGTTGTCTTCTGTCATCTTATGTTAGGTTGTGTTATGTTGTGTTATGTGATGTTTGCACAGCTCTTTACCAGCTCTTGCAATAATTACTGTCTACACTGTTTTGTTGTGATACTTGTTTTTAGCACTGTCTATGCACCTTGGTCCACTGAGAATTATATTTTGTTGTTCTGTATACTGTGTATGTGGAAAAATGACAAAGTTGAGTTGAATGAAATTTGCAGTTGTAACAAATTGAGATTGAATATCTAGCCTAAGTGTATATACAACCCTGATTCCAAAAAAGTTGGGACAAAGTACAAATTGTAAATAAAAACGGAATGCAATGATGTGGA
>JAODOC010004621.1:0-10015 GCA_027575955.1 Nemapteryx nenga | reverse complement strand
GGCCACGGGGCTCGAACCCGGACCTTCTTGCTGTGAGGCGACAGCGCTAACCACTACACCACCGTGCCGCCCCGCCTGAAGTGTTTTTTTTTTTTTTAGGAATGTCATCACTGCTGTCCATCTTGCACTTTATAAATAATCTTAACCAGTCCTGAGTATTGAACTGGTTTGAAATAACTAGCCGTGGAGATTTAAACTTGAGAGGACAGACTGTAAAACACACCACACTTTTACCTCAGCCATTTTTTCAAATTTGGACATTTTGGTGTAGAGAACCAACGCACACCGTGACTGAGGCACTCACTCCTGGGCTACACAATATATTTAGACTGAAATATTAATGAACTATAATGACAGGACGGAAGTGCGATATGGATTTTCTCTCCGTTATCGTTCACCACAGGATCTGAATTTCCTGTAAATCCATCAAATGCTTCGAACCTGTTGGTCCTCCATGAGTTTTTAATTGCTATGTAATTGCTGTGTTTAAATGTTTTGCGGTGCTTTAGACACATAATTTAACTGATGTAAATGAGGATATTAAAATATGTCATATTATGTAATTATTTTCCTTTTCAGACTTTCAAGTCGAAAAAGCGAGAACCCTTGTATTGTTCCCCCTAACACAAGCATCATTCCATTTGAAAAAGAAAACCCAAACAAACTTTTTTTCTTATCCTTTGTGCTTTAGTATTTCACACCTTTGCCATGTTTTGATTATAAGCATGTCTTTTCAAAGCTAGCTCTAAAATCTGAAAATGAAAATCCAAAATCTTTGGGTTATCATGTCAATTTGGGAAAACATGCCTCGTCATTTCCAAGATGGTGGAAATTTTTGCAAAACTGTTCACTTTTTTTTCATCTCCTTCTTCTCCACACCTCATACAACAGCCAGAAGTGTGTGAAGGTAAAGGCTAACAGGTGCTACCTCAGAGCTATATCTCACAGGGCAGAATAACACACTCGGAGAACAGCGCTATCTACCCTCTTCCGCATACCTGAGCTCACAGATGTCCACAGTTTGCTGTATCGGGTATTTTAAGTTCAAGTTTGACTGCTTTGTACAGGATATAAGTGATGTTGTGGTGAGCAAAAATGTTAATGTTTCCAAAATAAAAAAAAATTAAAAATTATGTAACAGTCAGGGGTCAGATAGACTTATCATTTTCACATTTCATTATGAATGGAGAAAGTTTTCAGAAAATGCCCATGTGAGCAAAATATATCCAGTGTGGACACATTCATGTTAGCCAGCGACAGCATGATGCGCAACATTTGAATTGAAATTTTCTTAAATTATATTAGATATGATGCTGTAAAATGAAACAGACCCAAACAACTGTTGGACGACTCCTCAGACCCATCCTACGGTGCGTGTGGTGTGACGTTTACTCGGTTACTTTAGTTCTTGTTTCCTAAAATAGTCGATTTACCTTTTCCTAGTGACATCTGTTAATAACGCCTGTTCCAGAAAGACACATTGCAGGACATACAAGCTCCTACCTGCTACTATCAACTTGTATAAGTACTTTTTTCCCCCTTTTTGCTTGCTGCATGCCAGTGTAGAACTGTCTCCCACCTGACATTGTCAATGCTAGAACATTAACTTTAAGGGCCTAGTACAGAATGCCAACAGACTTGCTGCCAAAGTTTAAACCAACCATCGATTGCCATGATTAATATGACCAAAGGCAATTAATGTGATTGAAACTTAGTTATAATTGGAAAAAAAATTATATATCTCCTTATAATAATAGTTTCATTATTATAAGGCAGTTCATCTTAACAACATTTAATGACTGGTCATGTTTGACAGTCATTAAATGTTTATATGAGACGTTACAAGGAAAAATAAAGCTTGGAAACAAACACAGTGAAAGAGATCATTGATGCCGCTGGCACCTGAAGTTAGCTTGCTTTGCTAACTAATAGAGGCCACGCCCACAATAAGCAACACAAGCATCTTGTCACTTTCAGGTCTGGATGTAGGATGAGACTTGGACGCAACTCGTTCATGTTTTCTATCGCTGCAGTTCATCTTAACTTCAACACTTACATTTCTCTCAATCAAATAAACACACAGCAGACTTGTTAAATTGCAAATTTCTCTTTAATCGGCATTTTAAGCCACTGTTCATGCCATTGTTACAATTCCCAGCATACCCGAACTCTCTAAAAAAAAAAAAAAGGCATTTCTATGGCGTTTGGCTACAAAGTCTACAAAGTTCAGCACCATTTTACAGGTTATGCATATTAGATTTTAGAAGCATTTTATCAACGATGGTAATAAAATGTCAATCATCATTTTAAGTACAATATGGACAGGACTGAGTAAGAAAATAAAAACAGGATGGAAATAATCAGGGCTTTTAGAAATGTGTGCGCTTGTTTACATTCAAGTGAAAATGTTTTGTATTGAAGCTTTTTTACCCCCTTAAAGCACAATGCTACCTTTTCCCCTAAAAGCATCAACATATATTTTATATATATATAAAAACCCTCACCATTTTAAGGTCATAGCACCTTTAAACGGGACCAACTGGCATGAAGACTTGGATCCCCACATGTGCATTATTGCAGGAATAATATTCATCCATCAATTAATCTATATTACATATAATATGAATATGCAAATGAGTCATGTGACCAATCAGGACATTACTGAGGCAGGATTAATTTGCACTAAAATCACACAACCTGACTAATCAATCTCTAAATACTAAAAGGATGACCTTTTTCTTGTCTACGATTTATTTATATAAACGGATTTAACCTTATGAAATTATTCACATTTATCACATTAAACAAAATTAATGCTATACTTGTGTCCTAAGGAAGCACTTATTTTAACATACTCAATTTTCCTGCCTTTTTTAACAATGTTTTCTGAGAAGACAAAATGATTCTTTATCCAACAAATATAAAATGCTTTCCTGAGAAAACGTATTACACGTGCAGAGGCCTGTTACGGCTTACTGGTACAACAAATTTAACAAAACGTGCATCTGGATCAAGGCAGAGGTGCCACAATTTATGGTTTAGGCATAGAATTTAATTTTTTTTTCAGCCAAATTAGCAGGTGGAAAGGTCACATGACATTAAAGACGCATTATTGTGGTAGCGTTAACCTTCCTGTTAGATATGTGACCTTTGACTTGTGAATTCATGAACCTCAGCCAACAGAAAGCAAGGAGGTGGGGCTGGGGACGACACACCAACATAAAAACGGAACTATCGATATCATCCTCACGTATATGCTCAACTATGAGGTAAACCCCTCCCCACAACTTTTCCATTAACAATAAGTGGCACTGCTGATAAAACATCCTAAGAACTTCCATGACTTGCTGATTAAACTGATGTGTTTAACCTTCATCCTTTTTATCCCTGGAAAAAAAAGCCTGTCTCATCTCGTAAACATTCAAACGACCCAAGTTTCAAGAAACCAAATAAACACGTCCTTGTTATTATCTTGAGATGTAGTAAATACCCGGACACGATATTTTACAGAACAAAAAAGGTGGTGGTGATTTATATCGAACACTGCTGCAGATTTTCCTTCCGTCTTCCTTCATAACCATGTCCCTCACCCTCTGTCCTTCTCAACTCCACATGATCCTTTTCACCTGCTACAAACATCCGCCATCATATCACCACTCCGTAACTACGTTTAAACATTTCTGCAGTTTCCTTTTACACCCAAACTGCATCTGTTGAGCCGTCTCATCGTTAATAACTAAACCACAGATCCTCCTTTTCACACTGTCTCGTTCACCTACGATGGTGTGAGAACGTTTGGATATGAAAATGATTAGGAAAGCTCAGATTAAAAGAAGAGTTTTGTGCAAAAAAACAAACAAAAAAAAAGCCCAATTTTTAGTTTTTTTTTTTTTTAAAGTCGATAATAAAATGCAAGTTTTATGCCAAGTTCTTGGTCTGGTGTTTGCTTCTGTATTGTGTGTGTGTTTTTTTCCCCACACACTGGAGTGAGAAGTCCAATATTGCTCATGAAATTTGACCACCAAAACATCTTCACTTTTTTTTTTTAAAGATTTTTTGGGGGGCTTTTTTCATCTTTATTGGATAGGACAGCGTAGAGACAGGAAATGAGCAGGAGAGAGAGAGACGGGGAGGGATTGGGAAATGACCTCGGGTCAGAATCGAACCCAGGTTCCCGAATTTATGGTATGGCGCCTTGACCACCTGAAACAGTTTCACTTTTAACCCATAGCCAGTTTTCTGGAAATGTTGAAGATGAAGCAGTGGGACCTCACCGAGATGCTGGAACATCATGGAATCACTTTGGTCTCGTTCCTGAAAGTTTGAAAGTCAGGAAGCGGAAAGTGATACAGAGGATAACGAAGTTTCTCTTTGCAGGTCTTTATAATTAATCTGATCATTGAAGGTGTCCAAGAATTATTTTGCTTTGGTCCATTTTCACTTTGGTTTCCTTCAGTACACACCGTGCCACTCTGCTACCTGCTGAGAACGGTGCACTGGACAGAGCGATGCAGCAGAGCTTTAGTGTTTTGGTGTTAAGCTCTCTCACCTCATCTTCTGCTCAAATAAATCAGCTTTTAAAACCCCAACTTTTGTGCTTGTACCTCCAGCAGAACCATCGTCTAGTTGCTCATCTTGTAGGTTGCCGACTAAACGAGTCATAAATCCAGTCCAACATTTGCTCCAACTTCTCCACCACGTTCCTCTTTTACAGCTTCTCATTAATATAACATGGCTGGAAAAAAGCGAGTGAGGGAAAACCTAAGCCAAGAGCAAAATCTGAGCTTTATTCCTCATGTCTGAGATGTTTTTTATTTTTATTAAAATCTATTGTTACTCCATTAGCAATAATGTCTCCCTTTGACATCAGTGCAGGGCACATTTGCTCACGAAAAAAAAAAAAGACCCCAACCAACCAATTAGCACCAGACTCGCTAAAATATCACAAATATTTCAATATAAAACATATTTGCCGTGTTTCAGTATGGATGTTTGGTGAAGGTCTGAGCATGTTTTTAACTCATTAGCTTTATTAAATCATCTTCACAGCTCCAGTGCAGAAGCAAGCAAACTTCAGACTAGAACATCTGGACTAAATTTGGAGCAAAAAAATTTTTTTTTTTTAAAAGGACGAGTTTCTTCACCTGACTCTTGCTTTGTTCCTGTTGTTCAGCACGAAGTAGTAAAAGCAGTATAAATATTTCATTAGGCTTAATGACATATTCGTATAAACCTGCGAAGAAAACGTCCACTCACTCAGTGTTCACAAACGAAGGAAGAAAAAAAAAAAAAATCCCACATCATAAATACACAGTGACTGAAGAAAAATTAGGAAAATAAATAAAAAATAAAATAAAGCTCTTATATATCTACATCCAGTTATGGGAACAAAAACAATAAATACAATTAAAAAAACAAACAAAAACAAAAGCAAACCCTGAACTGAAATGCATAAAATAGAATAAAGTGCAGAGTGTCACAAACATCACATGCGTGTTTGCTTCACTATGAGAAACTCTTTCACTCAAACGCGTTAATACAGAGTTAGTTTGTTAGTACGGAAAACTCATGAGGTAAGCTTTGAGTCGCTCAAAAAAAACAAAAAACCCAAACAAACCAACGAACGCAATTTACATGCAACTGAACTGAACATGAAGTTCCTCTGTTATTCCTGACATGTTCATGAATCATCTCTTCATCTAACGTTCATTCTACAGTATTAATTTATAAAGCTAGTGCTAATTCATTATTAATAACAGCACGACACGATGTGACACAGAAATGGCAAAGGTTATATTTTGCACAAAAGCCAGAGCAGCAAAGTTTTTGGATCAAACCAAACGACTCAAACTGACATGCGTGTGTGGTGCTCGGGTTTAATCCTGGACAGCGAGCGAGCGCGTGTGTGTGTGTGTGGTGATGGCTGTACTCACAGCACCACAAACACCACATACATCCGAGTCCCGACCGATACATCAGAGAGCGGATTTAAAAAAAAAAAAAAAAAAAAAAAACCTTGCCCGGGAAATTGTGGTTTTATGAAATTATAATTATTAACAAACTGTGCTGATAAAGCAGATCTTGCATGTTTCATGTTTACTTGTAAATAAGTAAAGTGTTACGCTCAGTTTTCAGACACAACAAACATGCTGCAGTGCCACTAGAAGGCGGCGTACGCAAGTCATGTGATCACGTGGATGGGGAAAAAAAAAAAACCTTGAAGATACATTTCATCTTTTTTGCGCACATGAATTCAAATCAAAACGCATGACATTTAGGAAATAATACTTTTTTCCAGACAAGCATCATTTCTTCATATGATTATTCAAAACGAATTGAAACGGCAAACGCTGCTTTAATGTTGATTAAACGTTGCTGTATCGGTCGGGCCACAGTCACGATCATGGCTGTACATCTGAAACCACAGTTCGTTTATGACAGAGTGCACTGCTTAGGGAATCGTTTCTAGAAGTGTAACGTGGTGTATGATACGCCCCTGATATCCCACGATGCACTAAACACTCTGAACGACGCATCCTGTGCTGCCCATTTTACACAAATGAAAAAGTGCAAAGAAATATTTTTAAATGCACAGAGGTTGATGAGAAATACTGCTATTCAACTCAAAACAAATGCCCAGAACCCAGAGTCACTGTTTGTGCCTGGGCGTGGCCCTGTTCTCACTCAGGTCCTCTTTGGTCTTCTGGATACATGTGAAGATCTCCTTGAAGAGTGCCCTGTACTCAGGTTGGTACACATCATCAGTGAGGGAGGCTGATGGAGTTTTGAGGGCAGCGGCGGGCGTCTGGACGGCTTTGTGCCTCAGGGCGTCGTCCCCACGTTGGCAGCGCAGCAGCAGCTCCTCATATTTGGTCTTCAGCACGCTGTACTGCGCGTCCACCTCATTCAGCAGAGAGATCCCGCGCTGCCGGACTGCCTCTGATCGCCGTATACATGTC
The DNA here is from genome assembly GCA_027575955.1 of Nemapteryx nenga. Classification (NCBI taxonomy): domain Eukaryota; kingdom Metazoa; phylum Chordata; class Actinopteri; order Siluriformes; family Ariidae; genus Nemapteryx; species Nemapteryx nenga. The sequence continues at coordinate 3,056 of JAODOC010004621.1, read as the reverse complement.
AGCTCGTGCCCACGTCTCTGTTCCTGTTCTGACCCTTCCTCTTCCTCTACCACCTCTGGCCCCGCCCCCTTCTCGACAGCGAGGAAGAGTACAGCTTCGGCTACGAGTGAGTCTGTAGGTCTAACACTCGATGATTCAGAGCGCCACAGCTGCCGCAGCTCCTCCACCTCGGCCTCCAGTTCGGCTTGGTGCCGTCGCGTGCCCTCCAGCTGTGCCAGCTGTTCCTCCAGTGCCCGGTTCTCTCGCTCGGTTAACTCCATGACCTTCTCTGCTGCTTCCCGACGCTCGCGCTCGCTGCCCAGCTGGGCATGCAGGTTACGCAATGCACTCTGCAGGGTGAATTTCTCCTCTTCCACCAGGCCAGGATCCAGAGTCCACCACGAGCGATCGTCACCGTGGCTCTGTGAGCTCAGACGCCTGTGCGCACACACACACCTCCGAGTTTTAAAATCATAGATTACTTTCAGTTTCCACGTCAATTTTTATTTTATTGTCTGTAATACATCATTATTATTTAGAAGGATAGACAGACACACAGGAAGAGAGAAGGGAGACAGAGAGTGCACGAGAGACAGGGAGAGGATAGAGTGAACATTGTGTACCCACTACATTAAAAAAAAAAAGAAATTTAAATGGTTGTTAATTAAAAAAAAAAAATCTCTCAGTTCTTATTTTATTTAGATGTTCAGTTCCTTGTTGGTAGAAAAAGCACCTACTTTTAAGCAGGAACTAAAATGGTTCCTGGAACAAGCTTCATTTAATCCTAACATCCTAAAATATCCCTGAAGCTTAAAAAAAAAAACCCACAGACACTGGGTGGAACAGGACAATTAAAAATAAATCTAATCCAGATGGACATGTTCTTGTTTTTCTCTGCCTTCTATTAAATTACTACCGTACCTGCTTTTAGACCAGCATTTAATTCCTTTATTCATCTTTCTTTACTCGTGAATACATTTTAACATCCTGCATGCTTTTATCCATTTTCGGTCGCTCAGTTCCTCATTTCCAGAAAAGTAGCTTCTCTGACGCAAGGAATCAGGAGGTGAAACTCCACCCTGGTCCTTTTAATAGAAACACGCCTTCTATCCTGAAATATTCCTGCGGTTATAAAAAAAAGTGACCGGGTGGAACATATGAGTAAGAAAACCAAACAAGCATTCACATACAGTAAAAACAAACTCGTGTGCGGGGGGGGGGGGGGTGTACCGTTCATCCTGCAAGCACCTGCTCAGGACTCTGGTGGATGTTCATGCGCAATCAAATAAACCTGCCTTGTCTTATCTAAGGTCTAAATTCCTCTGAAGGAGACACCTTCAGGCTTACACCAGGCTCCTTGTCAGAAATACAGAACATATTAGAACCAGCTGCGAAGGACAATAAAAAGTCTGGCGTGTCCCTTTGAGATAGTTTATGGTACAGATCAGTAGATACTCCGGACTACAGCGAGCAGCCTGGAGGGTCGTGTCTCCTCGCCACACTTCTGTCTGAAACCTCAGGAGCTTAGGATTCGAAGTGCATGTGCACTGTAATAACCAGGGCCAAGTTATAGATTTGGGAAACGTTTTAGTTTCTGCTTCAGAGGCTGCAAACGAGGAACTGAACTTCACCGACTGGCCGACGTATATGAAAAGCAACCACAATCACACCGCTCTCGCCTCCGCTTCTCAAAGCAGGGGACCGTTTTTCTAAAACTGTGCTTCAGACCAAAATTCGCTGTGGCTGCAAAGTTGACGGATGTGCCGAGACGTAGATGCTGGTTTGTTCGGAATGATTTGTCTTGCAAACTTTATTTAAAGAAGCCCCGTCAACCGGTATCTCTGCACCACCTGATCACATGTAGATTAAAATTAACATCATGAAATCTTTTAAATGTGAAGGAAAATAAATAAAACATGATAACATGCTGACTAAGAAAACAGAATAACGCTATAAGCTAATTAAAAGCCGTGTGTGCTGATGCGAAGTGCTGAGACAAATTTCAACACACAGTTTATGGGGCATGTTTATTAGCTTTGGTCTTTAACATTAACATTCCTTTGTGTGCAGAACGCCTCAAACACCTACAATTTCAGACACCTTGGTGCATACTTTTTTCCCCCTTTTATCATCATCATCATCATTATTATTATTATCCCTGTAAGCAAACAGGGACACATTATTAATATTAACCCACTGCTGTGATTATTCATTTCTCCTCCATTATTGTATTTCATTATGGTTTGAATGAAACCAAAATTTACTGTAAGCCTGGACCATTAAACTAAAACGGTATCATCCATAATAAAGGGATAAAAACCTTACGTGTGGAACATTTTGTGCCTTGACGCAGAATGTGTAAAGGCAGAATCTCTGTATAAGATAAGGTTGCTCTCCCATCACTAGAGCTTTCTCTGTTCAGAGGAACGTGAGAACTGGGTGAGACGAGGAGTGAGCAGAGACTGGGTAACGTTTCCTCTCGTGTCCTACAGACGTGACCATGATGGTTTGGTGAATATAAACGCGTGTGCACACTCACATGTCCCGGTGCAGGTCATAGAGGCAGGAGACGCTCTGAGCTGCCAGACCTCGACGAGCTTCAGCACGTTCTCTCCTTGAGCGCTCTGACTGCGACGCCTTCAGCTCCTCCACCTGCTTCTGCAGATTCTCCATGTGGGACTGCAGGCTGTCGATGGTATCAGTCAGGCTGAGAGAGAGAACAGATGAGAGAACGCCGAGACGCAATGCTAATATAGCCAACAAGTAACAGACACATAGTGACCACTTTAGCAACAAAATTAAAGATGTACCTGAAAACACTTCTTACAGACAATCTTCTGCATTAAACTTTAGGCCACACCCCCTTCTGGAGATTTTACATATATTATACACACAACTCAGCTCAAGCCGGGATTAGTATAGGTCAGGGGTATTCAATTAAAAGTCACCGAGGTCCGGTTATTAAATTTTGCCCAAGTAGAAGGTCCGAGCCAAAGTCCCGCATGTCCACATTTTCAAAAGGTAACAATATTTATTTTTAACTTCAAATGCAGGAAATAAGACGACATATTCCAGTC
>JAODOC010004512.1:0-10029 GCA_027575955.1 Nemapteryx nenga | reverse complement strand
ATGTGAATGTACAGGTCATGAGAAATAATTATAAAAAATCTTGAGTTATTTGATTCACTTTTGCAACGACAATGCTAGCTGGACACGCCGGATTACAGCGACTATGCTAAGCTAAAGCTAACCGGGGCGTCTCTAGATCAGGGCAATGGCTGGGTCGGCTACAAAACGCTTTGGCTCACTCATCCAACTCTCAGGACTGCAGGGACTGACTCAATTTCACCTGGGGGTGGCGTACTCCTTTAAAGCTGACATTTACACATTTGATTAAACCCTTATTTACACTCACATAATGTAGAGAATGCACACACACACACACACACACACACCTCAAAGAGCTCACTACTGGACTTTATAGTGCACTAACTATGGAGTAAAAGCATGATACACTACACAGTGTAAAATCTCACATCTAGGGTGTAGTGCACTTATATATGACTCCCTATAGGAGATCTAGTGCACTTCACACCCTAAGTACCCTACATAGTGTCTACACACACACCTAAAGCCTATGTACAGTCATTAAGACAAATTTATGTGTATACACACACACACACACACACACACACACACACACACACACACACACACACACATACCTGGTGTGATGTTCAGGTGTTGTCCCGGTGTGTTCGTGTGGCTGTGTGTTGGTGTGGTTCTGCTCGGTGACACCGTCACCTTTGACCTGTTGCCATAGAGACTTGTCCTCTGTTTGCACAGCTCTTCCTCTCGCTTTTTTGCTTCCTGAATGTCCTTCTGCACATCCGGGAAGAGGGACAGCGACGACCTCAGTTTGAAGAAGGGGTTCTCCTTCAGCACTTCACCATTAGCCATCTGGTTTTGGACTTGTGAATTGTGATGAAGTTCCTCAGATGAAGATCTGACGCTTCCTGAGTCCATCACAGTCACCGGTTTGGATACCTGCCTGTTGGTGTGTGAAATCACTGTAGGCTTGTTCTCAATGATTATCATCTGCCGATCCACAGCCTCTGACAACCCTGGACCACATGCTTTTGGATTCTGGACCTGCAGGTTCCTTGTTGGTTCCTTAGAAAAGCCTGACACCTTGTTATTCTGATTTCTTTTGATCTGGAGATCTTTGGGTTCCTCGATGACTTTTAATCCAGAATTTTGGTTCTGGAAGAACATGTTGACATTTTTCCTCTGTTCCTTATAAGATCCAGAAACCTCACTGTCCTGATTTCTGGAGATCTGAAGATCCTTATTCTCCTGGAGGGATTCAAACAGGAGTTTCTTCTCCTTCAGAGATGGGAAGAATTGAGGAGAAGAATCCAGCTCCAGGTGCCTTGCACGTTCCTTGGATGAGCAGTCCTGATTTCCACCATTGACGATCTTGCAAGATGAAATGCAGGATGTTCCCTCATTCTTTGGTTCCTGGATAGTTCTGAATGTCTCATGATCCTGGTTTCTTGAGATCTGGAGACCTTTGGATGAAGTCTCAATGGGCTGGAATGGGGAATGGTTCTGTAAGGTCATCTCCAGCTTATTTATAGGTTCCTGAGTTCCATCAGTGGAGGTTTGGAAATCTTTGGATTCCCGGAAGGCTTCGAAAAGAAGTTTTTTCTCCTGTACTTGTCTCACAGTACCTTTGTCATAAAATCCAGGCAGCCTCCCGAGCTTGACCAGCGCCTGCTCTCTTTCAGCCTCAGCATGGATCTCACGCTGCATCTTCTTCCCAGCAAAATGGCGCTCCTTGCTGTGGTCTTTCACTGATTTCTCTGAGAGACCTCGGGAGAGGATGGGCTTTCTGAGTGGGATCTCGATGAACTCTTTGGTCTCCTCCAGGCCTCGTGAGCGTCGAAAGCTCTGCTCTCGTTTGATGGCGAGGCGTATCTCCCTCTCGATCGGTGTCTCATAATCTGACATGCTGTATGCTGAGAAATCAGCAGACACACCACTGTCACTTTGATTGTCATCATACTGATCCAGGTCCATGTTTCTTCTCTGTTCTCTCCTCAGCTCTTCAGTGTGTTCCTGTGTTTCTTGTCTGATCTCGATCCCGTCTTGTCCTCTCTCTCGTCCCTCTCCCTCCCTGCCTCCCTACACCTTGCTGCCTCTATTATCAAACACTTGCTGACCATAAAAGAACTGCAGCTCGGGTTTCCAGGATCTCCATTGGCTGTCTTGTCGGCAACAGTTTCTAAGGGAGGAGCTGATTTGAACACCTTTTGCGCTTCCTGGTTTGAGCCGGATAAGGAGTCTCAGGCGGCCCCTGCTGGTCACCTCGACTGTTTATCCCCCTCTCATCCTGATCCTGATCTACTGATAGGAACATGATGGAGTTCTCAAGACGTTCAATTTCTTGGTTCAGTGATGATTGATGCGTTTGATCTTTGTAGCCTCACCCACTTCCTGTTTTAGCATTCAAACGGAAAACTTTGCTGTTATTAGAAAGTGCAAAATCGCCCTCATGTTCTTCGATAGATTCATCAGATGAGTTCTGATTGGGCTGTTTGTGACATGTCATGTATATCACTGCACACACCTCCTTTCTTTTCAAACTCCACCATTTCAGGCCCCTTGTGATGTTCTGTCTTGTCATCCCTGTCAGTCAGAAGACTGTTTGAGCTCACAGCTCTTTCTTCTGGCAGGAACGTGGCATCACAATGAGAAAGTCCAGTTTCCGCTCCAGTCTGGGATTCTGTGACTTCCTGTTCCTGGGGAGCCGTGTCTCCTCATCTTCCTCCATCATCATCTCATTCCATCCTCACTGCTGAATGTAAATATATACCACAAATGATGAGAAAGACTTACATTTAAATACTCATGATGTATAATTCTGGATGCTGACCGTCAATATTCATTATTGTCCTGAAATGAAGTAGTGGATTATAGTGAGATCAGATTTGAGATTATTTTCCAATCTAATCCACTGTTTTGATTTTTTTCCAGTCAGTGGTTTAAATGACCATTTAGACAAAAATGGAGATGAAAAAGAAGTCACGTGTTTGACCTGTAAATCTACAACATGGTGAAGCATGACCCTGTGGGATTAGTGAGCAAAGTAACAGGGGATAGTTTATTTTCTAAGTATGTGTGTGACATGGAGCAACAATTTTTGGCAACATTTAAACTGATAAATTCTCAATTCTACATAGATTAGATGTCATTCTGCAAAGATGTGATGAATCCAAATAATCAGCTTGAAGGACAATCAAGTGATTAGTACAAGTGATTCGTGTAAGTGATTAATGTGACTGGTGTGAGTGATTAGTGTGATCAGTGTGAGTGATTAGTGTTATTGGTTATTGTGAGTGATTCACGTGAGAGATTAGTGTGATTAGTGTGAGTGGTTAGTGTGAATGAATAGTGTGATTAGTATGGTTGATTAGTGTGATTGGTTGGTGTGAATGAATAGTGTGATTAGTGTGAGTTATCAGTGTGATTTGTGTGAGTGACTTGCGTGATTAGAGTGAGCGATTATTATGATTAGTGTGTGTGATTAGTATGATTGGTTAGTGTGAGTGATTAGTGTGAGTAAGTGGCATAGTTAAAGTGATTAGTGTAACTGGTTTATATGAGTGATTAGTTAGCTTGATTCTTGTGGATATAGTGATTAGTATGCATGATTAGTATGGATGTTGTGAATTATTGATGTGAGTGATTAGTGTGATTAGTATCAGGGCCGTCGTAAGGGGTGGGCGAAATGAGCGGTCGCCCATGGCCTCGCGCTCTGACCAATGAGATTGCAGATTTTGATTATCTATAGTTATTTAATCCGGTCCTTTGTAGGCTATAACATGTCTCTAAAATAAAACGACTGCATTTCATTTCAGTATGCATAAATATTGTTTCTTAGATTAAAAAATGAAGTAAATAAAATATTCCTTAAATCTTGCTTCATGACGTCGTTACGTAGACCTACGCTTGTAGCGGGAAATTCAGCCCCCAGAACAGAGTGAAAATGTCGGCAGCAGCCCATAAGCATGACTGCTTTCGTAAATTTCAGTCAGGTGCTGAGAAACGAAAGAAACTAAAAAAGAAAGAGGAGTTCAACAAGACACTTCATGGGTCTCTGGATCGGTTTGTGAGCCATTCTCGGGATGTGGCCAAGCAGCAGCAGACAGACGGGGAAAATGACGGTGCTAAGGAGGCAGCAGATATCAATGCTAATGTTATTAGCACCTATCAGGACAGTGATGTTTGCGATTTTGAGCCAACAACAACATTACAATTGTTGGGATGTATCGAAACGGAGGAGGATATCCAAGGTCAGGAACAATAAAGTATTTCTAATTTTAGCCTTGATTTGTGTCATTGTAAATTAAGTCACTGTGTGTAGCCTACTAAAGTTGGGCCGTACTTCTCTTGACAGGCGATATCAACCACCAAGCAACTACATGGGAAGACGACTCAACGACAACTGATGCGAGTGAGAAAGTCTCAGCACAGGGAGATTTGAGTGATCCAGGCACTTGGCCTGAACAACTTAATGGACAGACATTGGACTTGCTCGTCCAGAAAGGACCAGTCAAGGTGTGCAACTGCGATTTCCCCCTGGCCCTGACAAAAGACACTTTTCTGAGGAGTTCTATGTATGCAAATTACCCAATGGCAAAAAAACTAACAGAGACTGGCTTGTGTATTCCAAGAGAAAAGACTCCATCTTTTGCTTTTTTTGTAAGCTTTTTGGTTCAAGTCGGTCCAAGCTTGCTAATGGGGGAAATAACGATTGGAAACATTTGTCAGCTATGCTGAAACAGCACGAAACCTCCCATGATCACATATCCAGTGCCACAAAGTGGATTGAGGCGAAACGCAGATTTGATTCAGAGGCATGTATAGACCAGTCACTTCAACGGCAAATATCTAGGGAAAAGGCACATTGGCAAGACGTTTTAACACGCATCATTGCAGCTGTGCAGTTCTTAGCAGAAAGTAATTTGGCTTTTCGAGGAACAAATTCTAAACTGCACGAAGAAAATAATGGTCACTTCTTGAAGTTGATTGAAATGATCTCCAAATTTGACGCTCCGATGAGCAAGCATGTTCGGCGCATCAAAGACAATGAAACTTGAGCACATTATTTAGGGCCTCAGACTCAAAATGAGTTAATTTCTCAGATGGCCACAAACGTTAAAAATTCAATTGTGAATGACACAAAGAGAGCGAAATATTTTTCAGTGATTCTCGATTGTACGCCAGACATGAGCCATCAAGAGCAGATGTCACTAGTCCTCCGTTTTGTGAACATGGCATCATTAAATGTAAGCATTGAAGAGCATTTTATCGAATTTCTTCAAGTGAATGATCAAACAAGGAAGGGCCTGTCAGATGTTCTTTTGGCTGCACTTGATGAGCTTGGCCTTGACATTAATGACTGCCATGGCCAGGGGTATGACAACGGGGCAAACATGAAGGGGAAACATGAGGGGGTCCAAGCTCATGTATTGCGTCTCAACTCTCGAGCTTACTTCATGCCTTGCGGTTGTCACAGTCTTAATTTGACCCTTGGTGATATGGCTAAGAGTTGTCCAAAAGTGATGTCCTTATTTGGCATTGCGCAAAGGCTGTATACTATTTTCGCAGGCTCCACTAAACGCTGGGAAATACTTAAAGCAAAAGTGCCATATCCCACTCTAAAGCCTTTGTCTGAAACTCGTTGGGAATGTCGTGTTGAAAGTGTAAAAGCAATACGCTACCAAACAAGTGAAATCATTGATGCTTTGCTTGATGTCTCAACAGAAAGTAATGATGCCAAAATTAAAAGTGAAGCCATGTCACTGGCTAATGAAATGCAAAACTTCGAATTCATTTTGTCTTTGGTGATATGGTATGATGTTCTGTTTGCCATAAACACTGTCAGTAAGACACTTCAGTCAAGTGACATGCAGTTAGATGTGGCCTTGTTGCAGCTAAATGGACTAATTGACCACATGCAAAAATACAGAGATAATGGATTTGTGTCAGCAAAGGTATCTGCAACAGAGATAGCTCTAGAGATGGATATTGATCCTGAACTGAAGGCAGCATGACGAATTAAACGCAAACGGGATGAAAATGAAAATTCTCCTAACGCAGAGCAAGCTTTTGTAACAGACTATTTTTTAGTTGTCGTGGACCAGGCTCTCATTGCTCTAAGAACACGTTTTCTGGAAATGCAGGGGTTTGGGGAAATGTTTGGGTTTCTTTTTGATATCAAAAAGCTTTGCGACATGGAAGAGGGAGATCTGCACAGACAGTGCGCAAAACTGGGCGATGCTCTGAGCACACCTGAATCTCATGACATACATGCACCGGACCTTTTCCAGGAGTTGAAGGTACTTCGAGATATAATTCCAAAGGGAACAGATACTGCCCTCAAAACACTTCGTTTCCTTAAAGGGATCGAAGGAACATCCCCAAACTGCGAAACTGCGCTCAGGCTCCGACTGACAATTCCAGTAACTGTGGCATCAGGGGAACGGAGCTTCTCCAAACGAAAACTTATTAAAAACTATTTGCGCACCTCAATGTCGCAGGACAGACTATGTGGGCTCGCTCTTCTGTCAACTGAAAATGACGTTGCCTGTGTGGCAGGATAGACTGGGTGAATATGGCTTGTTTGCCTTATGTTTATGGGTTTCTCTCTCTCTCCCTCCGTTGATCATGATTGGGTTCCTCCCCAACTTTTCTGCTTTGGTTTTCTTTGGCTCTGTGTTGCTCTGTGACAGCCAATCATGTGATTTGTGGTTCCTGGTTGGCTCTGTGCTTTCTCTTGGCAGCCAATCGTGTTCCCGGCGGGATATTATAGTTTGTGTCCAGCCCTAATTCAGCGCGCGCTTCCGATGTGTGATGCACTGCGGCTACTACATCTCCGGTCAGGTTACGCCGGTTACTGCACCATCGTTCGGCTCATCTGGTCCATCTGGCCGTGGACTCCCTGTATCCACAAGTTGTTGCTCAGGTGTGTTGGTTCCAATTGAGTCGCGTTCTGGGGTTATCAGGTGGGCTGGTTAGTAAGCCCACTGTTGTCTGTGTTCCAGCATGATCGCATCGTTATTGGATTTGCATGCCGCACCCTGCTATGAGCTCCGTGCATTAATTAGTGTCACTCAGGTAAGTTGTTTTAATTGGAGCTGCGCGGTGAAGTTACTGGGCTGGCTGTTTACTCAGCGTGCTTCTATGTGTCATTTCTTAGATTCCATCTCACAAGGAAGTGACTTTATTGGCCAGAATAACTGCTGCTTTGCTTTGTTTTGCCCGTTGTTTACGACTGCATTGACGTGTCCACGTCTCTGCTCTCCAATACTGTGGGCCGTTGCAGCTCGAATTTTTTTGCTCTCAGACTGTGTGTGAGTGTGTGTATGTAAAGTGACTGTGGAGTGTAGCTCTTGGCCGAGTGCCGGGGCTAAGGGCTCCTTGTTCATTGTTTGGTTTTTGTTTGTTTTATTATTTGGTTGTCATTTTATTTTTGGGTTGCATCATAGAGAGGAGGCTTATTGCTGTGGAGTCTCGTGTTGCTGTTTGTATTTTTTTAAATTTTATTATTTTTGATTGTGTTTGGGTCTTTTGGACGTGTGTGTGAGAGTGATTCCCATCACTGTGTGGTTGTATGTGGGTTTCTGTGTATGGGTGAGTGTATGAGGGTGTGTGAGGTTCATAATTGTTTTTTGTATACACAGGAGCGGAGCGCCGGTGGTGGGGACAGTGTCCTTCAGGTGGTGGGTCCTCTTCTGTGTGTAGTGATTGTTCTCACTGTGTGACTGATTAATTGTCGTGTTGTGTGAGGTGAGTGTGGTTCTGCACACGTGTGCCTGGGGTGGATTCTTGGCGTCCATATTGAGGGGTGGCTGGACACCCACCAGTGTGCCTCAGTTGCTCCTGTGTGCGCATGTTGTCTTGTGTTGTCTGAATGAGTTTATGTGCAAATGCTTGTTACCAACAACCAGTCTACTTAAAAGATCCATACACCTGCTCTTTTGCTGCTGTTCTGGAGTGAATTAATAAGTCCTTTATTGTGTTTGTTTTCCCCACCTTAATTGTGGATGTGCATGAATTGTGACTTACTGTGTGATTCTGGCTAATTGAGAAGTTTTGCAGTGATTTTATTGTGTGTTTTAATCAGTCTGACGTCAGCCTTTTTATGTGTATTGTTGTTGTATTAATAAAATTTCTCTTTGTGTATGGAAACGAGTCTCTGTCATCTCAGTACCCGAACCTGTGTCCTGGTACGAGTGTAATGGTAATTTGAGTTCCCCTAGTGTCCACCTAGGGGTGGCGTAGTCAGACACCCTAGTAGTATTCCACCACACATGTATTGATCATTTAACTGGAAAGTTGAAGTGAAGATGATTTAACTTTACTCAGTATAATGAGTGTGTGCATGATGCTAGTCTCTCAACTGGTCCTGAGATAAAATAAAACATGGCTTTCTTCACAAGATCTCAACAAAATTTGCAAACCAGCACCATAATTATGTTCTCACTATATCCATGTGGGGTTTCTCTGGGTTCTCCAGTTCCAACCCACATCCCAAAACATACTGGCTGAGAGATTAGGGACTCTAAACTGCCCCTAGGTGTGAATGTGAGTGTGTATGTTATCTTATGTCCAGTGTAACCTCTCTTAAACCTCCATACAATTATCAGGGAGTTGTAATGCAGTGGTCATATTACAAGAGAGACAAAATGTCTTCCTTGCCAACACAGAGGTAATTTGTTCTCATTTTTACTGATTTAATTATCTCCTGCTGCAAGTGTTTATCTCAGGTTTGTTTTGTAGTTTCCGGGAATTTATTGACCTATTAAAATTGAATTTCAGTCAGTGTGCTGGTTGTAATTCAAGCTAAAAATCAGAGACTTGAAATCAATGAGCAAGGAGTCTCATTTCAAGAGAATTTAATGATGTTTCCTGACTGGGGGCATGAACATAGGCTGCCCTATCAGCACCCAAACAAATATGAAGCTTCTTCTTCCTTTTGTCTCAGGGTAATCTTATTTTCCAGGATGCCTGATTTGAGTAAAGCCTCCAAAAGTTGACATGAATTATTGATTACAATCTAAAATTTAAGAGATGTGTGAATAAATCATCACCAATGGTGATTCCAAGATGGCGCCACAAGAGTGGCAGCTAGTTGCAGTAGCTCCGAGCATGTTTGTGTTTTGGTATGTTTTTGTACTTTTTTTGTGTTTCTTTCTGCACTTGTCTCAGTCGGAAGTGTGCACTTAGGGATATACTTCTTGTGAGACTGTGCATTTGTATTCTCTTTTTCTTTCTGGGGCTAGTTAAATCAGCATCAGCGGACCCTTTCAGCCACAGCTCCATTGTTTACACTCGGGAGCAGCTGTCAGCACTGAGCAACACCAAGGTACTCCCTGTGGAAAGACCGGTGATCCCCACAGAATTAAGGAGAAGGGGATGCAGAGCTGGAATGAAGTGCCGGGAGAAGAAAAGATGGTATAAACCATGCATACTGTCTGTCATCATGGGAGATGTAAGGTCTCTCCCTAATAAGATGGATGAGCTAACGGAGCTAACGAGGCTGCAGAGGGAGTACCAGGAGTGAAGCCTTATGTGCTTCACAGAGACTTGGCTGAATGAACTCTCACCGTATTCACACGTCACTCTGGACGGATTTCAACTCGTGAAAGTGGACAGGAAAGCCAAGGAGAGTGGTAAGAGGAAAGGAGGGGGTATAGTGATGTTTGTGAATGACAGATTGTGTAACCTGGGGCACATCAGGATAAAGGAGCAGTACTGCAGTAAAAACATTGAACTGCTAGCGGTTAGCATTTGGCCATATTACCTCCCGAGGGAATTCTCGCATGTTATCGTAATAATTGTGTACAACCCCGATTCCAAAAAAGTTGGGACAAAAAACAAATTGTAAATAAAAATGGAATGCAATGATGTGGAAGTTTCAAAAGTCCATATTTTATTTAGAATAGAACATACAGTTAGGTCCATATATATTTGGACACTGACACAATTTTTTTTACTTGTTTACTGAAATATATTCAAGTTATAGTTATATAATGGACATGGACATAAAGTCCAGACTTTCAGCTTTCATTTGAGGGTATCCACATT